>JAPQRQ010000008.1:13754884-13770163 GCA_037367365.1 Apogon talboti
ATTTTTAAGAATGCATCTGAAAAAACTGTTGCATCATGATGTTTCCAATATAAGCAATTATATAATTAAAAAAAGCCCAAACTCAAAAACCTGTGGGGCTCCTGGGTCTTTGGAGGATAAAACTGTGAATTTCTTGTCCTCATACGTGGACAGTGGGTCCTAGGAGGATAATGATCAGAAATCATTGAGGTTTCCCTTATTTGCAGTGATGTGAATATATAGAGACATTTATAGGTAAAACATGCAACGTTAAAAAAGTTCAAGTACATACATACAGTCAAAACAGTTGTATACTGAGGTGAAGAGATTAGAAATCACTGTCATGAAATGTCCAAAGGTAGGGAGAGTGTCATTGCTGAGATTATATTGTAGATCATTCCATGTGTTTGGTGCACAAAACCTGAAAGCAGACCGAATAAAACTGTGGGAGTCAAAGCATAGGACAGTTATTCAAGTGAGACTAGAAGTGTGTGTGTGTAGCTTTGGGGTTGAAGTTTGATCATGTGAGAAAACCAATCAGTCCAAAGAGCATTTTGGGTTGGTAGTGTCCAGCTCTGTGGCTTATGTGAGACTTATATTAGTAATTTAATTCAATGTGGCCAAATCTTAATTGAAATGTTTACAAAACACAAAAGAAAAAAAAAATCATGGTAACGTAATGGAAAAGAGCATGGATGTCACAGATCAGACATCATTAAATGGTTTTACGACATAATAATTGGTCAATTGAAATAAAAAACATTATTTATTAATCTTTACATGCTGTTTGGGTCCAATTTGACCTGATTTGATAATTGACATCAGTGAAAACATCCTAAATTATTACATTTTTAGCCTGGAAATTGGATGACCTTTCTTAAAGTAACCCCAAAAACAAGAAATTCATTCATACATTTTTTTAACCCTTCAGCTGATTGCAGAGATGCAAAGGTGGGGTATAACCTGGATGTTTCACCAGCTCATCACAAATCATTTACCTGATAAACTAAAAATATCAAAGTTAATCAGAAGAAATGACAGAAAAAAAGGAAATTTGAGTCTCTTAAAAATGGAAGGTTGTCTTAGGTCAACATGAACCCCTAAAACATAAAGGGACGGGTTTAATGTGTGTTGTGCGTAACCTGCTCAGCTTTAATGACAACGATGATGAGGACATGTCTGTCCTCTCTAAACTCATCAACTTAAAACATTCAATTAGGACGACACAAGCTGTTGACAAGACGAACGGCAAGTCATTACAACTCCAACATGACAACCCCTGAGCGTCCTCACAAACAAGAATAGTTAATTCCTGTCTCTAGATTAAAAACACCTGTTGGTAAACAAGACAATTATTCTGTTGAGTCCAATAGGGAGTGGTACGTTAATCATACATGCATCCTCCCGTGTTAAAAGGCAACCTGATATTCCCCTGCAGAATTCTCACTGATTAACTCGATACTCCTGACTGTTTAAAATTCATCCCACTAAGAAACACATCTCATGAGTGTGTGTGTGTGTGTTGTGTGTGTGTGTGTTGTGTGTGCATATAGTGCGCTTTCCCCAAGATCCTGGAAAGTGTATGCATAAAATATCTCAGTCCCTGGCGTCAGCACAATTAGCTGTTAAATAAAATGCCTAGTCCTCAATGCTTTTGCAACATTTTAATTAGACAAACCAGCTCAAGTGTGGGCCGTTTTAGTAAAATAAACAGCCCTATTTGCCAAGAAAAAGCTCCCTGGAGGAAAAAGCACTAAGTGAGGTTACTTGGGGCAGGAAATGGAGAGAAAGCAGCACGGCACAAAAAGATGCTTATCTCTTTGAGGAAGATTTCTGAACGCTTCCATGAAACGCTCATGTTTGTGTGTGCCTGTTCTGTTAGTGTACAACAAACTGTTACGGATGAGCCTCCAAGGTGCTTATACCTGGATATTTAGCAGATAAATAGATTTTATTTTACTTGTGGTTTTACAATATACAGAGATTCAGTTTGAAAGATTTAGTGACATCTACTGGTAAACCGCATAACCAAATAACCATAAAGGGAGGCCATAAGTAGGTGGCAGTAATACACACCTTAATGCTGGATGATAAAAAGGATCAAAGGAGAAGAAGAACATGGCCGACTCCACGTGACCAGCTCCTAATACAGGTATCACTCACACTATGCTCAGGTAAATTTTTCATTTAATTCTTCACTAATGAAAGTATAATAAGTTATTATCCTGACATTTAGGCTGATATCTTTAATTAGATTGCCCTAAATCCACAAATATCTTTGACTGAACCTACAAATCCAACTGCAGTGTTTGTTTTGATAAATTGTTTTAATCTGAGGCTCCACCTCCACATAACAGACACGTCATGTAATGTTATTATGTGAATGAGTTCAGCTGATGTGTGTTGTTCTACCACTTCACATTGGATTTTACGTTGACAGATGACTTCTATTTGCAGCTGTCAGGTCCATAAGTATTTACAGTGACATAAATGTATTTTTGCATCTTTACACCATCACAGTGGATGTGAAATGAAATAATCAGTGTGTGATTCAAGGGCTTTAACAAAAATATTGCATTAACTGTTTAGGAAATTTATCCGCTTTCAGTTCCTCAAAAGTAATTGGACAATTGACTGATAAAAGCAGCTTTATGTCCAGGTTATTCTATGACAAATGAACCGAATAAATTATCTGGAGTTGATTCCAAATGTTGAATTTGTATTTGGCTGCTGTTCACTGGAATTATCAATATGAGGTCCAAAGAGGTGTCAATGCACGTGAGGAAGGTTGTCATTCAGTTAAAAAACTAAATACATCTATGAGAGAGAGAGAATTAAAGCATTACAAATTTAACAATGTGGTACATTCTTATAAAAAAGAAAAATGGGATGTTCTTCAGTGGTCAAGTCAGTCAGCTGATCTCAACCCAATAGAACAGGTTTTCAGTCACTGAAAACTGAAGGCAGAAAGACCTTCAAACATCAGCAGCTGAAGGTGGCTGTAGTAAAGGCCTGTGAAAGCATCTCCAGGGACGAAACTCAGCCTTTGGTGACGTCCATGGGTCCCAGACTTCAGACAGTAACTGACTGCATGGGGTTTTCATCCAAATATTAAAAAGAATCCTCATATTTACATTTGAACCATTTTGTCAATTTTTTTGGAGTCTCTGAAATTGGAGGAACTATGTTTAAAATGGTTATAATTCCTAAATGTTCCCAATATGTTTTGTTAAAGCCCTTGAAATACATTGTGATAGTTTCATGTCAGATCCACTGTGGTAGTTTACAAAAATAAACTTACTAAATCAGTGTCACTGTCCAAATACTTATGGACTTGACTGAATATCACATCTCAAATGTTTTACTGCATCTTCTTCAGCATGTTTTATCTCTCTCTCTCTCTTTCTCTCTCTCTCTCTCTCTCTCTCTCTCCTCCGTCCCCATCTCTGACTTTTCCTTGAAGTGACAACTGGCATACTGTCATATCTGTAACCACATTGTCTGTGTCATTTTCAAACATTGTCAATCGCTTTGTTCCATAGAGACTCTAGAGTGGGAAATATGATAGACCTCCAAGAGGCAAACAAGTGTATTGTCAACACATATGTAAGAATGTGTCTCTTCCCTAGAAATGTCAAAAAGAGTGGTGATACATCACCAGGGGCCTTTTGAGCCGTGTAGGTCTGTGTATTTGTGTGCGAATGTGTGATTCTGGGATGCATGAATCTGTTTTCTCATTTTCTGATTCTTTCAGGATATTCAGTTTCACTAATTTTAGTCGTCCCTCAGAGATCAACAGTAGAGGTGTGAGTCTGGAAGTCTGGCCTCAAGGTTTAATTAAATCAAGATTTACCTGTCAGTGATTCTCTATGCATACGTTACAATATTCTTGCACATGGCAACTTTTTCACCAATTTATAAAAGCAGTTGGTTAAATCTGACCCTTTTATTCAGACTGCAGCAGTCTATAACACACTGATGGCCATAAAGGTGGAATATTTTTGTTTTCGGACATGTTCCCCTTTTTAGTCCTATTCCCTCCCATTAGTAATCACCTTTGACCAGGTAGAGTGATTACATGCAGAGTCCCAGTTACACTTCAGAAAGAATAAATAACATTGTCACAATCATTTCATGAAAAGATGTAAACACATTTTAGCTTAATAGTTTAATAAACGCCTGCGTATTTTCATTACTAGTATCTATGTGACATGTGAACATGTGCAGCAGAGGTTGACTGATAATTTTTTTCTTTTGAGGCTGATATAATAATGATAGGTTGGTTCAGGGAAATGTTGACAGCTAATTAATCGGCCGGTACACGTTATACATGTTTTCATAAGTGACAAGATAACTACTGAATGTCATACCAACTATAATTAATTTGTAAATCAACAAATTAAAATCACTGAAAATCAATAAATGCTTAGATAATAAATGTCGATCTGTAAACACTAGTCTACAAGAAAAATGCTACAATAATAAAAGTAATGGCATTTTTCCAGTAAAGAAAATTAAAGTCAACAGTACTAGTTGGCCGTGGTTTTCAAGATATAGTATTGTATTAATATCTTATTTGTATTAAAATGTGAAGTTGTATGAATTAATGAGATAATGGATTTTACTCAAAGGGAATGTTTGTCTCTGAGCAACAATTATCTACTGTAATGTCTGCACATTACTATACATTCTTTTTTCACATTCTGTTTAGTGTAAGATTAATAAATATGTATACCTTTGTATATATTTGTAAAGTGTTGGCTAGAAAGTTGGCATGAAATATTTTTACCTCCTCTCATGAAATGATTGTGACAATATGATATATTGTTGATAGATAAAGTGTAACTGGGACTCGGTATGTAAGCATTGTACCTGGTCAGAGGTGATTACTGATATGTGTAAATAGGAATAAAAAGAGGAATGCGTCTCAACGCTTCACCATATAGCTTAAAAACTTTATCCAACCAGGACTTCTGTCACTTGTTTTCCAATTTGTATTACCAAAGTATGTGAGATTTAGCACATTATATCTGTGAAGCACATAATTCCCAGAAATTGTAGAGTAGTGAATCCAAACTAACCGCTGAAAATCCAGTTGGGAGGTATTCATTCATTTATTCATTCATTCATTTATTTATTTGTAATTGTAAGTGTCTCCTATAGTCAGTACTTCCAGGTTACAAGCTTAGTATTTGTTATCAGCCACTATCAGTGGTAACTTGCACCAATACATATAGCTTGTATAAATTCTATTGACCAAACAATAAAGCTGTTTTTAATGCAAGTAAAACAAAAGCCATGAAGAGGTACAAATATTCCCTATCCTGACACCTGGGTGTTGATACTGCATCTTTGAAATGAGAAACGTCCATACTTCCAATAACTATGTGATCTGTTCTGGTTTGGGTGCTTGTATGTTTACACTCAACAAAAGATCCTGCGGATTAGGTCAGGTTTAACCAAAATGTGTGATCAAGACAAACTTGTGGAATGACATATGTTATGGGTAAAAATAACAAAATAGGTGAAGTCAGTATTTTGACAACTGGGCATTAGCACTAAGTGGAAAAACTACCACAGGAACACAAGCCTTTATAGTATTAGACTCAACACGCTCTGAAGGATGTAGCATATGATCCCTGATGCGTCTCTGACTCTCCTTTGCTGAGGGTGGTATTCCCTTTATGCCCACTGGGGGGCAGTGTACCCCTAGTGGTGAGCTCCAGAAGACCTAAGAAGAACTCCCCCTGGACGTCTACAAGTTAGTGCTGCACTCTGAGGGACGGAGTAGAGGATAGTAACTTAAACCAAGTACAACAACATGTTCTTGAGTGAAGCTGAGGTGACATGAATCTATTTTTATCAAATCATATTAGTGACATAATTAACGACTTTAACACATTTCTATAGAATACATAGTCTTTTTTTTTTTAAACAATAGCTCAATGTAAGTTCTGTCTTTAATTGCAGATAATGGTTTAGGTGATTTCAGGTTTGTCACTGGACAAAGAATGGAATAATTGAATGTAGACAGATTGTGATCCTAAATAATGTGTAAACTGCTAAAATGTAAAGAATCGTAACTTTCTGCTTCCAAAAACACCAAAATCAGACAAAACAACAACATGAAAACAGAATTTGTGATTTAGCTGTAAACAGATTTGTGGATGCTGTGTGTAAGGCTGCAACAAATGGTAATTTTCATTGTTCATAAATCTGTCAATCATTTTCTCAATTAATAGATTAATTGTTTGGCTCATAAAATAATATGAAAGTATTTCCCAAAGCTCAAAATCCAAAGACATTCAGTTCACTGTCTCTTACAGAGAAGGAAAGGAAGCTGACACACAAGCACATTTACAACACTGGGGAAAAAACATAAAATTGATATTTTTTCTTTAAATAACTCTCAGGCTGATTATCAGTTATCACAGCTAATCGATTAATTGTTGCAGCTCTCGTGTGTTTTTATTTTTCAGGATTTTATTGTCTACTGTGCAGCTCCGGGAATAGTGCTTAGAACTAGACTCTTGTCTTTCCTGTTTAACTTTTTTCCTGATACTTTGTTTCTTCCCTCCCTCCCTCTACTTTCTCAGAGCCCAGTGACTGAGTGCGTCTATGTGTGTCTCTGCCGCAGCTATTTACAGCCACATAATACTAGCTAGATAAACTCTTTTGATGTAGCACAATCTCAGATCTCGTCTCTCTGTCTTTGATGGGAATAGGTTTAGACATGGCAATCAAGACGTATTCACGTGAAGGGAATTGATTGATTCTTAGATTATCTCTTACTGCAAAGTTTAGATTTCTTTCTTTAAAAGGGTTTATTTTGAACATGGCCACAATCAGTTCTCAGACAAAATAGTTTCCGTGATGGGAATTAGCTGCATGGTCGAGTTCAAGGCTGTCCAAAGAAGTTGCACGGCCCTGTGAGAAATTATTTTTGGTCCTCTAAGTGTAGGAAGATATTTCATTTGGCTTGTTCTTGTTAAAGTTGAATAGTTTCTAAGATTTTGGGAGAACTTGGCAATGAATTCAAGATGAAAAGTTGTTTCCAGATTTGACCAAGAAAAATAGAAATTCACCTCAGTGGCGTTAATGCAGTCGAGTCCATACAGTATATAGTTGAACAGTCATACACACTGTATAATTTTGCCTCTGTAATACACAGGATATGACATGAGGCAATCAAAAAGTGTGGATGTCGGGCTTTAATTGAAGGGATTTAACAAAAATATTGCTTTAACTATTTCAGAAACAAAGTCCTTCCATTTTTCAGAAGCTCAAATGTAATTGGACAAACTAAAATTGTTATAAATATGGGGATCATTTTTAATCCTCTGCGTACAAACTAAACTAAACTAAATTAAACATACAAATGACAAGTACCATAGCTTCAGTATCAATTCCTAAATACTAATTGTTTTGATACCAATTTTCTGTTTAGCATGTAGAAAATATTACAGTATAAGCATTTAGTGCTAGTTTTCACCTTGTCATTTTTATACACTCAAAGCAGATTTACAGAATAAAAAATGAATTTCCATATTTCTATAAAAAATAAAATCCACATTCTCTACGGATGAACATCAGTATCAGACATTTAACATCAGCTTTGACACATTATCTGTTGTGTTGTATCCATTGTTGTATGATACATTCCTATGATTTGTAAAGACACTGTGATAGAAGCCTTAAAGACTACACAATGCCTAAGTTACACAAAATGGGAAAAATATTAACAAAACAAAGAAAAAATTTGTATGTGGGTATATCCAAATACCCAGAATTTCAGTGCTGTCCTCTTTTGCACAACTTACAGCTCTCTGTTAACATCCTATCATTAATAAAAATGTATAAAAGCTGGTTGTGTGTGCCACATGTGCTGACACTGATTAGATTTCCTCCTTGATCATACGATACCAAACAATACCAGACATTCACTGTGCTCTGTAGAAGTTCAGTCCCCAGTCCTACAGCTCATCGAGGGCAAAGGAGCAAGACCTGCAGCAAGACAATACAATACACATATTATGCTGCAAATATAGGTTCAGCATCTTGTGACAGATATTGTTTTTCGATACCCAGTCCTGAGAGAGAGGCAGGCAGAGGAAGAGAATGAGAGAGAGAGATCGGGGTGTGTGATAGTTCGTCAGTCCAAACAGAGTCATAAAGTGCTGCATGGTTAAGCCTGATGAATTAATAACAGGGAGGCAGATGGGTCCCAGGGGCACTGTGGGAGCAGAGCAGCATGGAGAGGAGCGAGAACACACGTTGATATTACACACACACACACACACACACACACTCGTCTATGCCTGTATGCATCCATATAATCTCTGAGACCCTCATTTGCATCCATATAAAGTACAACAGACACACATGCATGTACTGAATACAAACAGACAGATACTTACTAGCATCCAAGGTTAAAGTGAATCAAACATTTAATTCATGATTCATGTCTACTTTTTGCTTATTTCACACCCTATTACAATGACTCTGCTATTCTTTTTTTTGATAAGTGTTGATCGCTGCATGTTGAATGTGATCTACCGGTTTGTGCTCCTCCTAATGAAGGCCTCAGGAGGCCAAAACACTAATGGATAAATCCTTCATGGAGCATCGATGCAGTGAGCAGGTGTACTGTATTTTTCATGGTAATAGTTTTGTTTTGCAACCTGCTCCTCCTCTGCGTTTTTGTTTTGTGAGTATTAGATGCTTTGTCATTGTACACATGCTCTTTGTGTAGAAAACGAAGACGATAAGGAAGCATGTGGTAAATATTAGCACCTAAATCACTTTAATTATTAAGTTTAATTAAGGCTATATTTCTTGTTGGTAAATGCACTCACTCACACCCACATTAGCTGAAGTCAAAACATTCAAATTTTTATCTGTGACCTGGAAACTATTAATTTTCCATAGTCTCCAACGCTACTACAACATCGGAAATAATTTACAATGAAAGACAAAATAAAATAGGGAATCCACAGCAAATAGGAGCTATGTGCATCTTTTTTTCAAGGATCTGTTTATTGGAGTTTTATATTTTGTACAACTTTAAGTGTAGAACAAATAGTAAAAATACTACAAACATTTTGGCAGTTCAGTAGCCAGACAAAATACCAGAAATACTACAATTCAATAGACAAATGTGATACAAGATTAAAGAAAATTTACAAAAAACCCCTCAAAACATTAAATATAACAATAACAACACAATAACAAATGAGAACAGAAAACAACCTGATCAATCACCCAGGGATAATGGGGATGTCCAGCTTTCGTACATACACAAAGAAGGATTCCAGCATTTTTATTACATTTTAATTTAACGTACATTTAACATACACATGATCCTTTCTAGTTTGACAAGCTACAGGACGTCCCTTAACCAAAGAATGTGTGATGGGGGTGTTGACGGTAATAAATGTCTGTTTGATAAAGTAACAAAGGCTGTGAACGCATTGTAGGTGGGTGTACATTAAAAGGTACAGTCTTAACACTAGGTTCAATCTGCTTTCCACCTTTGATAATCAGCTAAAGATTTCCCCCCAGTAAGTTGGAACAAAACCAGAACATATGAACATGGCTTTCTGGAGCTCAATGACATCTGTCACGTCTTCATGGATCCGAGCGCTATGCATCTTGGGTTTTAATGTCGGTTTCATACTCTGTTTAACTCCAGTGATATACAGTGGGACAACAGAAGTCTATATATAAACAAGAGAACACTGTGGAATATATACAGCGCATTGCACACTATGTTTAGGTGCAATTTACAATGACACTGTGTAATGGTGGATGATAGTGGCTCAACCTGATGACACACCACAATGGGTCGCAGTGGTAATTTATGATGAGTAGCAGACAGGTCAAGGTTGTCACGTTTTGTGTTATAGAGAGCAATAAGTAAGTAGGTGATTTGTGTGGATGTGTATAGGTGAAGGAAATTAACTCTGAACAACAGCTTCATTCTGTACAGGCTCAGTGTGTTAAATAAGAAAACACACCCCTATTTAAGTATTGATTTTTTTAAAGTGAAAATTCAAGGGTATATTTTCATTCAAACTGTCATTTCTGAATGTTAGGGGTCATTTGCAAAAATGTGTGAAACAAAACTGAAATGACGACTACATCTAAAACTTTTGATTAGCCTTTTCTTTCTTTCTTCTTCTTCTTATTATTAATATTAATTAATATTATTATTATTAAGATAACTTCTGTTATGATTTGGCGCTATATAAATAAAATTTGATTTGAAATTTGATTTGATTATTACTGGGAATTTCCAATGCTACATATAAATAAATACCATTTATGAGGGCCTCAAAGTTATGTTTTAAGTGGAACAAAAATTTTGCTCTGGAAAATGTTGCACAAAAAAGTTTATTTATCAAAACCAAAGTTCATTGCGGTCATTTGGACATAGGTCACATGAACCCATATGAAGCTGAATGTCACCGTATTTATCTCCACTGTCAGAATACAAGTGCAGCTTTTTTGCCTCTGTTTTTTCCTCTCTACTTCTACTCTCTTCTCACTTTTCTCTTCTATGTTTCTCAGTCTTCGCTGAAGCAGCATCTTGGTAATGATAAATTAATTCCCTGGGAAACAAAACAAAATATCTATATTTCATCGAGCGGCGCTGATGGTCGTTTAGCGTTGTCACAACAAGTTACATGTTAAGAGATCTCAGCTCTATCGTTGGCTTCTCAATCCGCCAAGTTGAATAATTGACAATATTTTCGCTGACTGTCAGGCCAGGAGACGGGGAGCTGAGGCTCCATCACTGCGAGTCTTACAGCTCCTTGTCTCTTGTTTTCCTAAGCTTTGACATGGCGTTGCTGCATGCCTCTGCGTTGGTGTGTGAGTGATTTCTCAGTTGGTTTATACATGGCATGGGAGTGGGAATGTGTTAAGGCTGCCTGGCTTAGGTTTAGGCTGCCAAATGTCTCCAAACAGCCTCGGATAAATATGGATGGCCAAAGAAAACGCATACAGATGAACGGTATGAAGTAGAAAAACCAAAGACGAATACTTTGGCACCAAAACAGCTGGACGTATAGAGTTCTACCTATAGGACCAACACTTTCAGGCACTCCTTCACAAAAACAGTACATTGGTGTGTCTCTGTTTCAGCTTTCAGACTGATGCCAATCATACATAAATGCATTTGTGTGTATTGTTTATGTGCATATGCCTATTTCTGTGTGTGTGTATATAGTGTGTGTGTAAGTGTTGGCTGCCAAACATGGAGAGCAGGAAGAGGAAGAAGCTAGATGGTTAGAGGGGGTGTTTATTTATTCATTACCCAGCGGCCTCAGCGGTTTCAGGGGGACATGGCAACACTTGTCCTGGGCCCTTTAGCAGTGGTCTGCTTGTGGCCTCCTTCGGCCCTGCCAAAGCCTTCAACTCTCACCCGCTCTCC
This sequence comes from Apogon talboti, assembly GCA_037367365.1. Lineage (NCBI taxonomy): Eukaryota > Metazoa > Chordata > Actinopteri > Kurtiformes > Apogonidae > Apogon > Apogon talboti. The sequence goes on from JAPQRQ010000008.1 coordinate 13,766,298, forward strand.
TCTCCTCTGTTCCTCGGTTTTTCTTTTTCTTCGCTTTTCTTTTTCTTTTTTAACCCTTTTAGATGTTGCTTAGGATTTCAGTTTTCTTTCTCTAGTGCTACTTTTTGTATAGCATTTTTCTCAGCATGTCAAAAGATCTCTAAATATAATATTAACTTATCTCGCTGCCTACAGTAGAGAAGACAGTGTCTTTAAATAAATTCACTGGTGCTAGCTTATTATATAAACCTCCTTTTTAAGCATTAAATACAGCTTTGTATAAACATTTCAGTGCATATGTTTTCTCATTTTTAACAATAACATACTGCATAAGGATTCATCATTGTCTGAATGTGGTAAAATTATTCCCATGGGCAGAGGGAGCCGTATAGTTTTTAGAATGAAATTAAATCCAAAGACAAAATTAATTATGTCTGTTCCCCTTTTTTGAACTGCATTTGGTGACTAATACTTGGTCAATATTTTTGAGCAATTAAAAACAAAGAGATTTGCAGATGATCAATGAAAGGTTCTGCTGTCAGAAGACGTGGACAGACAGTTTTCCTGTGTTGTTAAGTGTTCAAGCCATGTCCACTCTGTGTGTGCTCTCCTTAGGACACAGGACAAACCCCACACCTGTCACTGTCCACGGAGCAGGGCTTTTAATCTGTGCAGAAGCATGCATGGAACTCACCTCTGTTCTTTAGCCACTGAGTCGGCTCCTAAAGCGTATGTTGTCATTCCTGTGTTTATAACTTCTCATACTATCCCCTCAGCATTTTCAATTCAGTTGAATTCAAAATAACTTTTTTTCTCCCATGGGGCAATTTAAAAACATGTTTGAGCACCATGATTAGGCAACACATTAATGCAACCAATGAAATCTAAGAAAATAAAGTAAAAAGAAAATAATATCTAATAATTATGTACAATAAATAACAAAGCTGTGCCGTAAATAGTAAAAAAAAAAAAAAAAAAAGAAAGGTTGAATTGTCTGTAGAGGATATAAACATGTGACTGTATGAATATGGTGGGTAAGTGGCTAAAGTGCAGACAGGATATGAAAGAATGTAAACATGAGTTGTGCATTACAGGAAATTTTATATTCACAGTTGTTATTGCAGAGGTTTTTGTAACGTTCTCACTGTTTTACCCTAAAGCCGAAGCTGTGAGTTCAATCTCTATATGATGTTTAACTTAAATGTAAGTCGCGTCTACCACATTATTTTGGGTTTATTTTGAGATTGTGATTGCTTGCTGTGATTGCAGGTTGAGTTAGACTGTAGCAAGCTACACTAATACTGTACTTTAGTGTTAGTGTAGCTAGGATGCCTAAGTCTTTCTGACAGACTTTCTGGTTGTCACTCAACAAATAAGTTTTGCATTGAGCATAGTCATGTCACAACTGTTGGTTTATTGAATTCTTGACCACTTGTGTTTGTTGCCGTCATTTTCTTAGGATTTAGAGCCAGTGTTTAGGGTTACAAAAAGGATATTTAACTCTGTCTTTACTTGGAGCTGTTCTCAGAGCAGTTGCATCACTGTGAATTTTGCTTTTCACAGAAATATTAGCCTGAATACAAGTTTGGTCAACATAAACCACGGAAGTACACACGTAGTATATACACAGAACTGAAGAACATACAAAGCTTAAGCACATGTTTTACTCTTTACATGACCTCGTTGGGGTAATCTAGCTCAGGGTGGGAGATCATCGATTTCAGTAACAAAAGAACTGAGACAGGCATAGATCTTACTTCTTAGCCCAGCCAGTATGCGTGTTCAAACCCCAATGTGATCAATGGCCATTTTGGGGGATCAATTTCCTAGCCTTTGGGGTGTCAGATGTAATATGGCATCACTTTGGCTGGGTGGCGTAAAGGAGACCGGCCTGAGCTCATCTTCAAAGCTGTGGGTTCTTCTCATCACTTGAACCCTTTAAATCAAGATTCAGATTGGTTTGAGGACAGCGTTTGATGGAAGGAGGGATGATTGCCTACATCTAATTGTTTATGTTATCGTTCGGGTACAATCCATTCAGGATTGTTGTCTTGGATCAGTCAAAAATGTCATTAGCATTTTTTTGTGGCTCTTCAGGAATAGTGATAACTTGATTTTGGTCATGGACACACTTGGAACTGGGTGTTGCTGAAGAAGACAGCAGTCCCACTTTTCCCCTCAAGCTAAATACACAGATTACTCTCACCTGAACAGGCAACAGGGTCATTCAAGACTCACAGTCCAGAGTATGTCCAACATATTTTCACCAAGACGGGATTTAATTATGATGAGAACAGTATGATGTAGGGGAATACCGTATATCTGTACATCTTATGATTCATTTAAATGGCATAGAAAATATGGACAGTATAAACATCACTGTTTGTAGCTCAAACAGATGAGTCCTTTGAAGCCTAATAATAGATAAGTTAATTAAATGTAGTATATTTTGGAATGGAGTAGTTTATTTCATACTCTTCTAAGCTGTTTTATTATGTATAACAGGTACCAGTGGTTGTTTTAGTGTAAACCTTGAATGTTTTAGTTAATACGTCCCTCAAGAGATTAATTTCCTAATTAGTATACTGAAGCTCATACGACAAACAAAAGGACTTTACAAATTTCCTAAAGTATTTTTGCTAATTAAAACGCAATCACAATCACAGCACAATAAACAATGGGGGTAAAATCAGAAAAAAAAAATCACAAAAATAATGAAACCTTAAGAATAATAAAAGGAATTGAAACATAGAGCAAATGAATCAACTAATTGTGAGGACATCTAGGAGAAAAATATGATTCAATTAAACATTTAAAATGCCCTGAGGATAACAATGAAGTAGGTTTAAGCTCTTTCTGCATATTATTCCTAGTTGCAGGTGCATGGTGAATAAAACTAGTATTTACAATTCCTGTGAAAATACCTTTAGTGCACTTAAACATAATGCAATTATTTTGAGCATATATGGCAAGTTTAAAAGATAGCAGGAAAATAATATGAACATTTCCAAAATCACTATGTGCTTTGTAAATGAATAAAGCTTTCAATAATTGTAATAAGACTCTCAAAGTCAAACACTTGATGATACATCATTAAAGTAGTACTGAAGGGACTTACAGCTAAACGTACATTTGTTGTACAATACAATATAGTATCATCAGCATATTGTAAAATCAACAACAGATAGTATCAACTAAACAGCTAATAATGTAATGTAAAACATGACAGGTGGCACAAATAGTGCTGTGCTTTTCCCTAAAATCTAGATTGGTGTGTGCTTAGAGAAGAATGTGGCAGAAGCTAATAGTTTACCCACAATTTTAGCACTTAAGCTTTTTTTTTTTTAGACAAGGTCATTTAGAGACAGCCCTATAATTGTTTCACTCAGTTGTACCACCATATGACACTAATCTGAGTTTCTGGACACTTAAAGCCTTCTGCTAACCTACCTTCTGAGCCCAATTCCATTCAATGCATGATCGAAAACTGCTGCAAAGTTACAAAGATGTGAGTGGTTGAATGTGCAGGTGTGGATGTGTGTGACAGGAGGCGTTCAGGGTCATATGTATGACAGAATGTTAAGACACCTATGTGCAAAACCACATGAGGCTCTGAAAAGGTTAGTTTGAGTTTTTGTAGTGGTTCTTCTACCTGAGAAATGCCCACCTAAAAATCAATATCTGTTTAAGATCAGATTTGTAATATTTTCACCACTTATTCTTGCAGTTGATTCCCATGGGGAACTGGAAAGCTTAAACCTACCAGAGTTCTCTTACAAAAAGAGCAGTTCTGCAGCCTATGTTATTGTGTATTTTAATACATAATTCTTGCCTTCTCACCAAAAAAGCAGAGTTTTATATATATATATATATATGTATGTATGTGT
>JAPQRQ010000008.1:13770354-13794953 GCA_037367365.1 Apogon talboti
GTGTGCAGAAGTATATATGTGTGTGTGTATATGAATATATATGTGTATATATGTATATACAGTATATGTATGTATATATAGTGTGTGTGTGTGTATATATATGTTGCCAACCTTAATATGATTCATCATAATGAAGTCATACAGTTCCATTTATTGTTTTAGTGTTAATTATCACTTTAAGTTTAGGCTTTGCTGTAAAATACAATGATAATGTGTTAGTAAAAGAAGCTCTTGTATAAGTATGTTTAGCATTTTTTTTTCCTTCATATTGAAAACATTTATATTATTTAAATATGCTATGCATGACCTTTTTCTGTAATCAAAACCCCCTAAAACTATTTTTTATTTGAAACAGAGTTGGCTCCCTTCAGCAACTTTGAAGACAATGAGAACACAATAGAAAGAGCAGCACATAAAAAAACTGCATAGGGGAAAATAGCAACCCTTAAAAGAAACTATGGGGAAAAACACAAAAGTATTAAAATTTAATTGAAAAATAAAAACGATGTTATCCCATAAAAACATTCTAAATGGGCTTAGTAGGACTGTGTATGGCGGGAAGCCACATGATGTACCTAAGGCACTGCAAAGTGTTAACATGAAAAACACATCAGAGAGAAAGGAGGAGGGAGGGGCAGGCAGCCTGTAGGGTTGTGTATGCATGGAAATGCAGACATGTGGCCAATACATCCCACTTCGCAATTAGTGTGTATGATATGGCTCCATGTACGGCTGATGTGGGTCACAGTTTTTCATCTCATCTCATTTTACAGTTTTTCACTTCTAAGTTACTCTCAAGATAATGAGCTACATGTTGCAGACGTAATTAAACATCTGCTTAAAGAATGTAATTTGTTAAAAATGTGCATCTTCTGTAGGTGTTGTTCTATATAGAGATCATAGTCAGACTCGATGTGTAAAAAAAGGATGAAGTATTGTATAAATCCATCTGTCAGCCTTTATCACAGATTGGTGAAGAGCGCTGAGACTGACACTGACAGAAAGAATGCTTTTTATGATTGGAAATATGAATAAATGTACTGATCTGTATTGGTCCCATGCTTTTTAGATGAGCATGTTAAATGTCTCACTTAGGGGTTTTTCTTTTTTGGTGAGTTGTGTTGGTTTCTAAAAACCCATCCACAACCTTGCAGAAGAAAGAAGAAATTATTGTCATCAGAGCTTTAAGTCATAGTTTTAGTATCATATGTACATGTTTTTATACATATGAATCCTTCTTGTATTAAAAGTATAGATAAACTGCAAACTTTATTTCTCTTAATACTGGTTGCAATACTTTAATCTACTTATCCGAAAAAATGGAAAATTGGCATCATTTTTGTGTAAGGTGAAATGATGCTGGAAATTCTGAAAAGTTAAGAAAATTGTCTGATGTTAATTCACTCTATTTTGTTGTATTTATAACCTTGAGATATGATACTTGTTTTTTGAAAACTGAATAGAGGTTTTCTTTACTAAAGTTCAACTCCAGGGCAAGTTTGATATTCTTAAATCCGAATTTTCCATCGTAAACAAAGAAAAACAGCTTGTGCAAATTTCTGTGCCAAACAGAAGCCACACGTTCTAACCATTTTGGTTTTGATGGAAGACAGCAGTTAAAAAAAAAAACCTAATTTTAATTTCCTGTACTGTGGAAGAAACAAAGTTAAGACTTGTCAGACCTTTGACAACTCTTAGTAGGAGAAATAAAACACCTCCAGCAAAGTTTTAACATAATGGTGTTTGTTTGGGAGGGAGCTGTGTGAGTATGAGGGAGCTTGCAGGTCTGCTAGTCTGCACACACACACACTTTGTTTTCATCGATTCTTTGATGTTGAAGGGAAATGGTATGTTTGCGTATTCTGGATTTCACGACTATTCCACCACAGTGGAATGATAGTGGCAAAGAGACGAGCAACGAAAAAAAAAAAACTGTTGGAGGAATTAGTCAGTTAAATATCTCAGGGAGTTTCCCGTGTTTCTCTCCTCTGAGTGTTTACATCAAACCTGTCTGAGCATTAAAGTTTGTAAGAGGCCACACAGGACCTGCAATCATTAAGTAACATGACAGAAATGCCCTGAAACTATTAGCTCTCCCTGTCTCTCACAACACCATGCATGCACATACACAAATGCTGCCTTTCTCATGTTTGCTTAACTCTTCCACTTCTCTATCACATCAACTGGAAAATGAAACGGAATAATATAACAGTGATAAACACAACCTGATGGGAGCACAGATGTGTACAGAAACGCACGCACACACACACACACACACACACACACACACACACACACACACACACGCACTCTCTAAAAAAGCTTTTCATTCTGTGGTCTGTTCTTTAATAATAACCAGTGCGCTGTTCTACATTCATTACAGACAGCGTATCCCTTTTAAGTAATATACGTCAAACCAATGTGAACTCCCGTGACCTCTCGTTAAAAGCTCTGACCGTGGTTGTTTTGTCACCCGCTGAGGTCATATGCACCCTTAACCCTGCATCTAAGCTCAGATTACACCCCCTCTCCATCATCCTATCACATGATCAAATAATATCTGAGGATCTGATCCAGAACCTGTAGCTAATAGCCACCTCGGCCTACTCTGCTCCGCACACATAATGGAATGAACAGAGCTGTGGACTTACTGCCGTTTGGCCTGAGGCTGTAATCAATTTCCCCTTGTGAGGGGGGCCAGGCTGTAGAGTTCACTGTTTGCCGGGTTTGATAAGAGGAAGCTGAACAGGGACCTTTGGTTTGGCCTAATGTCAGGTTCACCATCAGATAAACAGTCTGATTGGATCTCAGTGCTGCAGGGAGGAGATGACTGCTGCTGCACTCAGTGGAATTCTTTCTATGTGTGTGTGTGATGAGCTCAGTGCTGGCTTGTGTGCAAAAGTACACACTCTGACATCGTGAACGCACGAGTTTCCATGTATATGTGCAAATGTGTTACGTGCTATGCGTTGTTTGACCCAGAAATCTTAACATGAGGTTCAGTTACAAACTTCCTCCAGAGATTTCAATCTCAGTGTTTCTCATCAGCCACTATTTCCATGAGCAGCATCCAGTCACATGCACATAAAAGGCCCAGAAAAACTTAGAAAGTGAACTTCAAGATCTTTCTGTGGAAATACTCTTTGTAGGAATAGGAAGAAAGTCTCAGTTAGATGTTTTAAACACTGATCTATCTGCCGATTGGACAAAATGAGACGGTGCCAGAGATAATTAGTATTATTTGTGTGTGTTATGTTAGTGTATTTCCTTTTCTTCATGGGAAAGATCTTTAATGATGGTGTAACATTACTGGACACTTTGACACTCCAAACTGACCAACAATTAAAGTTAAAATAATGATGTACATGGAAAAGAACTGCCATTGGGTAATATGAAAGGCATACATATCGGCTAACATAGTAACAGCCTGTTTTGATTGACAGGTGAGGACCCTGGCCCAAAAGTAAAGGACATGCATTAGTATCTTAAAGTGTAATACCATTGACAGCCACTAGATGCTGGCTCCAAAACGGCCTGACTTCAACAGACTTGTATTGAATTACTCTCTGAAAATAGTTTTTGAGTTAATGTTTTAGCAGGTCTCTTTTTTTATGTGAAACCTCTAAATATGTGATCTGATGGTCCATCTTTAAATTACTGTTTTATTAATACTGTTTTAGATTTGAAAGAATGGAAAAACAATAGAAGGCTTTGATTCCTGCTGTGCCAAGGTTTGAACAACACTATCAAATGATGAAGTTCACACTTTTACTGTGTCAGTAAGCTAGCGTTCAGCATTAGCCCACCCATCAAACCTCATGCTCCCCTTGCTCCACCCCTTTGTTCAGATGTGGTCACTTCTGGCTCCAAAGAACCAAGATGGCAGTGGTTCAAAGCACAAACTCCTGGCTTCAGAACAGCAGCCCAAAAAGCAGTGGAAGGTGTTTCTGTGATTCTGTTCACTTCTTACATTCTATGGCTTCAACAAGCCGTTTGTTTAGGTTTTTACATTTTTTCACTTTAGCGTTGGCCATTTTTGTGACACAGGTTAGTTAACTTAACTTTCTGAAAACAGTAATAACGCCTTAAAAAATGCAACTTTTCCTCTGTTAACACTCTCCTGTAATGCATGAGACAAGTGGAATGTGAATTGTTGGTTTGTGATAATTAGTTATCTGTCAGATTGATGAACCAATTAGTTATAGATGGTAAACACACATGCCACTCAATTTATATAAAGTTTGAAATTTAATTCCAGTTCATTTATTTATTAATTTATATGCATTATATTTATATATTGTAATGTAAGAGTTCACAGTTTTGTCATACCAGACTTATAACACAATTGTAAATGCAAATGCAATGTTTAAAACTGTTCTTTTGTTTAGTGAGTTGTATTTGACTACAGACTGTTAAAAGTTATAGAACATTAAATGTTACTGTATAGCACTTTGTGTTATTTTTTGAAATGCCTTTAATTATGAAGCCTTTACAACAGTGCAGTGAATGTCAAAGTATAGAGGACATGTAATCTGTTTTATTTAATGCTCTCATTCATTGTTTCCATCACTTTCCTTCTGTAATTGGTCAGAATATTTCAACCACTAAACCCTCAACCTGTTCACATTAGATGAGTTCTGTTTGTGCTCAGATAACCTCTCTCAGGTGGCTTCTCAACAGGAAGGCTGATGAGAGGGTATATTAAGGCTGTTAAACACTTGAGGAGGGCTGGGGGCTTCTGGGAGCCCAAAGAGACAAGAACCTTTATTGGAAATGTAATTTTTGTTTGTCTGCAATTACCTCCCTGCTCATTTGTTTTACAGACGCTGTTGTTATAGTGAGAGGAGAATATGGTGGATTCTCCTTAGGATTGCTCTTCTGAGAGGCTGCAGTTTATTACAAATGGGAGAGCTTTCATTGCAGATTGCTCCAGCGCTGCGTAGAGTTACGTGACCCGTTTCAGGCGCACTGGGGTCGCCTCTATAGGGTAGGATTTACACACAAGACAAAGACGAGAAGTTGATTGGGTGCATGATTCCGTATATTTGTAGCAACGAAAAAATGACTTGACATATGAGTATTTTGTTTATAAAGCAGTTCCCAAAAGCTCAGAGCAAAAGGGAATAGATGGAATGAATATTCACGAGACGTATGTTTGTACAGAAAATCCTGAAATGTGTGTGTATGGTGCACACATCCATATGGTTCAACAGTGTGCTGCTGCTGCTGCTGTGTGCAGTGGACCGGTTTGTATTAAGCATGCACCCATTTCCATTTCAGAAAGGCTTATTTTACTCAAGATATTTACAATTGGACATAAAACTGACACACTAGTGTTACAGATTACAGTTTTAGAAATAATTATTGAGCCACCTGTGATTTTCTAAATACAATATAATATCCCTTCAAATATGATCTTCTAATTTTGGAATATTAATAGTTTCTTGATTGTTCTTCAGCATCACATACAGTATTATTAATTTATGTGTTACTGTTAATGAGGAAAATTAGATTAATGTCATTCATTTAAAAAGAGACTATTATTTAATTAAATTTGTCAAGCAAATATTTCATGTGTATTTTAACAGATTTTTGACTCACATTTCCACACAAGGAAACCCTGATATAGATCACATTAATGACAAATGTTGAAATTTCACTAGTTTGTCTCAATAGTCCCATAGTTATTTCTAAAATTGTATATATAAATCAATAAATAATTGAGCAATTCTGCATTATCTATGAAAGCTGAGGGTTGTTGTACACACTTACTGTATGTCATGTATGTATTCCTGTTCCTGAGACCTTAAGAAATACAGAGACAAAAGACTGACTTCAAGATGATGCTAAACACAAAAGTAAAATACAAAAGCAAACAGCAGTATTATTAAAAATGACACATTTTTACACATTTTTCATGATATATTTTTTGCTGTTGTAGTTTTTCCATAAGAGTGACTTGAAAGCTTTTCATTTTTTGTCCTCACAATATACATATTATTACCTATACTAACAGCTAATCACTTTATCATCGGAGAAAATTTCTTTAATAAGGTTACTGACCCCTGACCTCTACCCTCATAAAAGAAGAGGCCAGTTGTAGCTTTCAGTCTGCACCGCAGTAGGAGGCTCCATTATGGCTTCTAGGATGGCAGTGGGCTGGGGGAGTGCAAGGAATGAGGGAGGGCACTGGGGAGAAGGTAATTTGATTGGTGCAAAATTAGGGACTCCTCTGCCGAGGCATTATGGGAGAGTTCCTGGTGGGTCATTTTAGCTCCACTTCCTCCATATTTCTCAGCTTGATTAAAAATTGATCGGCAACGGCAATGTGAATATATTATTGGGGCCATTATTCACCCCTGACAGATAATTGGATGGTACACACAACTCTATTTTCTTTGGGGGCAATGCCATCGCTTGTGTGGCTCGAGTTAGTGTGTGTGTATACGCCTGTGTTTGTGTGAGGAGAGGTGGAAGCAGAGCGAAGGAGAGAGTGAATGAATACTCGGTGGAAAGATGGTTAAGCCTTTTTTTATTGTACGTCAGTAAATCACTCTGTCTTCTCTTCTTTCAAGCCATCCCTCCATCTCGTTCCAGCTCTGCTGTCACTGTCTATGGCGATATATGATAGATGTGTTATTGAAACATCACGCAAAGCATATAATCATTTTTCTGGTAATCATTCATAACCTATTCTCATAAAAGTTTGGAATATTGCCATGAAATACAATGTTAGATAAAACCAACATGGATTTGGATTTGCCTTTAGTTTGCGCTCCATCTCAAATTCACTTATTACTAAAGATTGAATTTTGGTCTAAAAAGCACTGGAGCTGTGGAAAATGTCTGTGAATAAGCCTGCCTGATAGCAGTTAGCTAGCATAGCCGCAGGCATAGATAGATATTGGAATGAGTAAAATGCTTGGTGGCTAATGCTATTTGCTATTCGCCCAAGGCTTAGCTTGCTGCCATTTTCACGCCTTCTTAATGTCTTAAACTGCATGAAGAAGGAGACGGCTTGCACAACATGGTACAGACCCATGCACAGTTGTTGGTCTGCAGATTCAGTAGGGCACACTATTAGTAATATGTTGGCTTTCAGTGCCACTTTCTGATTTTTGTTGTTTTCTTTGTCCATCACATTGAATGACTAGAAACAAGTAGAAGTTTGTAAAGCTTGTCCTTCAGGTTACTATAATAGACTTTTCCCTTTGTTTGTTGGTTGGCAAGCAGTGACTGCGTTGTATATAGCATTCAATGTGGACTGTTCTCTGAAGTCTTCTGTTTTGTTGTTGTTGAAGATGAGAGTCTAAAATTCTGCAGTTTTTTTTCATTGTCTGCTTGGCTCTCATGGCTATCATCACTCATTCTGACTGCCCAATTCTCTACCCATCTACCCTGAACAAATGGCTGGATTTACGCCTTAAAAAAGTATGTCTGCGTTCGGATTTACAAATTTCACCAAGCGGTGCATTACATTTTACTTCACATAATGCTTAGCTCAGGGAAAAATGGTAAAACAACTTGTAAAATAAGCAAAGCGTGAATGATTTTGGTGTTTTCATAGTGATAATGTTAATTGTCAGCAGTTATTTAAAAATGTATAATGTTGCTCTTGTTAAATAATAAAGAAGTTATACCATTTGCTATGAAACATAAAGAAAATCAAACCATTCTGACTTAAAATTAAGATAAACAACTGGTCTAAAATGATATATCAAATGCAGTATAACTGGGCAGAGCTCAAAGACACTTACATATAAGTACAGAGGTACATTAGTGGTGCACATCTTTGGCACCACAGAAATCATAAAAGACTTTGTTCTCATATGTAGATATATTTAATTATTATTTTTCTAAACAAAGGCAGTTACCACCCTCTTTCCGTGTTAAAAATCCAATTAACACGTCTAAGCTCTGTGATGGAGAACCACAACATCTATAACATCCTCTCTTCTCTTTCTTTATTTTTCTTTGCTTCTCCTTTTGTATTATTCTTCCTCTCCGCTTCTACACGATGTTGTCCTCTCCCTTCCTCTCATAACTTTAATGTAATGGCACTTCTTCTGCATCAGTCCCTAATTCTCCCTCTTTCCTCCTCTCCCTCTCTCTCTACTTGTCGGGGGGAAAAACACTGCTTTCCCCTCACAAAGAAGCTTCTCCTGAGTGGAAATTACCGGCGGAGATTAATAACGACATTAGGCAGTAATGATGCTGCGCCGAATGAAATATTTATTAAAGATCCCTCTGCTAGCAATTAGCATGGCATGTAATCGTTCAGCACAAGAAATCAAGATGATTGTGCCGCAGTCCCCCATCCCCTTATTGCCCTTTTCACAGACCCCCCTCCCCATACAGCTGAAAACAACCCCCTGCACAGGCTCTACTCTCACAACACAACAACCCCCCCCCCGCCCCCACCCCACTACCATCACTGCAAACATTTGCATCCTCTTCCCTGGCGTAGTCTCTCCATGACAACAGCAGCTTTGGGAGGTGGTGGAGAATGTGTGTATGTGAGTTGAGGGGTGCTGGTGGTGGTCCTGGGCATCCAATCTTAATTACAGGCACTCTGCCTTAAGCTGGGGAGAACGCTCCATGAGGCAATTACACTGTCAGGGATGCAGACTTCAGGAATCGCTGTTGATCGGCTCAGGAGGATGTTGAAGTCATACCGCAGGCACGTCAAAGAGTGCTGGAGTTTCGTCTTCGTTCCAAATTCCTGCCAAGTTGTCCAGGGCAGAGGCAAGTGAGAGAAAACCTTATTATTGGATGCCTGTCTTGCGTCTTGTAGTCCACTCACTTCCAGCGCCTAAAGGGACAGGTTATCATAACTTGCATAGAACTTTTCCATCCCAGAGCTTTCACATATCGTTTTGAAAAACTTTTTAAAGATAATAAGTGTACTTTCTAACAATGTGGCTGGGATCCACCAGTGAGACCCATGACCACTATTTACCCAGTGATTATTTGGATGTTTACGAGATAATAAGTCACAAAATCAGTAAAAAAATAATACTAATAATAAAAAACCCCATTTTCCTCTAACCAAATTGCTTCAAGGGCAGAGTGCTCTTGAGAATGTATGCCCTTGTTCAGGAGTGGACTGAAATAATAATTCAGGTTGGGATTTTTACTCATTCCCAGGACGCCCTGTTCCAGTACACCACCAGACCACTAATTTGGTAGATAAACCCTATTTATTGATGGAATGGGTAGTGGCCTAGTTACAAATTTGGCCGCTATGTCCTTCGTCTGAGAGGAAATGTATCCATATGAGAAAAAATAAACATTTGGGACCAACTAACATCCAGCCAGTCTGAATATTGAGTCTTCATGGTGTGCTATTACTGTGGATGCACCTTTACCCATTCATCCAGAATACATCTCTTATAGCTCATCCGGATGTAAAAGGCCACCAGCCGTTACCCTGTTGATTATACTAATTATATTTGAGCATCAAAATATATATATATATATATTTTTTAAACAAATAAACATCCATTGAAACCGAACAAATAAGCTACAACAATAGAAGAAAGCATTTTATATGAGTATATGTATGTTTTACTAACCTGTTACCTCTTATTGGTGAATGTGTTCATCTTTGTCTTTCTCACTCTTTTTTTTTACTTTATTTCTCTTTGCTCTGTCTTTCTTTTGACTGCACTGGGCGACTGGTCTAAATGTTACTACCAGAGACATACATACTTCGGCATCACTGTGATCATTTTTCCTATGTACACCCAGTCCGCTGAAAGCATGAGTCTTGCCTATTGCGTGCATTCTGAGAGGTATGTGAACTCAATCCTGCCTGCGATGTTATCGCTGGTCAAAGCTGAATGTTGACGGCGGGCCAAAACGACCCCAGGCCACTGTTGGGTCTCTCAACAGGCTGTCCACGCGTGTCCTTGTTTGTATTCACACAAGAATGACCTCATTTTCAAGCAGTCACCTGAGCAAAACAATGGAGTGAAGAAGTGTGAAGGAGGAAAAGGCAAAAAGGAGTGGGTTTGTTGTTACAGCAAAGGGCAGAGGTCAGGTAATCAGAAGTGTCCATTTATTGGCTACATCATCAAACCTCAAGGAGCTCATCAATGCAAGCGGTCAGGCGTGTGGCTTTACTAATCAGCTCTCAAACCAGTGTTTAGCCATGCTGATGCCATCCTCAGGAGGACAAGAAAGACACAGAATGGGTGAAAGGAAGACACGGGGGTGGGGGCTGAAGGAGAGGATGGGGTGGGTGAAGGAGTTGGAGAGGGGGGCTAATGTAATAGTAGTTCACTTCACAAACCCTGACAAAGGGTGGCGGGAGAAACGGATCAATTTGCAATATCGTGGGCTGCGGCCCTGGCAACAAAGGCAGGACATGAAAGCAAGCACATTAAGTGATGCTCTTGTATGAACTCTGGCAATCAATAAACATCAGGGGCAGGGGGAGAGAAGGAGTGTGTATGCGAGGGGAGGAAAGAGAGAAGTAAGAGACAACAGAGGGAAGGGTGGGAGAAGGAGGGCGAACGAAAGAAGGATGAGAGAGAACAATAGATGCTGAAAGAGATGGCTGAAGATAAGATACTGATATCTAACTATAGAGTTCATTGTTTTACAAACTTTGTCACTCTTCTTCACTCATATTGTTAATTAGATAGTTATCTTTAGCCCTTTGATAGATTAGATAAGCCGTTAATTAATCTTTGGATCTAATTAACTCTCATGCTATTTATAGGTTTGGCCACATTACTGTACATTTGACTGCCAACGCAAAATGAGGATTTAACTCCCTGGTTCAGCAAAGTAAAAGCTCTAGGTTTCTTTGGCCATTAACAGTTAGAAAAAGTTAAGTAGTTAAAAAAAAATCATCACACTATCCTTTTTGTGGTTTGTATTTCCTGTCATTCATTGTAGTCATGCAATATTTAGATTTACAAAAGAAGTGTGTTTTCTACTTTAGCAACAAAATTTCTCCACAGTCAGTCTCAGCATAATTTATTGTCTTAACCCTCTGCACATCTCTCTTAAAAAAGACCCACTGTGTATACTTTCTTCTTCCTTTGTTCAGTATTGACTTAGAGTTACAAGGATATATATATAGGGATATATTCCTACTTTGCTGACCAGTATTTCCTATAACCACACTGCACAAGTCATTTCCTTTTGGGACAATAAAATGTACCTTGACCTTGACTTGAAGAATGAGGAGGAGAGGAGGTGAAGAAGAGGAGTTTAGAAGGTTCATTTATAAATTTGTTCTGCTGTCTTATTAAATCTCACCTAATGATATGCACAAAATCTGATAGATTAGTCGAGTGTAAAGCATTTGTTAAATGACAGATAACATGATTTTCTGCATTGACATGTCTCTTTCATAACATAAGTGTAATTAGTGTGAATGATGTGTGTGTGTCTTTTACCCAAAGGACCAACATTGATGTTTCAAGTCAATCAAGTTAGTTATTTATGTGTTAAATGTGAAGCAATGTAGCAAGACTAAACTTATGAAGGGATGAAAACAAAGAAACTGTAATAAAGTTTTTTTTCATTTTTTTTTACAGTGTGTCGACGTATTAATGTGAGCCACTTCTTGATTGATTCTTAAGCATTTATTTCCGCCTCATTTATTTAAAAATGTACACAGTACCTTGGTATAATAGTAACTGTCTACTGCTAAGAGTCTCTGAATCAAAACAGAAAATAAAAAAAAACAGAAAATAAACTTCATGCTTGAGGATAAGGTATTGTAATGAAGTTTAATTCACATTTTGTTTTGTGCTGCACAGGATGGTCATTTTATGTGAATGCAATGGCTGCAGTGTTTAAACAGTAACATTAGTAAAGGCAAATATGACACCGTTGACAGGGATCCAAATGAAACGGGTCATTAAAGTGAACTAAATTCTAGATGTATTAATTTTAAAATGGTTGGAAACATTTAATTCATTGAAAGTACACAAGTCCACAAAATACATACAGTAACACAGGAGTAGTTGCTTTAAAAGGAAATCTTCCGGTGCCTTCAGGGTAACAGAAGGGACACACAAGGTCACTGTCACTCCCCCACTTCACCTGGATGGTGTCATATCTCAGTCGTCTCCAATAGACCTCTGTGTGTGTGTGTGTGTGTGTGTGTGTGTGTGTCTTTGTAACTGGACCTGGGCCTGAGCCATTGTGTTGGTGTGACAGAAGCTTTTGCCCACTCTTTGATGCCCCCTCCAGAGCTTTCTAGCATCCTCTGACAAGGGACTGGCTATTTCATCACACACACACACGCAGACACACACAAACACACACACACACACACGTATATACAAGCACACACAGCTTCTCCCCACTGGGACTGTGGAGCTTAATTTGCATTATGATGGCAGGCAGATTAAGTACATTCCACTGCACACTAAAGGGACCCAGGACACCACACTCGCACATGCACACAGACACACACACTTGTCTTTGGGCCAGTAAGGCAGGCTTCGAACAAAACTGGTGCCCAGGACAGGCTACCAATCCCATTACTTGCCCCGTCTTCTGTTGTCCCCTCCTACTCAAGAGAACAAAGGACGGAGACATCGAAAGGATCTAAACCTCAGTGAAGCCGGGTGGGAGGAGGAAGAGTGGAGCTGAGAGATGGGAGGAGAGAGGAAAAAGATGAGAGGAAGGGAGGGTTTCAGGGTGGGGCTGGTGTTGGAAAAGGGGGGAAATAACTCTGACAGGCAGCTAGAGGGACTAAGCTCATTTTGATAAATCGACATCCCCAGCTGAGATAAAACCAATGATGATTTGTACTGTATCTTCAGGGGATAAAAGCCATTCTATTGGATTTCATAGGGCCCTGGCGTCCTGGGATTTCACAGGCCTTGGCACAGTGCGATTGTGTGGGTCTCAGCACGGAGGAACAGGCCAGCGGGGAGAGGAGGGTCGCTACTGCTAGGAGAGGGGTGAACTAACCCATGATTAGAAGGAAATGTCAAACATAGGGCGCAAGCACCGAAAGGGTAAGAGGTAACGCCAGGGTCTTTCTGCATATTGTATCATCTGCCTCCTTCAAGGTATTATAACTGATCTATGTGGAGAAAGGGTTAAAGCCTGACCTTTGACCTTGTTTGGGTCACAGTATTTAGTAGCACATTTTCAATAGTTAACTTATGTGCATTGCTCATAAATGTTTCAATGTTCCAATACACTTAAGATCTACCCCAGGCATGTTATGCACATATAAAAATATTCAACACCAAAAAAATAAACTGATGTTATGTATGTTTTCACAAAAAATCAATGACTTTTCTAATGAGATGATGGAATCAAAAGTCTTTTAATTTTTTCTGAACCACTGATCATTTTCTGAGCCACTTAATCCTCTAAAGGGCTCAGGGGGGCTGAGTTAGACATGTTGCTGGATCATTGTAGGGTTAACCTATAGGGAAAAACAACTATCTACTGTCACAGCCACAGGCTATTTACTGTAAAGCGGCCAATTCAGCTAATAATGTGCATGTCTTTGAATGGAGAACCCAGAGAGAACCCATGCAGACACAGGACCATGCAAAGGCCACACAGAAACCGCCCCCCCCCCCCCCCAGCTCCTGAACAACACTGGATCGAACCCAGGACTTGAGGTGACAGTACTGACCACTGTGCCATCCTGTAATCCACAATCTGTGAATATACGAACAGTGAGAGATGTTTCCTATTCTAATAGATACTAATTTTTACTGTATCAGTAGTACTTGCTTCAACTTTTCATATTACACATGTTAAAGTTGCAAACTCATTGTGAAATTTTTATGATGCAACAAATTCTGCTTGTAGCCTTGCCTGTTAAACAGTTTTCAGATGGGCACTGAGGAATCTTTTGTTTGTCAGTGTGTCTCCACATTATTATATGAAAGAATCAAACTATGCACTCCAAGATTAGAGCAAAGGAACACAAAAAGTAGTTTTGAGTAAAGGGCCAGTTTAATTCTTTCTGTTAAACTCCAAAGGCTTACAAGTTAATACAGGGAACTTAAGTTCATTGAGATGCTAGACTCGCCAGATATGTTGGCATCGAATATATAATTTTCAAGATTTTCTGATGATTAAACATGACCAGTTACCATTCACAGATCCATTCTTCTGCTCTTCTATATTATACATTTGCTAAAACTCTATACTTTTACTTGATTTACTTATATTATTTTAAAAAACGGTGGGCTGTTTTTGTGAGGCACTGGTACCCTATAACATTAGGTTTAACAAAAAAAAGCAAAATGATGAATAATGATCCTTCATTTAACCCATGGTACACTCTAACTCCAAACAGTTCCTCTGGGCCTATTTGGTTTTGAAAGCAATGCTGTGCTCATTAATAATAAAGGCAGCAGGATCGTTCTCTACATTAAAAACTTCTACATTTAGATTTAGATCTTCCCTCTCCGCCATTTGTAGCCGCAGGTAAAGAGCCCAGGGTTTGAAAAATTAAAGACTCTGCAAAACCCTTCCCACAAATTAAAAAGTAATTAATGTCCCTACCTTAAATGCACAGAATAGACCACATTGCTGCCTCACTAAAGATATGGGTTTGCTGTAAAGTGGTCTCATCTCAGTCCTGCATTTATGGTCAGGACTGGAAAAAGGTAGACTTTACCTTTGTTTAAAAAAAAAAAAAAAAGATCTGATCAACTCGCTGTTGCATTCAGGCAATTAGACCGTCTTGGCCTAAATAATAAACCCCACAGAACCCCATAGTCTATGTTGAATATTTCATCTTTTATTCAGGTACTGGGAGTGCTTCTATAGTGAATACACTTTCTCCACAGCATGGCTCTGTAATGCAGGTATTTTTCTTGGGAGGCTTTTAGGAGGGTAGTTAGGTAAAAGCCATCGGAAGGGCCCTTCCCAGCCCACTCCTGGGGCTGAATAATGAATCTTTTACCTGCACCCTGCACAAATGTTTCTTAAGTATATCCAGCTGGCCGAATGGAAACTGAAGTTAATATCAAAGGTCAGTTTATTTAGGTTTCTTAAAAAAAAAGTAGTAATGTAAAAAAAATAAATAAATAAAAAAAGTCAGGGAATATTTTGAGCAAATTATTCAATGGACCTTTATTATGTACTGAGGGCAAATAAATCTGAAAGTGATTCACATTAAAGACTAAGGTTTCAGATGTTTTCAAGTTTACTGAATATAATACTCACATACTATATGTAGACCCTGAAAGAGTAGCTTGTTTCATCTCTCCATATTCTGTACACAGTTCATGGTCAATACTAATGGCTTTCATTTATCAAGAATATAAGTCAGTAATAGGAGTGCTTCTTTCTTTATAGAAGTCTAATTCTGTATAGACGGAGCATAAGTTGCCTACAGACACACCAATTTAACCTCCTAAGACCCAGGAGCCCCACAGGTTTTTGAGTTTTGGCTTTTTTTAATTAAATAATTGCTTATATTGGAAACATCATGATGCAACAGTTTTTTCAGATGCATTCTTAAAAATTTTCATGGAATGTCATTTGCGGTGGACAGTTCTTTCTTTTTTTTTTATATAAAGCTGTGAATTTCTTGTGCTCATACTTGGACAGTGGGTCCTAGGAGGTTAAACCACAATGTTTGTTCATAGATATTCATTTGTCTGCCAATCATAGCATTTTCAGTGGCACTCATTAGCCCTGTTCAGATGTAGCAATAACTTGTGCTTTTTTTTTTTTGATCTGATCACTAGCGGACTGCTCTAAGTGTGTCTATTCACACTCAGCATAAGAATACGTCTCCTCATGCGTCTTAAGTGAAGTGATAAGTTGTGATCGTACGTAATTTCCCAGTTTTCAATTCAACATAATAACAGCCAGAAGAGTGAGTGATGAATGAAAGGATGCTTTACCAGTTAAAATGAGAAGGCTCAAGAAATAAATAAGAAATAAAACAATTCACTCTCACATTCAGAGGCTACATTCAACATTTAAGTGGACTGTTTTCTTGCTTGTGCTGCTACTGTGAACCAATCATTACATCTTAAATACAAATATGACAACTTTCACCACATCATTAGTGTTACTGGCTGCCGTGCATAACATTATGATCGGATCTTCAGGTGCTTTATACATGTTTACGAATTTCTTCCAGATTACATGAACTGCATTTACTCAATAAGCACTAAACCTATGAAACACTCCAATGTGGTTCCATTGTTGTCTGAATGACTACACACATTCATTTACACTGACTATGTTAACATCTGGCATCATGAAAAATACATTTGCAAAACTAAACAATTTGTAAAAGACAATGTATGGACTCCTGCAATAAAAATCCATCTAATTCAGCACTTGTGATGCCTTAGGTGTTTGTGGGTGTATTTACTTGCCCGTTTTTATTCTTGTTTTTGTCCAGTTGTGTCCTGTTCAGGATGTTTTTGCGTGTGGGCTTTTGGGCAGTGAGTCTGCATCTTCAGTCGATAACAGCATCAGGCTGAATCTGTACAAGAATGTAGCAACTCTGGCCACATGGCTGTCTCTTCTCTTTCTGCTGGCTTGCTAAAGTTGTGTCTGTTAGCAGGACAACTTTCTGGATGAGCAAACACAGGTACACAGACCGCTCAGCCAAAGACAGAAGGAAGTGTGTAGTTCAGCTGCATTTCCTCATAACCTTTCCTTCTAACCTTGTGGAAAATATCAAAAATAAATGTCTTCAATTCACCTTTTACCACAGGTTTGTTGATAACGCTCCCTCTCCTTATTCCTTTTTTTTTTTTAGCTTGCTTGACTGTTGATCATTTCTACTCTCACAGTTGTTCATTGAGTTGAGGACACTGTTGGACTTTGAGCCTTTAATGCCATGCCTGCACAGAGCCATTGAACCTGCTATTGGTTATTGAAGCAGCTTCTGTGTCGCTTGAACAAGGAGTTCAGTGCAAAACTGTACTGAAAAGATACAGAGGAGACAGTTCCAACTCGGAACAAATCTTACTTTTCAACACGCAGGCACTGATGAATTTCAAAAGTTAACTCAAAATGTAAAAGAAGCCCGATCCACCGCAGATACCTTTTCAGTGGGACAGTGACCAAACTAACATGCAGCAGTAAGCTGGGTTAGCAGTAATTAGCACTGGTGGGTGCCCCGTTAAATTGAATTTAACGACAACACAGCAGTCTTACTGAGTGAGAACTAATCCTGGACTCTAGAGCATTATGGTTAATGGGCCTGAAAGAAAATGATGGCCTTTCAAAAGCAAAACCAATTAACACAGAGTGGAGATGTCTAGTGCTGAGCTTTCCAAATCTCATAAGAACTTCTGCCCTCATATTATATAACTGGATTTCTGTTCATTTTGAATAATGGAGGAGGTAGGGAAGCATGACATAATATAGCTATCATAACTCTGAGTCCAATGAAAGAAAAAGTGGAATGTTTCACAGAGCAGCAGCAGCAGTAGAAGGCAGACTGTAATGTTTCACTGCTGCCAACGTGCTGCTGCTTTGCTGAAGTCTAAGTATTTATTCAGAACAATCAGAGACCCGGGATAGATTTCATCATCACGACAACCAATCATTGACAAATTCTCACTTGTATGTTATATTGCAAGTAGTTAGCAGGGCTTGATTGAATTGAGCCCTAAATAATGAGGAAAGTGTAAAACTTCTACTTAAGTGATCATTTACCCATGTAGCCCTTCTGGCAGGAGCAGTATTGGTATGTCTTTTTACTCTTTGACTCAAACTACTGATGTTTTGCTTGTTTTGAAAGGCCTTGAGGGCCTTTTGGAAACCCTTTCTCTCTACCCAGATTGGGAATGCATTCTGAAGTAAACTCATGAATAGTAATGAAACACAACAGTACCTTTTTCATGTCTGTTGTCACCGAGTCAAGTTGCTTTTCCGATCTCACTGAGACTTGGCCCCGATTCCCTATCTGTCCCGAGATTCTCTTTTTCCCACCTGCTGTGCAGAGGAGCATGCTGGGATTGAGAATACTGGCCACACTTTCATTAGAGTGTACTGGTGGTCCTTGTGCTCCTTTAGGGGTGACAACAAGCAGTAGAAGTACAAATGTAAAACACCCACAAGTTTGGGTTTCTAGTATGACGGATATTTGAAATTAATGTCCGCAAAATATTGATCATAACTGTTACCTATAAGGGATGTGTGGAGATTGTGCAGGAATATCTATATATTTTTTTTAAGCGAGTAGGAGGCTGAACTTTGACTTTCTGTGAATTTCCGTGGTATCAAGGCCCGTCCCAGCCATATATCAGCGTAATTAAAGGCTGGTGTAATGACGCAAGGCCTCGGCAGCATGATTTCTGTCTGATCGCCATGCTGCTTCATTAAGACCACTCAAGCTAACGAGCTGTGGCTGTAATAAAGTCCTCCCCCCGGTCTGCCGCAGTGATGAAGGAGCTACCCAAAGCAAGATGAGCCAACGCCGTGGATAGATTTAGTACTGGAATCACTTCGACTAAACTTCCCCTGTGACTGCTGTGCACTGGTCATAGTGTCGAAGTGTATTAGCCAGACACCTAAACATATTTGATACCTGCACAGTTTAAAAAGCACTGCAGCACCTGAATTAATCATTAATAAGTATTTAGTTGCTTTTGGTTACTTCCAGCTGCCACGTGTCAGTTGTACTGTCCCTCACAACTTCACCAATTCTAACAGATGAAAAGTGACATTGATGCAGTGATAATAAGTTGATTATTAACCCTTAAAGACCTAAACGTGCACCTGTGACCGAAAGCGTCTACTGATCTAAAATGTGCAGTAACTGTTGATCCGCATCAATACATGTGAATAATTGAGGTAAAATGCCGTTGTCATCTTTTCATGGTCATCACATATGAGCCATTTGGACGTTCAGAGGCGTCATAGTGAACATGGAAACACTATCATCTACCGCAATACTGCTTCACCAGTAAAACCCATTTACAGGTAATGGTATATTTTGCTGAAAAAGTCACTTTTTCTGCAGTTTTCTCTATTCTTCTATAATAACCTTTGAAATTATGCTGAGTTATTATGAATATCTACATGATCAGTAATTTCAATATTGGAAAATACCAGATTTTCACTGAAAAATGCAAAATGCACTGGACAATAATAAAATAAATAGTGATAAATGACTTAAGAAAGGTTGGATATAGAAAATACATCGCTTAGTGGTTGCCACAAAAGTAGCTTAGATCTTTATGGATTTTTTTGTGTGTACTGTCTTAATGTCCCTTAGTTAAAAAATCTATCAAATTAAGTCATCATTTGCCCACCAGTTCACCTCTCCATTTGTGTTGCATACCTGATTTGGTCAGATGTGACTGCAGTATAACCCTGGTGTCCTTTTACCAAACCACGTCCAGCTGCTCCTGGGGATCCTGAGGCGTTCCCAGGCCATGTCGAGCCCTTCAGCATGTTCTGGGTCCGCCCAGGGGTATACTTCCTGTGAGATGTGCCAGGACTACCACTTCTGCAGGGCTCGGTCTGGTTTGATGTTCCATGTTATACTATGTTCTATAGTCCATGATAAACAGTGGTGGAATGTGCTGGACTAAGTGCAAATTTGAGGTACTTGAATTTGGATATTTTGCAGCTTTAAACCTCCATTCCACAATATTTGATACTTTTCTGATACTTTTCACCCCCTTCTTATCCATGTGAAAACCATGTATCTCCAAGTGTGTTGACTTTGATTGTGATAAACTGGAGAATGGGCAAAGAAAATTCTCATTCTTCTCATTTTTCTTGAGCTCTTGCAAAATTGACTTTTAGTTCTGACATGTAAATTGAATGACCCAACAGTTTGTAATGTAAATTAAATGAGCTCAACCTTAAACATCTACATCAATATAATGCAGGTTATCCAGAAACATGTAGCAGGGACCATTTTAGTACACATTGATGATTTTTATTTTTCATAAGTCATTTTGGTATTGAATGCAAACTTGTAGTGGAGTATTTTCAAAGTACAATTTTAGGACATTTACTTAAGTAGAGTATCTAAATATTCCCCTACCACTGAAAATAAAGATAAACAGCACAGCATCACTCTTTGTGACCTTTGGAGACACTTACATCTAATACTATCATGTCAAATTACAGTTTTTTCAGTACCTGGGTTTATTTTTCCTGACATTTTGATTTACTTCTAATTTAAAAACTCACTGTGCCTGTAGATGTAACTTTTACTTAATGCATTTTGTCAAAAGCTTCTTACTATAGGAGGGAAAAATGCTCTAGATGCAATTAAAGGTTTAAGTCTAAATATTGGCCTCACTACCTTCTATCTTGAAGTTCAGTGAAACAGAAGAGATTTCTTCTAACTATCGTTTTCTAACACCTGCTCTGATGAATGATATTTGTGACCATCAAGACACATTATTTTATCTCAAACCTATCTATTTTAACAAGCACTGAGTACACACATCATCCTCAGTTTGTTGCAGCAGCCTCTGATTTCACTGATATTCTCCTGGTTCATCGCAACGGTTGGCTGTGATTAGTCACACAATACAACATTAACCTGTAAATTAAAATTCCTCCATGCAATTTGATGGGTGATTTAATTCCAGCATCGTGCCATCCCTCCCTCCCCGCGTCCTCCCATCAACCCTCCCTCTGCCCATTTCTCCCTATCCTCATCCTCCAGACATCTACCCCCACACTCTCTTGTCTCTCTCTTTTTCTCTATTCGCCGTGGGCTAATCCCATTATGAATTCTTTATATAGCCTTTTCCCTTAATGATCAGTGGGGCCTGCTCCAATCCTGATTACTATTGTACACTTAGCACTACATAAAGCAGGGGATTAATATGCCCCGCTAGGATCGTTGCTATGGATCCACTCGTTGCCTTCCGAGAGATGTTGCTGCTGCTTCAATTGGCCATAAATCGCTCTCCCCAGTGGCTTCCCACGTACCAGACGGGGCACAGAAGAATAGGGGTGAATCTCTCCCTCTCGTAGTGTCTCTCTCTCCACTTGGACTTAGACGAAAGTGATCTGCTCTATAATTCATGACCCAGCGTTTTCTCTTTCTTCTCCTCTCAAATGTTTTCAGTCTTTCCCAAAGACACTGTAGTAACCCTTCGCTCTCACACTCGCACGCCCCATGTGACGGTACTTTTAGAGTAGACGGACATCGCACATGAGCACAAATTGTGACAGAGGTGTGGTTTAGAAGATGTAATGCATCCAGGAGAGAGCTTTGCAATGTCAAACATGCTTACAGAGGCTGGAGGTGTTAATGGGCTCAGCTGTGTTCATTGGTTTCAGTGAGGAATTCTGGAAAGTGATAACAAGCCATTGCAAAGCTAGTGTAAGAAAAAACATTATACTGCAAACTTTCCCAGTGATCTTATAGCTGGAAAAGGGCCTTGGTGTTTTTTTTTGTTTTTTTTTTAGGATGGAAGTTTCTTTTATTATTGACCATGAGTTCTCTTTGACTTAACAGTTTGTTATACTTGCTATCAGAAAATAAAGAAAAGAATAAATAAATATTAAATAAAGAATGAGGATAACAAGTCTGGATGGTCATTTTAAAAACCCAAAGGTTTTAGCATAAAAAATCTAATGTTGACTAATTGTTCTTGATAGTAATCATTAAAACTACTTGTTACATGTTTATTTTATTTATTTATTTATTTATTTTTAGCTCAACTATTAAAAAAAAGCCTTTTTAATGTAAAATAAAAGCTCATATCCTTTTCTTTCCCTCCACTTTCATGTCAGCACTTTCAAACATTTTGTCAGACTATTTTTTGCCTCTCAGGTGGCAGCAAGTAGTTATCCTGGAATAAAGATCTTTACAGGTGAGGAAACGGTGAAAAAAACAGGGAAAGGAGGCAAAATATAAAAATGAAAACTCCTCCCGGTGTCCTGTTGGCTCCTGGAAGGGCTGAGGAAGATTTCTCTTTTTCATATGGAGCTAACATCTCCCTCGTCTTTCTTTTGAGGTTTAAAGTGAGCGCTGAAACAAGGCAATTGGTGTAGTTTGAGGCAAGGCTTGGCAAACTCTGGAGACACCTGCAGAGAAACAGCGAGAAACACCTCTTTTTGATTCTCATTCCTTTGTAGTTATAGTCTACCATGTGAATATTTTCATCACAGGCTGACTACATCCTGCTGTTTCTCCTTTCCATGTTTTTCTTGTGAAACTGAATGGTAACAATTTGCAAAGGCCCCCTTTTTACCCTGTATTAAGCTGTGAATAGTCTCATGAGAAACAGCACAAACTGCTTAATCTTTTTGTGACTGTGAGCTCAAGTGCATACTATAACTACATGGTTAAGTGTATCAAGGAACTATCGATGCTGTAATTGTTATCATTTAGTCATGCATCCATATGCTCTGTTTTATTGTTGAGCAATGTAAACTCATGATATTACTGTAAAATCCTACTTGTGGTCATAATTAGTAGGATTTTTTATACTTTGACTTGTATTAACTGCTTAAAGCTATCCTTGCTGTATTATTTGCATTA
This sequence comes from Apogon talboti, assembly GCA_037367365.1. Taxonomy (NCBI): domain Eukaryota; kingdom Metazoa; phylum Chordata; class Actinopteri; order Kurtiformes; family Apogonidae; genus Apogon; species Apogon talboti. Next base: position 13,792,796 of record JAPQRQ010000008.1, read on the forward strand.
GTGAGGTTTTACTAAAGGGGCTGGCCAAGGGAAGGTTAACATCTAGATTAAAAAATACCTTTAAAATCACCTTTTGAAGACTTATATATTTGGAAAGCACATCACTTCTAGTGTCCAGCTCAAGTTTTATTTTTTAGAAATTTAAAAAAAAAATACTTCAATGGCATTATATTCAGCATGAATTTGTATTTGCATTCTTTGATCTTCCTCTATTGAACCTATATTATACTTATGATAAGTTGTAAGGTTAACACCGTTGACCTTTAAACACCGTTTGCTACTCTGTGGTTACAAATATCTAATAAACTAACATAAATATATGTTAAAATGTATTAAATTAGTTTATTAAGGTATTTGACTTTGTAGATATTATACATGCAATATATATACTAATACATATGTTGAATAAACAATTGAAACTTGTAAGTATTCTCTCTTGTCCATCCATTACCATAATTGCTGTGTCCATCCATAACACTTAGCAAAACTCTTGCTATTTTGTGGCCTTATACAGCCCTGGAGAAAATTAAGAGACCGCTGCAATTCTTTCTAAAATTAGCATCTCTACATGTGATCAAGAGGAAGATGGATGGCCACTAGCCATCAAACAAAGCTGAGCTGAATAAAACAAAAATCTTCATTAATACTCAAACACATAGAGTACCTATAAATAGTAAAATCAGAGAAACTGATAATTTGCAGTGGTCTCTTAATTTTTTCTAGAGCTGTATATTGAAAAAATACAAACTGTGTACTGTTTTGCAAAATAGGCACCCTAGAGGACCAACAGTAAAGATTTTTTTTTTTACAGTTTTATAAAAATTGGAACTGCACTTTAAGGCAGGTTTTATAAAGTAGTCAAAAACAGATGTTAATTTTCTGTCCATGCGTTACCTGTAAAATGGGGTATCATTCATCTTTCTGCCATAAATAGTTGTGAAATGGCATACAAGGCCAGCCCCTAAAGTTATCTATTAACACATGATGAAATAGAGATCATTTCTGTGTTGAATATTCAAGTTCACAACCATAAACACATGTTGGACTTTGTGAGACTGTTCTATAATAAGTACATTTTTGGGTTTTTTGTAATGTGTGCAGCATTATTTCCAGTCACTAGCTCCTTCAGTCTTTGTTTCAGTGTAGTGGAATCCAAGTGTGCTCAAGGTACATTAGGTTTTGAGTGATCGCCAGAGCAGCAGCTGTGTGCGACCTTCTGGCTGTCTCTGTATAACACTGACACCAGGTTACACGATCAGATGAAATTGATGCAATAGATGGAGTGAATAAGCATGAAAAGGTGGGTTACAAAAGCACATGAAGCATAATCTACCAGCTGTTGCGCTGTCCCGTTACTGTTCTCCATCTCTACTCATGTATATTATTCACAACTTTGGTGTTTTTCAGCCCTTAAGAAACCCCGGCTTTAAAACCAGTGGGCACATGGTGGGTTTGGTGGAGAAGATTGAGGTATGGTTTAAAAAATAATATAACAATAATAATTATACTTTGCACATCATTTTATATCACAGTGTTGCAGACTCGTATTAAATCATTCCTTGTGCTTTTACTTAGACCCGCTTTCTTTTTTCATAATTCCTTTTTTATAATACTGTCATACAAACCGCATGATATTATAAATTGAATGGAAGTATCTTTTAACACAATTAAAGATGTCTGTGAACAATTTGTATTTGGATGAATGGATGGATGGATGTATTTTAATGATCCCAAACTGGGAAATTACAGTGCAGCAGCACCATGACACACGGTAAATTAGAACTCAAGAGCCAACACACTATAGATAATAAATTAGAAGTATAAGAACAGACATAAAAAAGACCCCTACATAATTAAACTCTAAAGTGCAAAAATAAACTGTATGTCAGGAGCAACATTTTTGTCAATTCTAAATTAAGTTGATTTATAGCATTAGGTTATTATGTTTTATAACAATATGTCTTTTCAGGTAGAATTTAGTGCTATATAAGTTGAATTGAGCACAACCAATTTCTTATTTGAATGAGAAATATCTGAAAAGGCAAAAGCTTTCATTTGTCAAGCTCGGTGCCACCTGCCATGCCTCTATCCTTTTCACTCCTTCTGTAACCTCCCCCCTCCCCTCCTGATAATGTTAAGCCTCATTGCCCTCCACTGG
>JAPQRQ010000008.1:13795130-13859644 GCA_037367365.1 Apogon talboti
TACAGCATGTGTATTTCCCCCCCCCCCCCCCCATACTACAAACATCCACAAACTGCCATGCTGTCCAGGTCCACCACCTGCCCTGGCCTCTGCTGCCTCTCCCCCAGCCAAGGAAGCTCAAGCCTGGGTACTCTGGGCATCAGCCCAGCCTTTCACATCCAGGTCCAGGGCCAAGAGACAGGGGCCAACAGCTGGCGGTGTGCAGAAGGAGCCTGGAGGCTTCCACAGCAGATGAATCACCATGGATTAATATTTAACTCCAGACTCCTGCTTCCCTCTAGCATCTCTCCTTCCTCCCCCTCTGCATACCACCTCTCCCTTCTCCCTCCATCCATCACTCCATCCCCCAGTCCTGCAGGTAAGCTTATATATAGCCAACACTGTAAATATATGATAGATAGTATATTATTCTAATATAGAGGTATTTGTGTTCCCAGCTACAGCATGCGTACACTGAGCAGGTTGCTGGTAGAACACAGTTCACTGAAGTGCAAATATTCCAGTTGCAAATCCAGCTGTTTCTTTCAATCCTCATCTGATGAACACCAGTACAACAACAGATTTCATCAAATATTTTAAGTTAAGAGTCACTCTTGTGCTAGCTGTTCTACTAAAAAAAAAAAAAAACGAAAAAAAAAAGTACTTTCCATCCCACATTTCCAAAAGGAAGGGTACACCGGTGTATTGAATTAATTTCCAACCTGCTTTGAAAACTGTGAAATGTGGACGGTCACATGTATTAGTGTGAAACTCTACGACTGTGTGATGGATACAATGCTGATTTATGCAGCAGGCTCTAAACAAAATGCTTAAGAATGAATATTTTCATTTTCCAGTGTTATATTTCATGAATGAAAATGTTTAAGAGTGTTGAGCTGAGCTGAGCAAAAGGCAAATTTTCACACATGCTGTTTCCAAGCAGCAGTTTTATTTGCAGCATTACACCATTACAGCCTGGGAATCGACAAATGCTCTGATATTAACCAGGCACAGTTTTTCAGCAGGTACTAAAGGCAGGTCATGGCTGAAGTAAAAAGCCTTAGTGCTGGTGCTGTAAGCCCAGTAGCATTAGCCACAGCCAGAGCCAGCCCTGTAATAGCATTCTCAGATGGGATCCGTTATGATGACTGCATGCCCGACTCGCTCCTTCAGCTCTGATTTTGCGATTAAAGTACCAGACTGCTTTTCTTCCAGACTGTCTCTCTCCTTCCCTCTTTCTGTCTCTTCCTCTCTCCATCATAACCTTCTTTCAACCCTCCCATTTCCCATCTCTACATCTTCCTTTTCTTTACCCCTTTTCACTCTTCCCTTCTCCCTATCTCTCTTTCTCTAAGTGCATATATGTTTGTAAAGATATATCGGTCCCCTGTGGTTCCCTCTCATTCGCATGCATGTTCTGTGAGCCTCAGCCATTCGTGTGTACATAAAACCCGCTCTTTATGGCCTGACATAAAAGAAAACGGAGGGAAGGAGAAAAGAGATAGATTTTCCTCTGTTCCTTAAAGAAGAGTGGCTCTGATCTCGCTTGTTACGGATTAACCTTTGAAGCACCCTGTTTGTGCACGCCTTTTTGTTTCCTCTTTCGTGCTTGTAACTTTGGACACAAAGGCAATTCTGTCCCGACTAAAAAGGGCAATCTACAGTTATCTGGGTCATGTTGTGACGGTGAATGAAATATAATTTTTTTCCCCCTTGTCTGTCTCGCTTTTCACCCCCTCTTGTCCCTTTATGGCTGCGTTCAAGGGAACACGGTGGTGCATCGCTGAATAAGTAACCAAACAACGGGTCAATGGAATTGTGGGAATTCATGGGAATCGCCGTGGGGACGGGGGTTCGCGCAGGACCACTTCCTGTCTGTCTGATTCAGGGACACTCAGGGGTGCTTGAGCTTCCCTCCATGCCATCGCTGACTAGGCCTCAGCGGAAAATTTGAGCCTTTGTATGGGACAGGGATGAATACTCTGAGAGAGGCCAGCAAACTTCACAGTCCCATTGTCTTTCACACCGACTAGGATCCAAATATGAATATGCATATTCATAAGCGAGACTTCAGTTTTATTATGCACAAAAATCCCTCTTTTTCCCTCTTCATCTTTTTATAATGTCCTTCTATTTCATTTTCGATTCCAAATGAGGCGTTCGGCATAAGAAAGGTTATTGTGTCACACCCCTAAAGCTTTTACAATGGTGAAAAAAGAAAAAAAAAATATAATTACATCCTCTGCCTATGTGATTCTGTGATTAGTATCGGATGATTATTTCTGGAGGTTGAACATGTGTGTGGGTTGATACCGCGAGGTGAGTCTCAGTGGGCTTTAGAGAGACACAAGTACTTAACTGCTCAGTTTTTCATGAGGTCAATATGATATTATTTCCTCTGAACTCCTCTCTGTAGTTAAATTGTAACAGACCAAATCCCACGCTGTCTGGCACAGAGAGACCTCACTTTCTTGTCAGCACTCATACTGAGGGCAATCACGAATGCCCTAATAGAACCTGATCTCTCTCGCTGAATGTGAAATGTGCCCCTTTTGAAAAAAGGCAGCTCTTTAATATCTCTGACATGTTTCAGTTGAGCGTGGAGGATTGGAGCAAGTGTTCCCTACTCACTGAAAATCAATGGCGCTATCACTAATCATTGGTAACATTTTCACCACCAAGTGATGAGAAGCTGGTGGAAAGGCCCTCACCGCTCGAAGGGATACAGTTACATGTGAAGACAAGGCACGTCAAACTTACACAGCACAGACGACCACGGGGAGTCGTTAGATCTCTTCACCCATGGAGAACATGTAGGTGGGTATGAGAGGACAGGGGGAACATCTTGTTGAATTTCATTTTAACACTCAAAGCCATTATAAAACAATTCCTCTGAGATGATTTTAAAAGATTTCTGTTACTACACTGCACACAATGACAGGAAAATTGTCTGAGATGTACAGAGTGCATATGATTAGCTTAAATCTACATCATGAACAAGAGCATGCTGACGTTGTTGAGGTATTTCAGTTAGGACCACTTTCATCAACTTATTCCATCTGCCACAAGTTATATTTGGCAGCACGGCTCTGCTCTGGGACCTAACTTCTCTTCCACATGTATACGTGGAGAGCCTAAGGCAGGGAGAGCAGCATCAAGACCCCATAGGGAACAGTACAGAGCAGGTTTTAATGACAATGACATGACGGTGATTAAGTCAGGCACAGTGTGAAAAGGTGGAGCTTGGGTGGAGATGGGTTGCCAAGTGGATATTGGAGGAGGCAGCAAAGGCAGCAGGCTAAGCAGCAAGCAGTTAAAAAGTGGGTACCTGAATCAGAATGTACAATTTTAATGCGTAGAAGAGTAATCAGCAGTTATAGGCTGAATTTGAATTTGAATTTGAGCTTGATCATTACTAACACTATCCTGTATTATAAAAGGGAAGTGGACTCTGTCTGTGTGTGTGTGTTTGTGTGTGTCTCGGGCATCACACAAAATCCGGAAAGAGCTGACAGCTGCAGTTTGGCATACTTAAGTATTTTTGGTCAAGGAAGATACTAGCGAAAATGGCAAGCTGATAGGACCAATATTTTGGGAGATATTAGTAATTTTGGAATACAATAGCCTACAATAGGCAATCACGTTGCTATGCCCAGAATCATAGAATCATCACTGATGTGGGTAAACAATAGGGCCACGTTGCCATGGTGTCAAATTTCATGCGCAGAAACAGACATGCCAGATGAGAGGTTATTCAACTGAAAATGCCAGTGGAATTTACCAAGAAAACAAAGGAATGAACTGTACCAGAGGATGTAGAACCCATGGTTCCCCATGGATCAACACCCTAGTTTGAAATTTATCTGTACTCACATGCACTGTACCTATACATAATAGGGTACAGTACATGATTATATTACAGTAGCCTATTTGTGACAGTTCAATAATTTACATCCAATGATGATTATTACTAGTTTCAACGCAAATTTGAACGTTTAAATCATGAAAAACATGAAATATTTGTCACAGTGTATCTATAGAGTACAGTATGTAATGATTAATCTACTGACAACAAAATAGATAAATCGTTGACTATGCTCTAAACTCCCTGTAAGTGGGCTATTCTAATACAGTGTTAAGGATTTTACTGTTTTTGTTGATCAAACACCGAAGTTTATAACTGCAGTAAATAATAGAAACATTTACTTCTTCGTAGACAAATAGTCTTAAAGATCTGATCTGATCTCGTCTCCAATCTCAGTCTCGTTTTACCTCCAGTCTCATCTCCAGTCTGATCCCCAATCTCATCTCTAATGTCCAATCTCATCTCCAATTTCAGTCTTGTCTTGTCTTGTCTAGTCTCCAGTCTCATCTCGAATCTCAATCTCATCGATGAAAACACAAAGTCAAAATGTGTAACTAAAAAAAAATGCCACACCTGGGTCTGACACCATATATTTTATACTTACTCAATAAGAAGGGCCATTCTCTCTGGTTATATCATCTAATCCATACACAGTGACAACAACCTGCTTTAGTGGGTGTGGTCTGACATCAGTGTATGGCACTGGAGATTTGGACGTGATCATTTCCAAGGCCTGGTGTCAAGGCCATTAGCTCTTCTCCCCTCGAGTGAATCATGGGTCGTCTATCACAGGGGGAGCTGTCATGTGGAAGATGAAGGGGTCCTTGCACTGTCCAATGAGGCGTCGGTGGAGATGCCTGTGACAAACGATTCATGGGCATAGACACACCTTTCATCAGCTAGAGCAATGGGAAAACCACCAGTGTGTGTGTGTGTGTGTATATTAATTGGGGAGTGTGTGTGTGTTGTGTTCAGTGTGCTTGTACTTGGCCTGACTCCTTCAATACCCTTCCCCCATTTTCCTACAATATATATCTTTTCTTGGGCCTTGGGACCACTCAGGATATTTTCTAGGTCCCCACTGACAGAAATGTAATCAGACACTTGTGTAGAGTTTAGATCTTTACAGCGAGAGGATTCATTATATTGTGTCTTTAGTGAAGAACAGATCACAAGACACAGAAGGATGCAGATAATTCACTATATTTGTGTTGGATGACAGGACTGAATGCGCACAGATGTGGACAAGGTGGGAAATCTGTAGCAGAAATACTGAAATAACAGTGTAATAATAACTAATAACCTTGAATTAGATGCTTCCTATGCAAAGGTTAACACTGTTTTTGTCCTAAGAAGTTATTCCTTTGTTTTATTCTTATCCAAGACCATTCTGTATTGATTACTAGTCTTATCTAAAGTATTATTTTCTTTTCTCTATTATATATGTATACATTTTGGAACACTTTTGTTCAGTCTAATTAATATACCTACCAGTTAAAACCATGTCATTTCAGCAGTAACAGTATCACAAGACTCTGATTTGTTCCTTCATACTCAAAACAAGGAGAAATTATATTGATTTAATTATTATACCTCTTACAGTATAATTATAGATTAATTTCATAGCATGTCCTCTATGTGTCTATAATTACAGATTACTCTGATTCACGTAGCTACAGTTGAGGTTCTATTGTTAAGACAAATTCATGCTTTACATTATTTTTAACTTTTACTTTTTTTCATTATGTTTAATAACATGTTTCTTGTCTTAGCAGCTAATGTAGATTCAAGAAAACTCTATCCCAATGCGATCCATAAAATGTTTTTAATAGACTCTGGATACACACAGTAATTAAACCCTAAGTCAAAGCAAACAACAGCTTCACAGCACGTGTACCCCCTGAAGAGCTGTGCCACCCATGTATCACCGGAGAGCCTGTATGTACTGTATGGCTTACTGCTGTATTTACAAACACGCAGTATATCCTGCATGTATATAAACAAACATGTACATTTTATCCTACTTCCTACTTTTTCTGAAATAAGGGACGTATGTGTTCACGGCGGCCATGTGTGATGTAATCATTTATTTATGTGCAGGTATCACTTTTCGTCCTGTCAATGGGAGCGGGGTAAAAATATTCCCTGGTGTGGTTTAGGGCTTCTCAGAATATGCAACAGGAACTCCCGGCAAGAGGAAGTGGCACTAACTAATGCGCTTATTTGGAAAAGACCAGCCAGTTCCCGCCCCCCCCCTTCGTTTGGCAGGAGACTCCACTGTTGCACTGGTTTCTATTAGGATTTACTGACAGACTGTAAACCTTTTTTTCTGTTGGTCATTTATCCTTCCTTTAACCTTCTCTCAGTTTTCCCCTCTTTTGGTCATACATCTTGACTTCTTTTCCAATCACATTGCTCCATTTCTTGTAGCTACTCTCATTATCTCATCCTTTATAATTGCCCCCAAAATTAAGACTTGCCTGCAACAGTCCTCCCTCTCTTGCCCTTCTTTTCTGTCTTGCCTCTACCAATCCTTAGATCTTTACTTTTCCATCACCCTTTCCAATTTCCAGCCACTCTCTCCATCTTCCTTCACTGTTCCACTCTCATTCTTCATCCAGCCCTCCTGCACCTCCCATCCCTCCTCTGTAGTGTGTAGACTGTGCTGCGGTACGCTCCGGGCAGAAAAGTAGGCCAGGATTACTCTTGCTGGCTTGTCCCCAGTGAAGCGTGTGTGCATGTGTGTGTTTGTGTGTCTGCGTCTGTCTGTGTGATTGTGTGTGTTGCTGTTTGTGCAGGCCTGGGAGAGAGTGGGCATACAGGCTGGCCAGCCAGCAGTCAGCCAGCAGTCAGGGTAGAGCTGGGCATATGGAGCCTCAGTATTGGGCCAGCAGGTATTTTTCAACGTCTGCTCTCTCCTCCTTTGTTTAATATTTCTCTGCTTCTTGGCGTCCTGGCTGCAGAATCCTGTTTGTGCTGCCAGCACAGACCTACAGTGTGGTATAAGCTCAGATGGAATATCACTTCTGTCAGATGAACATCATGTATGCTTAGAACATCAATGTCCAAAGAGTAAGAAAAAAAAAATCCAGCCACCTTTTCAGCATGGCTTCACTTTTCAATTGTTTTGACAGGATCATACTATAAGTAGATAAAGGTTCCCTAAAGAACAAATGAGCACGTAAAAGTTAACTTGGAGAAATAATATTACAATCATAACCTGAAGTTATGAAGTATAAAAACAAGCAGTGAGATTTCAGTTTATTGCCAGCTGCCCTGGATGTAAATAAGTTGGGTATTTCATATACACTGTTGCCCATAAAATTGGAATAATTGTGTTTTCTGACTCATTCCTGTTTTTATTCCTATTTATACACATCAGTAGTCACCTTTGACCATGTACATTGATTACATATTGATCCCCAGCTACACTTTATTTATCATGAATAAATCAAACTGTTGCATTCATGTCACAACAGTGTATTTAGACTGATAGACCTACTGAATATCAGACTTTGACACAAATGAAAGTATGAGAGTTAAAGCGTGTATCATCTATATCTGCAGCTATAGTTGTAAATAATGAATCTAAGCTAATTATTGTATTGTTACAAAAGTGGGCCAAAGTCAAAGAAGGCGAGGAAAATGTCAGTACGTAACATACATGTCGTGTTGATCAATGTCATTTCACGGAGAATTCCTATTGGTTATCAAGTAGGTCATATCAGAGATGGTCATCCTATATTTCTGACACGATAGCCTAAAATAAGATAAAACTTTAAGGGAAGCATAGAAAAAGGGTGAAACAAAGCAATGGGCAAAAGGTAAAACTATAAAACCATATATACTATACACATAGAACTATGAAAACAATAAAAAAACACAATAAAAACAAAATATATGCAGTCTAAAGACTGATACAAGTGAAGATATCTTACAAAAACCAAATAAACAATATATATATAAGTATCAGGATTATACAGAAAACAAAAATAGGTGCAGATTTTTGTCCCAGGTTTATATGAAGACTGGAACAATGGCTGTCTTTGAACCTCTCATTTTACAATGTGGGACCAAAGATAGCTCTGCCATTTCTCATCTTTCATGAAGGACATTCCAAAATTGCAGTAGTGTGTACCCTAACTAAATTCATCTCTGATTTTTGCATGACCATTCTAAATGTGTTTAAGGCGGCAACTGCCAACGTTTAGGCAACAGGCTTAATTCTAGTGGGTGCTATATGATCTCATGCGCAGACCCTTATTTTCTCTTCTCATCACTTCAAACTTAATTGTTCTCTTAATTAGGTAGCAGAGCAGTACTTATGGCCAGAGGGAAGGCATGTGTATAGTATGTGTGTATGGATATCTTTGTTCAAGGAGTTATGTGTGTAGGTGTGTGTGTGTGCGAGTGTGTGAGAGGTCTGTATGCGTATTTGTATCACCTCTGTGTGTTGCGCGGTGTGCCTGGAGGAGATGAAGCGCTGATCTGTGAGCACCAGTAGCTCCACAGAGAGTGATGGATGCCAAAACCCAAATTCCCTCATACAGTCTGACACCCACCTCCTCCCTCCCTCCTCCTGCTTATTATCTGGTCTCTGTAGATTCTATCAATCTTCTCTACCTTTCTCCTCTAATGGTGAGAGTTAGTTGTTTTTCCCTGCTATAGTCTAAGTATAAATTTATCTTAATGTGACATATTTTGGTCACCTGATTTGAGCGTCCTTTTGTCATTGCGCATTTCATATCACAAGGCCTGTCATATCTGATGCTTACTTTTGTAAGATTGTAGCTCTGCAGACTTCGTCTCTTAGTCCCAATATTAAGAACTCTGAGGCCGTAATGAGATGAAATGGTTTCTGCAGCATCTTTTAATGGCTCCTCCACTTTCTTCTCAGATTTTACCACAGTTTGTCAAAGCCTTTGTCTAACATTTGTTTAATCCAAGGTTACATTTTGTTGTTGTTTCCAATCTACACCATTCTGTTTGCTTTATATGAGTGAATATCCACATGTGAACACATATAACACTGGTCAACAAATAAACTATTTATTTATTAATTTATTTGACAGAGACAATGCAGTCAGACATAGTTACAAGATTGCAGCTGATGTGATGAATTTAAGTTTATAGCGAGTGCTAATTTACAACTCCTCCAGAATAAAAGCAGCCATGTTTGAGTCAGTAATAAAGTTTAAGTCAAAAATGCTGGTTTGCTGTAGTATCCAAGATGCAGTCTTGGGTTAAAATGTGAAATTTTGAGAATTAATGAGCAAATGCATTTTACTCAAAAGGAATGTTTCACTTCAACACACTGTCTGCACATTACAATACATTCACTTTACAGGTTTTTTCTATTAAAACAAATTACAAATCTATTATATAAATGTACATAAACCAATATGTTTATGTGTAATTACACTTTAATTGTCTTATTAATGTATGTAAGTGTTTAGTACATTTAATCTCTGAGGCAGATCATTTCTAAAAACTTGTAGAAAAGTAAATTATTCACTGAAGATGTTCTATTGCACTTAATTGAATATATTCTATCTATTGTGTGATACTTCTTTGTCTTAAAATGTTCCATGTTTCATACACAGACTAAATACAAAGATAAATATCTAGGTTGAAACACATCTATGGATGTAAGGTATTAGGTAGCTAGCTGTATCAGTACTAATAAAAATACAGGTCAGTCTTTGAAAATTCTTTGTCCCTTGCCCTAAACTGCATAGCATATCACTATTCTAAGTCTAAAAATTCAAAGTAATCGACTTGGTTTTTCAGGTCCTCGGGGAAATATGATTAAAACTTGAAAACGTGGCTCCATCCAGGTGAAAGTGTTTAGCACTGGGTAACATAGCTGTACAGGTGAAAGTGTTTAAAGCTGGGTAATGCAGCCTCTCTTGGCCCCCTGTTCTTGCAGCTGCGCATAATTATAGTCTCTCTCCCGCTCCCTCTCTCTTCTGATTGCTTCCTGATGTGTGTGCAGATTATCCAGGAAGAAGACATGTTATACAGTATAAAGTACAGTACGCTCTAATAATCCTTTCACTTTAATAACCAGCAGCATAAAATGTCTTTTTTTCCTTTAGTTAATCAAAGAACAGCTATTACTGCAAGTTCTAATAATTCCTAATAGCCCTGTATGTCAGTCGTATATATGTTATGTGAGTTCAATATATGTAGACTGGGTTTATTCTGGAAACAGAACAGAAGAAAACATACAAATTATGTCAACATACAGAAAACCATCCCTTATATTTAAAAGTCCTTTCTCACACATTTCTTCATCCTTCAGTGGTGGAATTAGTTCTGCTTGTTAGCTGGTTTCTGTGTGTGCAGTACATGCAGTGCTGTGTGTAAAACACAGGCTGGAGGGTTGAGAAGAGGAGTTTCTATCGACCTCCAGCCTGTAGCTTTCTGCTGGCTAATTAGCCATCATTTTACCCAGAGCCTGAGCTGCGCTGATGGGGGATAAGCTAGCCTTTGACGTGGTAAGGCAAGCGTGGCGGGTCCTAATCAGGAGGCCTGCAAGTGGGGCGGAAAACACCTGTTCTGGGTACAGGTGTACACTCCAGCACATGTCTGCACTCCTCTGCTCCCTCTCCCTCTTCCCTTCCCTCCCTTATGCTCTTTCTTGTTCTCGTTCTCCTTTGACATGATTGCTGACTCCTGTGCCTCCATTATGTTTGATTCCTTTTTCAGAATGTATTCTTCTGCATGTGCAAATCCCCTCTAACCATACTGCAGTATCACTTCTAAAGAATAAAATGGTAACTAGAGTGGCTACATTTTGGACCCATTTCAACTATATTTTTCTTCTGGGTTAATTAATTAATAGAACATGCAGTCATGTTTCAATAAAACAGTGAAATACAGTCTGCAATTTCAACATCAACAATAATTAATAGGTTTGTAAACTAACTGTACAAGAAATGTATCCACTTGCTGGTGTTATGAGTATAGATGGCTTGAGTTCACACCTAAAGATCAAATTTGCAATCCAAGAACTAGACAATTTTATTTTTTTTTACATTAAGATGACTGAAGGTGCATTTTATTTTTTAATTTTCATATTTGGACAATTACATAATGTTCTTATTCAGACTAACCCACCTTATGACTAATGTTCATCATGTTTGATTCTTAATCTATCTTCTAATTCATTTTTCTTGTCATGTATTTCTTATGACATATGCGTATATGTATGTGCGGCTGCTGCTCTGACTGAAACCTGGTTAACTGTGCTGCTTCCTGTTTTGGACAGGACGCTCATAAAAGAGATTCTTAATCTTAATGAGTTTTTCCTGGTTAAAGGTTAAGTATGATGGAGACCCAGATTACACAGTTGTGTACCACATATGAAGTCGTATTCTTGGAGACAAATATTGCGTTTCATGGACTCGCATACTTACCTTATTTTTGGGTAATAGTTGTTAAATATAATCCTCTGTTGCCTTTTGATTATTAAAATAGTCTGTGCAATAATGAACAGAAATGCTGGACTCTGCAACTTTATGCAACGAAGAAAAACTCAATAGATTTTGTACGATAAACTCACTCCCCTGAAGTTAAGCCCACTGCATTACTTTAAAGCCTGTTGTTAATTTTCCTGAAGATGTGAAAGTAAATAGTAGAATGACTTATCGTAGTTTGACTTTTTTCTAATCAGGACTTTGTGCATTATGGTTTTCAAAGGGTCTTGATGACAAGGCATTGCTATTCTCAGTGAAGGTGTACAAGTGCACATCTTCACCATCTCTTCCATCCTGAATTTTCCTCCTCCCCCCCTTTTGTCTTTGTTGGAAACAGCCAGCATCTTGCTTTTCAGTGAAGGAAGCAGTGCATGGATAATATGGTTACGCTGTTACTGATGCATAAAGCTGCGTGTCTGGTTCTTGTCAAGACCTTGCCACCAAAGTCAATTTGACCGTGCCCTGGCAGAATGTAATATTTCTTTAATCAGATCAACACGGAAATTACGTCGGTGGACTGTATTGATACGAGAGGAAATAATTAAACTTGGGGCTCCAGGAATAATTTCACCCTCTAAGCATTACTGTAAACCTCATAAAAAAGTCCACCCTTTCCTCCCTCCTTTGCAGGATGAGATAAAGAGGAAACCAGTATCGTAGATAGACGGATGAGATTTCATTTAGGCGGCCTCTGTTTTTCCTCCAGCCTTTCAGCAGGTTGCTCTCAGCCTTTCCTTTTGCATGACTATCGTCCAGTGTGATGTCCTGAGCAGCTGTTGGAGGTGACTGGAACAGAGATGCTTAGATACGCTCAAAAATGATAAATGAGTCTGTAAAATCTGTCTTTATTGTCAAATCGCTTCTAATGCAGGAGATTGCGCTGGTAGTCTGTGGTGAAAAGAGCGCCTGTTGCTTTGAGCTCATCATAGATTGGTTGCTTCTTGTATACCATCCCACTCTGTGTAAGGTTGTTAAGTGTGATGCTCAAACCAACCAGACCAGACTCCTCTAATGGCTCTTATTGGATCTTGCTGGAAGGCAAAATTGACCCCACCTGTGTCTCCCTGACACTTCATGCCTCTTAATACCAACAGGGGTGACATCAGAAGTCATGTTCCCTTCGCGTATTTTTAGAAAATAGGATATATTCTCATCTTGCAATATTCATTCTGACAAGTCAGGGAGCTGACAAGTCGTCCCTCTGTCATTTCTGCTGTTTTAACTTCCACTATTGGTTTTACTGTCTGATATGTCCATTATTTTTCTGTCTTGATTTAATAACAAGAGCATAATGTTGTCTTAGAAGATGTCATGTCAGTGTTTCTCTGGTCCTACTGTTTCTATGGTACAACCTGTTTGTTGTTTGCATATTAAAGAAAATATAAAACTACTGTATTTCACTATTGAGGTATGTATAATTTTACATAGGCATGTTAACAGACATCTGCAAAGCAACCATGTTTCTATGTGTTATGGCTTGTGTTTATGATCTGTCAGTATCATCTTTTCACTCATATATCACTTAAGTTATTTTTCACGCCATGAGAAAACAGACAAGTGACGGCTGAGTTGCCAGTTTTGCTTAATTAACACAGACACAGAGCACTGACGTCATACCTTATCCAAAGTTCTATTTTTCTGTGGAAATAATATTAACCTTTTTCAATGCTGCTGTTTTTTTTCCGTCTGCTGAGGAGCTGGTTAGTTCACTGTCACACTAAATGTCGGATATTGACAAACAATTATTACCTCACAAATAAGCAACAAATGAAACTAACATTACTGTTAATATTTGACTCAGCTTATCTTATTGTGATGGTTGATTTCTCTGTTGCAGCTGCAGCTCTCGTGGTTTCAGAGGCTGCTGGTTCTGGCTCTGGATTGGTTGTGCTGTGTACCATATATTTAACATCATAGAACTCACCTAAACTTGACAAGCTTGAGTCCATTGCAGTTTTGTCACACTGTTTTATTGATTTGCCCAAAAGTAACTCGTCATGTGAGCATATTTTTCATAGTTTTTTTTTTGTGTGATTTGATTAAGAATATTATTATTACATCAAATTTCCAGTCTTTCCATTGCCCATTTGTCATTTTAGTAATTTAAAGCTGAAGGGAAACAGGGAAATTTACGGATAAATAAGAAGAAGGTGACGGTGGACTGCTTTTAAACACTATAGCTTAACTGCTATGTATATATATAAAACAATGCACAGTAACTATATGTATAAGTGCTTGAAGTGCTTCAGAGAGCAAAAAACCCCAATAATAATAATAATAATAATAATAATAATAATATTAGGTTCAAAGAAATGGAAACACAATATATGTGCACACTTACATAACCATATATCATTATCACGTCATAAAATGTGACTTTACATTTTTTTGTCACAGTGGAAGAATACATCATGCCTTCATTAAGGTTATTCATAGTAAAAAATGGGGAGAAATAAATATTCTTCATCGGAAAAACGGGCATCTTGTAAAAGTAAAAAAAACAAAAGCCTGTATCAGCAGCCTTTTGTTTCCAGCTCATAGATTTTGTCGGTGGACAACAGTGGATTTTTCAGTTGGACACAGATACAGTTTAAAGGAGATGCACCAAATGTTTTTTTTAAATCCTGATTCTGCTTAAACATAACACCCTGTCTGTTAGCACTACTGTACATACTAGAGAAAGTGAGAATGAAATGGTTTCCTCAAGGAGCTTTGTTTGTGACCTGTTTACACTGTGTTGAGGTGACTGTGGCCTCAGTGATGCTCAGCTGCTCATGATACATCCAGTTAGTAAATGAAGATTAAGTGTTTGCAGGAGTAAAATACAATACACCTTGATAAGGCTCACAAATGGAAGATTAATTCACTGTTCTCTTGAATGAGCAATCCTCCTGGTCCGTAATTATTTAAGTTCCATTTTGGGTCAATTATGGTCATTAGCATTATGTGTTGTAAGTGAGGTGGTAATTTTGAAAAAAAAAAAAAAAAAAAAAGTGGCTTGAGAAGAAAGAAAAAAAAAACACACACGAGGCTTTAAAATGAACCGATCATTTAGTTTTGAAGAGTTGAAATTGATAGAAACAGCTGAGGAGGGAACAATTATTCTAATGATGTGACAAATGCAGATGCTGCAAATTAGATTTAGTTTAGCAGTGGTACTCCCTGACTGGTTACTTTTGGGAGGCTGTAAATGGTGATGGTAGCGCAGCGTCTGCATACCAGTGTGTACACAAGTAAATCTTTTGGATGGAAACTGTAATACACTTACACAGAAAAGGATACAGAAAAAAATCAGTATTATAACAGCAAAGTTGACTAATATGGAAGTAGAAGGACAGTTTTTTGTTTACCTGTAAGACTTAAATACATAATTACCAGGTGCATTTCCATAAACCTTTTAATGCACATTTTGACAGCGAAATGTGAAAAAAATTCCAAATTTAGCAAAAATGTTTTTCGTCTGTTTGAGGTGGTTTTGCAGTTTTTTGGGGGTTTTTTTTGGCCAAAGATGAATAAATTCTGACATAGCAAACCTTTAACTCGCGTAGACTGATCGGCTGATTGTTGCCTTTTCTGGTTTTCAGAAAAGTGAAAACATCTGGCACAACAGATAGCGCAGGTTTATTTTTTCCGTGAAAAATCACTGATTTAACAGCAAACACATTACAACCATTTCGGACTGAACATGACAGAAAACTACTTCTTCTACTCTGTTTATTACAGTCATGTGTTATGTAGCTTACACCGCCACCTGCTGGTGACACAAAGCAACCTAGATTCTTCGCCCCATACCTGTTTATAGAAATGCACTTAATTCACATTTCTATTTTTGTGACTTTTTAAAAGGCTGCTTCAATTTTGCTTGAAATTTTGTAGAAACACAACAACAGTGTACTTAATTAACCATCTTTCATAATATATGATAACTATATGAACATAATGTGGAAATTATATTCCTATGTAATTGAATTGTAACACAAATATTTTTTTTCCAATAAAATTATTCATTACATTGCCTTAAATTTAGTTGTCCTTATTTTTATTTGGGAAACCTATCATTTTATATAGTCCATTCCCACCTGCCTCCTGCTTGTAGAAAAAAGGTAAAAGTCTCAGATCCTTCAATGATAAATTACACAGACAGGGAACAGGTAACATGTAAGAACATTTAATAGAGGTGTCATGATTGCATTCTGTGAGACCGAGTTGAATTAACCACTGCACATATGGATCCATGCCTTTAATATGGATTGATTTTGTATCCCAGATATCAAAATATCAAAAGTTTGCGGATCCTTGTTCAAGCAGAAGATGAAATAGAGTGTATGTTTTGCAGTGAAAGGAAGGTTGCAAGGGACAGGATGATGAAGGCTTGTTTGGCTCCTTGTTTCTCCTCAGTAGAGCAGCCCAGCGTGAGGAAAAGCTTGTTAAAACCCTAATAGTAGCTATCAAAGGCTATTGATTATCTTTCCCGCCCTGTTTGGGTGACAAAGTGAGCATTAGCTGGAGCCATAGAGAGCTTCTTAAGACACGTTTCCTTAGGGGCCGCCCCGGTCCCCCGGGCTGTCCGCTGACAAGTGATCACACGCACACAAACACACACATACGTACACTCGCACTTGTCTCTCTTTTTTCAAAGCTAACACACTGCTATCCTTTCACCCTCCTGCCACTAGATAATCCATTTTACAGCCAGGGATCAAACACTGAGCCCTCTGGCTGTGTGCACTGACTACTGTAACACACACTCAAAAGGAAAAAATTACACACATTTAGTGAGCCAAAGTTCCTTGCTACATTTGGTGTTATTTTACCTTTTTTTTTTTTTTTTTAAGTTTCAGCCATTATGCATAATTTATAGTACACCTCCTTCACAGACAAGTCAAAAAGAACATAGAGAGAACAGTAAGGACACTCACCCTGAACAATGAAGCATAGGGCACGCTGAATGGCCAATGAGCTCCCATTCTTCCTTTTAAGACGCATTTCTCCTCCAACAGTTTCAGAATCCACAAAGTAAGAAATGTAGTAAAGTGTGGTCGAAACAGGACACAGGGTTATGTGAGGTAAGTTATACATAAGGCATTCTAACAACTAAATTAATGGATGTCTCTTGAAATATTCATGCGATTAACCCCCAGATTTAGTTCCCTACATGGAAATTCAGAGACTCCAAAATGGTGTGTTTGTGTCTTTTTCGCTTGGCTGATCTGCGTACAGTTCGCAGACCAGTAGATTGTCGGTTTGCTTTGAGCACACTTCCTGTGCACAGCTTTATGTATGACGGACTTCCCAAAATAGGTTATTTCTCCCTTGTGTAATTAATTTACTATGTGTGTATCTTGTGTGCATCATCGTTACTATGGCTTAAATCCTGGTGTGATTCATGAGTTACTGCTAATAAGTCATCGAAATTACCTCCATATTCATTCAGATTTCAACATTAATGCTACACAAACATCAAATGTTAATTCTTTCTGTTATATTTGAGTTGCTGTAACTGACATCCGACCTAATCAACTTCCATTATGTGTTTCTGCTCATGCATGCGCCCTTTTTACTTAAAAACTAGGACTTGTATGTATCTTGGTAACATTATGACTGAGATGTTTATGTTCTTACTGTATGTGTTGGTGTGAAGCAGCGGCCTGAATAAAACAGAAATCACCCAACCCACTGTAGCGTGACACTGCAGACGTATTTAGTAGCTTAGTAAGGGGATATTCAATTTATTCATGATGCAAACCACAGGGTTGTGTATGTGTGTGAGTGACTGTGTGCAAGTGCATGGCGAGTGTGGAGTGAACCATGAAATGAAAACACCCTATAACCATTTCACTGCATCTCTCAATTAGGACATCATCTATGCAGTGGGAGCATTCATGAGTGGCTTCTTCTTTATTTACAATTACACACCACAGTGCAGACAAATGGGGGGCTGAGAGGGGAAAAACTGGTGCGATACATTCTGCAAAAGATCGAGGGAATTGAAAAACACCCACTGTATAACTTGCAGCAATATCCTGTGGAACTTATGGGCTTAAGAGACTCATCATGCTTAATAGTTAATATCAACTGCCAGGATATCTGGACACATAGACTGTACAAGCCCCTTATAAAGACAGACCCTCTGTAACTTTTTTAACTTAGTGGAGTCAATGCAGGATCACTGTGGGACCCATGCTTTATTAAACGTGTTGTCTTATGCCCACGATTCATTTTGAGTTCCTGTCCAAAGACTTTGTTTAAATATAACACTTAAATCTGTACTCAACTGAAATTCCTAATGAATAATACAATGGAATGAAGTATTTCAATAACTTAATCATCATTCAATTAAACAAGAACTGTTAAATTTTCCCACTAAATTGTCTAAGTCCAACACTGCTGGTACATAATAATGTGCATAATGATGTTTATTCAAATACTGTATTGCATTTGACATTTACAAGCTAAGCGATGCTGAAATGTGGTTTTCTAGTTAAAGCAAATGCATTCTCAAAATAGTGTTGAAGGATTTAGTTCCCTGACTGGATTTGGGTATTATATTGTTTCATATTTTGGATTTATTTTTGGGCCCCTCATCTACATACAGTGTTTTCAGTTACAAAAAATGACAGTTTTAAGAAGTCTTTCCAAAGTGAATATTCCGGTTTATGTGTCTGTCTGGACAGGTAAAAAAAAAAAAAAAAAACAAGATTGGAAAACAATTGCACCACATCGCATTTTGGTTATGTCTATTATTTATTTGTGCAACAAACCTGCACCTGATAAATCATTGTATAATCTGCAGTAAATCGAGGTCAGCACAGATGCCTTTAAGAGGCTATGGACAAATCTACATAATGTAAAGGACACGATGACCCTTGAAGTAACTTAAGTTTATTATTTAACTTATCATTGTCACTCATCTTGTGAGTGTGCTACATCCAGTATTATCCACAGTGTCTACAGCTTTAAGTCTGCCAATAACAATGTTTTGTCCGATCACTTTTACCAGTTTGTTGTTGTTTTTGTGTAGTTCAGTGGAGTGAGATATTTTGCAAAATCAAGGTAGTGTGGACAGAATTTCAAAAAATTAAGAAATAGAAAAATATCAGTGTTAGTGATGACAGGACATACAGTAAGTATCAACATTTAAATTCACTGTCTACCACAAATGGTTTTGATCATAGTATTTATAAAGGTGTGTATCTTTAATATCCTCATATTTTAATTAAATTACATTTCACATATTCATGATTCATCTTGATTCTTCTATAGTACAGACATGACAACTTTTTCATCAGTTAATACAGTCAGGTAAACTTATAACTCCATTTTATTTACGAAAGGTTTTCAAAAAAATCAAACCATAACTACAGTATCTATAATATAAACAGATGATTACAGGGCTGTAATCAATTAAAATTCAGTTTGTTTTACATAACACCTCTAAGAAAGAACATGTCAGTTCCTGAAATAAACATTAAAAACTACATTCTATCAGCTTGGCTTTGCTTTTGCTGTAGGGTGTAGGTATAGTGCTGGCTTCATGATGGCTGATGAAACCTGGGATTTTCTATGACCACATAAAGCCATAAATCCTTGGCTATTGAGGCGCAGGCCTCAGTTTAATTCTCTTTACTGTCTCGGAGTTTGTTAGAAAAAAGTTAACAGCACCTCCTCAGTTCTTTTTTGCTTGGCTGTGCTCAGTGTTTATGGTCACAGATGATAAGTCTAGGTGAAAATCACTACCATGGTTCCTCAGACTAAAGCTGAAGTATCTATTTGTGAAGCAGATTTTACAAACTGTGTGTGTATTGTCCAGTTAATGCTTCATAGCAAGTTTACAAAATCATAATGTGCATAGATGCCCATTTTCAGGATACTAGTTGTGTTGTTTTTCGCCTGCTGTGGGTCATATTTCAACACAAATGCAACATCAGCATGAAGTTAACTCAAATTTACTGCACTAGGGCAACATAGCAACATGACTTCACACTTTATTGTCCTCCTGAGCCCAAAAAAATCAATAATGCGTTTTGATTACTTAGTTACTACATTGACGCAGAAGTCTGCAATGCATTTACAATTCTTATAATTTAGTGTCTTAGAATCTAGAAATTTTGACACCTTTTCTATTTTACCACAGCTCAGCATATTTTGGGCCAAGATCGAGAGAATGAGTTGTTGATCTCAGGGGTATTGGGCAGGAAAACCTGATAGCAGAGATATGTTGCTAGTTGATATTGCTCGCATCCAGGACACGAGGACCCATTGAACAGTTTAATTGCTATGAAAATGATGTTGAATCAGTGCCATGGCCTCACCCATATGAGATTAAAACACCAAATCTTCTGAAAATAGAGTGTTCTTTCCTCTAGTAGAGTTTAGAGTTTTGGTTTTTTTTACATTCTTTTTATTGAACATTTTCAAAATTTTAACAGTCCAGCACAGTACATACTGTATATAGGTTGTATGAAATATGTAGCAAATCCACTAAATGTTAATTTTATTTGTTACACATCTGTAAATAATACATTTTGTGATTTTCCAGTATTCAACTGTGTCTTAACAACAGATTCTGAAACCAAAGTTCATATGTAGGTGAACAACCTTACCATCTGAAACCCCCTATAACAGTAACCTCTAAGCCCCTCCATATTTTGCTCAGATAAGACTTGTGATAAGTTCTGGTTGAGAAAGTCTGCGAACAGCCTGTGAACCCAGAAGCAGACAGACTCCCAAAAGACAGTTGTAAACTCAAAACTGTCCAGGGATCAACAAAAGATCTGGTTCATACTCCATCCATTACACATAGTGGGAGTGGTGCTGTAAACATAGCCAAGTCCAGGTGTTGACGTGCTCCATAAATTTCAGCTAAGATTGTAGCAGTCCATTCAGGCCTCTTTAGAAATGCAGGGCCACTCTATTCCTCTGATATTTTATACATGAAGTGAGCCATTTACAGTCTGATGAGCAAGTCTGGCTTATTAATGATATGGCCGTGCTCTTAGGGTGTCGGGCGCCAAGCAAATACTCATGTAAAATTAAACACGATTTGTTTACATAGCCGTGCAAATCGGACCACTCTGGGGCTTTGTTGTAAAGTCTGATCAGGGCTGCGAGCACCAATTTCAATTAGTGCTGAGACACTTTCTGAAGCTCACGCAGAGGTTTTGGAAACAGCAGTTTCTATTTTAAAACATTTAAATGCTAGAAACGTGATACCTGTTTGAGTCTGAGTATTTTTTGGCTCGCACATCTGCTAAAGGATATTCAGCTTGAATGATGTCATAAGTCTAGCAAAGTCCTGACAAGACTGGAAGGCTGAATTATTTAATGATGGCTCCACTTTTGTGGAATTATTTTAAGTATTATAATTGCAGCTGGGTTCGCCTTGGCCTGCTGCAGGAAAGAGTGGGGCCCTGTGGGGAGCGATCAGCATCAGTCAGTGGGATCAGGTTTCCATGAGCACACCAAAATACTCCCTTAATGATGACCAAATTGAAGGAAAGGCATTGGCCTGAGCTGAGACCAAATAGGAGATATTTCTGTACAAGGTGAGCCCTGTAACATACTCACACAACTTTATGAGCCGCAGCAGAAGTAAACATATTTTTTTAATCATGCACGCACTGGTCACTTTAGATATTAGAACACAGTCCTGCGATGAGTGGGCAACACATCCAGGGTGTAAAAGCTGCATGAATGATTCAACAGCTTAATCATTACAGCCATTATTTTTATCATGTGATGTAATTATGCAGTACAGTGGTCCCTCGTTTATCGCGGGGGTTCCGTTCTAAAAATAACAATAGGCGAAATCCGCGAAGTAGTCAGCTTTATTTTTTATAATTATTATATATGTTTTAAAGCTGTAAAACCCCTTACCACACACTTTATACACTTATTAACATTTCTCTGTTGTTTAAACACTCTCCAAAAACTGTCAAACATACAGCACTTCAGAGTCACACTGCTAGTGATCAAACATTTATGTAAATTTGGCGAGCCGAACACATTCTGTACTGTACAGGAGACACGGCACGGAGGAGATTGATTGACAATGGTCTACAGTCCCTTAGCCAATCAGGACGCAGAACACAATGTGCGGGTTCTCCCTTAGCCAATTACGACGCAGAACACAATGCACGTTCATACGCTGTAAAAAAAAAAAAAAAGCATGCAAAATTGCACTTAAAAAAAATCTGCGAAACAGCGAGGCCACGAAAGGTGAACTGCGTTATAGTGAGGGACAACTGTATATCGAAGTTTTGAAAGAATCAACGTGTGCTTGAATTCTGGTGTGTTTTCGCTGAGGTGTTATGAGACAGTGCTGTTATTCAGATCTGAAGCAGGTCCAGCAAAGTGTCAAAATATGACAACCTAATGCACCAGGTTTCTGACTGGAACAAACTTGACGAAGGATTATTTTGTCATCATGGGCAATAAGAAGTGTTAGCTGGCATGAGCTTAAGAGCCCCAAATTACAGTAGGGTCATTCCAAACACATGCTGCTACATGTGAATAAAAAACACAGGAAATTCTGCCAAACAAGAGATCTTGCATGCCGCTGTGCTGTCACTCAAACCGAGGCTGAGACCACTGTGTTTACTCTGCAAACATTAAGTTCCTCTTTCTTTTGAGCTGACGTGTCAAACCCCAGGAGATGCATTTACAACTATACTGTAATTTTGATCTACTGGAAACAAATGATTTTAAGGGGAAACCACTGAGTAAACATGTGCGCTTGTGCATTGAAGGTTTCTTATTTAACCCCTGGCTGACTCACCTTAAAGTACAACAGTACTGTACAGTCTCCTGTAAAGTTGGAAAATTAAACTCTTACTTTACGTCACTTCTGTAACTCCTGGCTGCACCTGCAAAAAGGATATTACATGTTTTCAGCTGACCTACCTGGGTGCAGAGGGATAAAAAAAAAAATAGATTCCTTCAGATGGAGGAGCAGAGCCTACTTGGTCGAAATGAAACTGCTTGTTTCTTAAAGTTCTGTGATGAGTTTGTCATCCTACTCAAAGATAATTATGCAGTCTGGGGAAATTATTCCTACATTGTACTCTTGAGGAGATAATTGCGGTGCTACAGCATATGTATCACATGAGGATCGAGCCTCATTCCACAAATTAAATGCATGAATGTCACTAACAGCCTATGTATAGTTTCAGCTGCTGCTTGTATTACACTCTGTAAGTTCCTGTGTTATGCCATATTTCCCTTGATGATAACAAACGAAAAACAAAATTATTGTGTTAATTGAGCTGTTGTCAAGAGATGAATAATCATACATGTCAAATTCCTCACGGGAAAACAACAGTCAAAATTAACTTCAACAGAAAATGCAATTTCCATATTATTCATTTTTCTGTTTTACATTTTTTCTTCATACTGTTGCATCTTTCAAGAAGCCTGTTTCAGACTTAACATGATTAAAACAGACTTGTTTAACAGATAAATAAGGTGTGCAGAATTAATGAATTTCTCAACTATGAAATCACTTCTTATCGCAGGTGTGAAAGCAGGTTGTGATTTAGGTTGATGGACGACTAATCAAGAAATCAATTAGGCCTTGACCCAGAAACCGAGACAAAAGGAGAGGATTATTTTCTTCATTTCTTTCCTCTGGCTCTTTCTTGTCTTGACTTAGACCCTCTGGTGTCTCTGATTGGACAAGGACACGGAAAATCCTCTGAGATTTAACGGGTTTTCTCTTAACAAAGTACAGGAACAGATCAGGAAACACCCTTTTACTTAATAACTATGAGGTGAATTGTAGTATAATTCTAACCGAAACTTACAACTAATACATTTCATATTTCAAATTTGGTCTATGTATTCTGAGAAAAACTTGTTTGTAAAAGAAATCCAACCTCGTTTGTTGTTTATTATTTCTTACTTGCTTTAAATGACACACTACATTTATAAAATTATTCATGGTAGTTTTAACCACATCAACAGGGAGTTAATACCTAAATTGTGGGTTTTTTCTGGGGTTATTTTCTGAGCAGACAGCAAGATAAACAGCCATGTCTGTGCCAGGTACTTCAGGCTGTGGAAAAACAGCTGGGTGGGGTGCGGCGATGGTGACACCCCTTTACCCCCCCCACACCCACAGACAGACAAGCACACACACACACACACACACACACACACACACACACACACACACACACACACACACACACACCATCTTGTATCAGTGTGACCTGTAGGGGTCAGACATAAAGGCTCTCCTTTTCAGCAGCATTCACTTAGCGCTGAGACAGAAGACAGACATATTATCCATGTAGCTTTGTCCATCATATTCACTTTTATTGACTGAGTCAAACCGAACAACCGTGTCTTTATGTGTGGAGAGATATAAGTCTCACTGAGGTTTCTCTGAAGGATGATTAAAGAGAAGAGAAAGACGGGGGAGTTTATATTGTGGTAACAGTGGTTGGTTTTAGACATGCAGTCTAACTGGTCAAAAAGGGCTTAGTTAACCATTAAGTGTTTTTAATTTGAATATTTTTGTGTCTTGCATGAGTTTATAAAAGATTTGCACATACTTTTTCAAGTTAAAACACATAAAATAGAAGGCTTAAGGTTGTAGATTTGTATAAAACTGTAGCGTAACTGTAGCCAGTGCCAGTTTGGTCATTTTGCGGCCATAACCCACCTGTCGACACTCAAAGCAGATGTAGTTGCATGAATGCTGAAGTTGTTTTTCACATTGATCAGGCAGCGTGTGATTGTTGTGGCTTTAGCAAAATGTGTAAAACAAAGAAATGTGTAAACTGATGTTTTAAGTTCATGTTCAGGTAGCAGCGCTGCATCAGAATCCCAGGCTCCGCATTGTGACGATGGCTGTGCACACTTTGTTCTTTTCTCAGCTTGAGTGTGGCTTCCTGTGTGATGTTTTTGTTTATTTATCACTTCTGGTAAGGTGTCAGAGAGTGACAGCAACAAACCGCCAATTATTTGTATACAGTATATACATGTATATCGGAAACACTTTGCAAATGTTTGGTGACAATTTCACCTTCATCTTGTTTTTGGTTCAATTATAAGACTTTTTGGTTTATAATGAGACATGTAAACCAGTGACTTTTAAAACCAATAAGTTAGATATAGTACATCAATTTTCATGTTGCATGGGCTTTCAAGATATGGTGGACAGTTATGTTATTGTATTTTACGGTGATACGGTGAAACTTCAATAATACTTAAAGTACTTGGCTCTACATTTACCTGTAACATCACTAGGAGGCTCTGCACTGTTTAGTAACAAACACCATAGAACTACACTGTACAGATGTGTCAGTTGGTTACATTTTCAGTATCAGGTTGTATTTTTTTTTTTTAACTCTGCCTCAGGTGAATTGGCAGTCGCTGCTGGATGCCTACGTCTTGAGCTGGAGTTGAGTGAATTGTCAGACGTGATTTTGTAGATATACTGTATGTCAGGTATGTTTTAACACAGTGAATCTGGGCATCCCAGTGGTTCAGTGGGTGAGCCTGTCCAGTATATGTCAATATGTGACGCATGTAATGTCTTTCTTTCCTACAATCTTAAGTTGCTAACTTACATTATACTGAATGACCTTGAGGCTGATCATCAAGTTTTCAGACATAAGTTTCCTCCAGAATCACAGATAACATTTTTCAGTTGTTTGTTGATAAATATACTGACTGCAGGAGTGATATGAATTCAGTTTCTCTAGTTTGATATTTTTGTGCATGCAGAAAGTCATTTTACTCCAGTATTATCTGTCAGCGGTGGGAATTTTAGTTGAACACTTTCTAGACTTACACTTTTTAAGAAACAAGAAGAAAATGTATAAAACATGACTCTTACCAACAGAGAAAACATGCTGAAATCTGGGCTAAATGACTCAAATCACTCAGAATTTTGCTCCCAGAAATGTGCATTTGTTTCAACTTACTGAAACACGATACACATTTCAAAGTGAATTTGGCTTACACCTGAAAAACAACACATTCATCCCACAGTGCTTTTTGTTAAAGACACTTCAAATATATTATCACTTCCAAACTGAAAATTCCCTCGGTCCCTGTAAGTAAACCTTCCAAATCCCCAGCTCTCATCCCTATTTTCCTCCCAAAAACGAGCATTAGAAGGATTGCCCTGCTATTGTTGCTCCCCTTGGGAGCAAATCTATTTCTGCAGAGATGGAAATTGTCGGTCCCCACAAAGCTGCTGACACACTCTCAATGGAGGTGTCAATTCTCGAGGCCTCGCCATTGTGGACTGGATAATTTAATTGGAGAGGCACGACGGTGTGTCCCCGGTCGGGGTATTCAAATGTTGTATCACCGCCTGTCCCAGTGCTGGCTCCTCTCCTGCTGTGGAGATAGATTCAAGATTCGGCTCCCCCCTTCCCAGATTCCTCCCTCTCCTCCTCTTGCAGGTGGAGGGGGGACCTAAGGCAGGCCCATGCCCCTGAGAGGGCTCTTTGTTGGGGGGGAGACACAGCTTAGTGGCCTCAAAGTCTCAGAGCGGCTGTTCTGTGGAGGTGCACTGCACTGCCATTACCTGGGAGTCGTTTTGGGGGCAGGCACAAAATTAGTCAGCAGATAATGAAGCTGTCTTTGATTGCAGGAGAGAGCCGGGGGTGGGGGAGTTTAAATGGGGGGTTTGGACTCTTCTGTACAGAGGGCCTCCACAGGGCATGAGAAGCATGTCTTTGGAGGAGCGCCTGCTGTCAACGGATGCTCTGTTTCTCCAAGATCCTGGCATAGTTTAGGGTTGAAAGATGCACAAGGGTTGGAGAGGAGCACAGGCAAATACATTCCTTTGTACAGCTGCTGCAGGGATGGGGTTTCAAGAGATGTGGTTGAACAGACAGGTAGACTAGGACATAGAAATCACCTGTGTACAGTATATACACATTAAGTAAGTTTGGCCGTTTGCATTACAGTCTGATTCCACTAGGATTTAGGTGACAGTGTTGAGAAAGTTACTTTTACAACTACTTACAAATCTTATTATTAGTGTAATTGAATTAATTCATCAAAGTATTATTGGGAGTGTTTTAAACTGGGCTGTAATGAAAAATCATAAAAAACATATATTTAAAATAACACTTTTTCTAAAGATTTCAGCAGGAAAATATTTCTGACTTTACAGCACTGAAATTTAACATGAAACTTGTTACTCCGCAGTGTTAAAAATGACATCTGTATTATTTCTTATAAATGCATCTTTTTTTGTTTCTTCACTACTTCTTGATGGTGATGAGCGCTGACCGTCCACCCACTTCACCAAGGTCATTTTTCAGGTCTGTGTGTGTTGTGATGTGTGTGTGTGTTTGTCTCACTGCACAGTTGTCACAACAACCTGCGCGCCTCGCTCATGGCTGCCCTCCAAGCCCAGACAAAGCTGTCGTCGAATGGACCAGGCGTGTGTCCACTGGACCTGAGGGGTGCCGCCACCGCTAACAAAACACACAAAGACCCTCGCTCCTGGCACTGGCCCTCACCCCGTCTACCCGCTATCCTGCCCCTCCCACACGCTGCTGCCTGCTGCTTTGTCCCCACTCCAAGAAGAGGAAGTTCCTCTCATCTCCTTTTCAAGGTAGCTCTGTCACCCATGGCCCTCTTTCACACAGGCAGGAGTCGAATGGGTACACACACACACACACACACACACACACACACACACACACACACACACACACATGCCAAACAAGAGTCTCTTCCAGCTAACACTACACTCATGTCTTTTTCTTATCTAGAATGAAGGGCCTATGTGTGTCTTCACTAACTTTTTTTTTCCTTGCATGATGTGATTTTTCTCATTTTTCCATCCAGGTGAGCTTGAAATTAACTCTGTGTATCTACATTATAGATATTAAACTGTGTTCTGAAATAAAAACACACAAATGTCCACATCTCTCTCTGTTTCAAGCACAAATATTAGCACAGTGCATCTAAATCTTGTGGAAAATGCTAATTCTTCACTGATACCAAACAAGCCGGCATGACCAACATGCGCTTAGAGGAAAGTGTTGCACGTCAAAAGACGCAGTAGATCCCTCAGCTCGACTGCATATGAAATGTAAAAAGTGTAGACAGGCTGTGTCAAGTGTTGAATCTACGCTCTACGCTATGTCAGTCACTCCATAGTATAAGATGTGACACTGAGCTTGGGCATTTGTCACAACAGTGCCATGTCACCTTATAGGCATACCTGTATATAACTCAGGATGACAGATCATTCAGGGTATGTAGAGGCAATGCCTGTTATGGCCACTCAGGCATTGCTAAACCTAAGGAAAGTGTTAAATCCTTTGTGAGATTTTCTTTTTATAACCGCTTTCGCTCTTAAATCTTACAATGGAGGCTCCTCCTATTGTACTTTGCCTTCTTTTCTACTATTTTAGACATACATTTTAAGATAATCTTAACAACTAATTGTGTTCTGCTGAAGCTGGGGCTTTTCAGTATAAAGCATCAACAGTTACATTTTTCTTTCTAAACTCCATTATAATATGTATATGCGTTCAGGTTTTGAAATCTATTTCTTCTTTCCAACTATGTGCACTTTTGATAATATGCAAGTTATTTATTGCGATGAAATCTGTTCTTAAAGCTAAAACTGCTAATAGTCATTGGTAATTTAAGACCACCCTTCAATATCTTAGAGAAGTCTGTTCTCTGTCAAACAGGCAGCAGGAAAGTTTGTACAGGATCAGCACAAGTTCAGCCCTCATTTTATGAAACGATTGTTTTAATGAAGGGTATCCAATAATTATCTCACCAATGATATCATAAAAGTGGATGAAAAGGAGGGAAATACATTTTGGACTGAGAACAGGGCCTCCAACCTCTTAATGAATATGACCTCCAAGTCCTTCCCACAATTCCCTGGGCTCTCATTCCACCCTCAAAAAAAAAAAAAAAAAAAAAAAACTACAGTGTTTAATGATTCCAAGGACTCTGGGGTGAGCTCCAACTCTAATCAATGAACCCCATCTACGGGGAGCCAGTATCCCTGGTGACGCTGTTGCCAAGACAGTCGTGCTTGGCAACCCAGGTTCACCATGGTGATGAGTTCCCATTAGAAGAGCCCCCAACCCCCCCAATGTAGAGCGTCTGGCTGAACTGGCAAGACAGAGTCATTATGTAAATCCCCCCCACCCTGGACTTTTTTTTTTCACTTTAGGGTAACACGTTTTTCTGAAAAAAGAAGCATATTTTGGTACCAGATGACTCAGCAGCCATGCCTGTTATATAAGAACCTGATATATGAGTGGTTTGATGGCAGGAGGGTAAATGAGGATAAAGAAAAAAAAGAAAAACAAAAGGGAGAGTTATCAGAGGTGGCAAAGATACATGCATTGCTCTTCCAGTATAAGTACAGGTAGAGAAGAAGAGGTTCAGATTGAACATCTAATAAAATAAAAAATACACACTGAAAATAGGCGTTAACTTTACTACATCAGGAAAAACACCTTATAAAGTTAGCAACAGAACTCAAAACAGTATAACACCTTTTCCTGTAGTCGAGTGTCACTTTCTTTTCTGTTTTTTCTTGTTTTATCTTTTTCGTCTAGAAACATTAGGGAGGGATGGATGGATGGATGGATGGATGGAAGGGTGGATATAAGTGCCAGAAAAGGAGAACTTTAAGAAATAGTGCCCACTAAATGCACCTGCTAAAGCACTAGTGAGGGGGAGGAGGAGGAGGAGGAAGAAGAGGAAGAGGAGGAGGAAGAGGAGGAGGAGGAGGAGGCAGCCCTGAAGCCTTGAAGATGGAGATGTCTTCTACCGTCTGAGCAGAGGTGACTGTAGATTTTAAACTTCAATTTGCCTCTGATTGTGACTTTTTATTTTCACTGTTGCCACCTTCAGTCAAACTCTTCCCACTTCTTTCTTTTTTGTTTTGTTTTTACAGTTGCTAAATATATTTTGTTGTGTCTGATAATTCCCAAGTACCTGTGACTTTAAAGGTTTGAGGAATTGTTTGAGAATTCACTTTTCAAAGACAGCTTTATGTTCTTGCAGACTTCCGTCACAGTGGAGTTCCCTCTAGCTTTGTGGGTTTATTTGAACTAGTCTAGAAGAACCCCAAAGAAAGGTTTAAAAAAAAAAAGGAGGGAAGAGGATTTTCCACTCTTCTTCTCATTGATGAAATGTTTCCTCTTCCTCTTCAATTATTCAGGCCGTTTTCATTGGAGAACTCCCAGTGGCACCCAGTGAGATTTGCATCCTGATTTATTTGTCATATATCCTTTATATCTCTAAATTCTTTATACCTCTCCAGTGGCCCCATGCATCTTTCATGGACTCCTCAGCCATGTGTGCAGGCCAGATCCAAACACATTTTACACGTCACACTGCAGCTGCAGCTCACTTACTTCACCTTGGGTGTGTTGGCTAAATGAAAAATTTATTGTCTAGTGTCATTAATTTTTTTCTCCTCACACCACCAAGTTTTAGGTATTGGTGTCAGGAGTCGCCACTAGACAGTCTGCTTTTCTACACTTTGACTCTCTGACTTCTCTGTTCTTTCCTCTTATGGTTTGTGTTGAACTTTGAGAATTGCAAGAGAAGCATCTCCCTGACCTGGAAAGGCTGTTTTGCTGAGGATGAATGACTGACACAATTAGGTGAAAATGGAAATAAGGTGTTGATGCTACCCACAGGGCAAGTCAAGACAAATTTATTTATGAAGCACTTTTAACAAAACATGTTCATCACAGTGAGGGAGCGTAGAGAAAGTAAAACTTCATTCACAAAAACAGAACAAAAAAAAAAAAAACCCTGACACCGTTTGACATATTGACGGTTTGATTTTTGGCTACCCCTGGTATTTTGTTATTCAAGTTTTTTTAGACATAGAAATAGTCAAGAGTCCTAACATCTCATTCTTTTGGCCAGAATCTTTTCTTGTTTGTTTGTGGCATTGACAGACGATGGGGAAAAAACCCCCGGGGAGATAAGTTTTTGACATGGTTAAATGTGACAATGCTTTGAACTGGCGTCAGACAGACTTTACCCCCACACTACAGAGCATAGGGATAAAGATAAACATGTTTGTAATGGTGTAAATTTAATTCTCCATTTGGCCTGCATTGCAGTTGCTCTCACCCACGCATAAAAAAAAGCATAAGGGAAAAGCATTCCCAAGTGATTAATTCTCCAACAATTATTCCCCTATCTTCCTCTGTCTGTCTCTGTTGACATGCTGCCACTCCAAGCCGTTCCACTGATTTTTATTTCCCTTACAAGGGCACAAGCTAAAGCGTTGTATATGCGGTGCACAATGTGGGAAATACCACGGCCTTTTCCCCTGGATTGGAGCGCAGCAAGCAGAGACAGATTGTGAAGCTGGAATGCGCCACCGAGCCCTACAATCTCCATCTGCTTGGGCAAGTTGTGGATGAAAGGGGGAATGATGGAGAAATGGAGAGAGAGAACAGGGAGAGAGTGAAAGAGAGGGTAACGGAGGCAGAATGATGGAGTGGCTATTAAATATACAGCAGGCAGTGAAGAGCATGCAGGGTGTTGTTGGGAGGCTCCTGCATTATGGTGGCGCATCAGCGCTTTATCTCCTCATTTCTTTATTCCTTTAATATTTCTGTAGCTTCTCTGTAATGTCTTGTCTGTCTTTTTTTAAATCACTTCCTCTGCTGTTTCTTTCCCTCTTTCCTTTCTTCATTAATATCTGCTTCTTTTTCACACACACTCTCAGTACATATCTTTTGTTTCTGCAGCTTCTGCATTTTTTCCTTGTGTTTTTTTTTCTTACTCCAGCAAGTCTTTTCATATATTCCTCTTCCCAACCTTCTTTGTTCTCCTTTGTCTATTTATTTTTTCATGTTTGCATATCTGTACTAAATCTAATCCCCTTATGTATTTTGATAATTTTTCATTCAGTTTGCTTTAAGTTTTACAGTTTTTAGCCTGTCTTCCATGCCAAACTATTAGGGTGAGGTCTTTTGGAATGCTTGTGTCCTGACTTTTTTTTCTTTCTTTCTTTGTAATGTAATGTATGTAGGATATAATTATATTTTATTGTAATCTTTAGCAGCAGGATCCGGTTGATGTGAATTGAGTTGAGGTTAACCCCAGTGTTAATTCAACCTTTTATGAAAGGGTTCTTGTAGTCGTGGGTATGAGAACCGTCTGAGGCTTCCTGACAGCTCGCTAACGCAGCTCCTCTGAGGTGTCTCTGCCACATTTTCTCTCCGTTTGCCATCTAATTCACACATCCCTGAAGAACACTCCAAAAAATTGGATGGTAAAACATTGTGAAAACATCCTTAGATGACAGTCATACCATGGAGGGGGATGGGTGAGGCAAGTGGGAGGGTATGTGGGTCATGTATCTATGTCCAGATCATTTGGCAGATTTTTTTTTCTCCTTCGCTCTCTTTCTTTTTCATTCCGGCAGAATTCTTCATCAGGTTGCAGGGAAGACAACCTTCTGTCACGAAACGCTGTGTGTGTGTGTGTGTGTGTGTGTGTGTGCTGTGTAGGAAGGGAGGGGTGGAGATAAGTTGGGTGAGGATGTGGCGTTGTGGGCTGGGTGGGTTTGGAGGGGCAGTGAAGCAGCTTGACTGGAAAACCGTGTTCGGCTATTTTTAATTCATGGGATACCACCTGGCTAATGGTGTTTTTGGATCTCCCAGCTTTCCGCAAGCTCAGAACAGAACTTGTTTCAAATAATCAGGCCTCCACCAAATGCGCTGAAATTATTCATGCAGCCTGCATTATGAGCTGTTGATCATAATATTGGAATATTAAAACAGAATGTCAGGTAGGATGAGGATGCACTGATGGCAACCCAAACAGCTCATGTATGTTATATGGAAAGTGAAGATTTTTTTCATGTTTTACCATTTAATAAAAAGCAAGAGAGTATAAAAATCAAAACTGCAAATGAAATATAAAAATATACACACTTTCAGTTCAACAACCTATATCATTTTAACATGAAGTATATGTTGCAAAATGCTTCTAAAAGTAAAATTGTCTTGTGTTTTTATGAGCTTAAAGTATATTGCTATATCTAAAATTCTCCCTCAGTGGGTCATAACAGTATTGTGATGTCAACATTACAGGAAATGTTAACATAGTAATGATGAACTTACAGTAACCAGCAGGCCACTGATGCTATCCAGCCCATTGATTTCCTCTGAGGCCCTAAGTACTGACGGCTTCAGCTTAAGATAGCATAGAGACCATAAAAGGCAGATTGACCAAACACAACATCATGTGATTATATGAAATATTGATAAGAGTGGTCTCCTCTCCCATCAGGCCTTATGGGCAAACAAATGGACAACTGACCATCCCTGACTGGACTCAGCTAGGGATACTGTATGTACTGAGGCAAGCACTGTAAGAGTGAAACCAAATGAGCTTCAATGCTGAATGCAAAATGTTTCTCCTCAAAGTTATGTATTTAAGATAACTATACATTTTAATGACTGACTGACATGTAATGAATAACTTTTTGTTGCGGTGTGTGCATTTTATATCATCCCTATGCTTTCCAGTATATCAAACTAAATTTATTTGGTTCATAAATATAAACTTGAGCAACCCTTCAGTATTTGTTTCAGAGTAAACTGTGTATACCCTGGAGTCTGTAATTATCAGACAAATTCCGCATAGATTTGGAGTGAGATCAAAGAGCAGAAATGCATAAGAAATGATGTGTGTGTCTCACTCTGCACACAGACACTAAGCGGTGGACATGAATTAATGGCCCATTTTGGTATTTTGTCCAAATGCATCTTTTATTCAAATTTTAGACATATATTTAGATACAAAACTCAACAAAGATGTCTTATCAGAGATGTTTATCTTGATTTATGCTGCAGAGAGTGTAAAATCAGAGTAACAGATGATAAGGATATCTGTCCAAGTGATATTAAGTCTGTCAAAGCAATTACCGCAGTTGTTAGCTACAGTTCATCAAAAGCTGAGTGAAAAACACAGAACTGTTTTTGTGTGAATGTCACATATGTCAGAAATATCAAATCTTTATGTTTTATATGCATATACATGTCAGAGCTATGAAGTACTATGTCAGTCTTGCAGCGAGCTCCGTGAAACAACTACATTTTTATTCTTTGACATCAACAACAAAGGCTGCTTTAACTTCTCAACCAGTGTGATTCATTAACTGCACATATTTGGAATGACAGATAGGGGAAAAGCAGTTTTTAACAAGCCTTTAGTTGTTGCGGGGAATAAGTGTAAGCATTCTTCCATCAGCTGCACACATTCCTCTGATGAGACGATGGCGGCTATTTATGCAAAGATGCAACCTCACGCTTTTAACTTTAGCAGCCACACGGACGCGAACTTTGATGCCATATTAGATGTGAAGCAACAAACTTGATACGGGTATTTACCAACAAAGCTTCCTCACATGTGGCTGGTGTAGAGTAAGAGGATTATTTCTTTGCTGTCAAGCTTTAAGGAAACTACAACTTTTGAATTTAATTGTTCCCTTGTCTTAAGCACAAAAATGTGACCTGTTTTTGTGATGTGTCTATAGTATGAAGAGTGTAAAGTGTGTGTAAAGCATAAAGCAAAAAAAAAAAAAAATTACACCTTAATTTTATATTAACTCCACACTGGAGCAAACATAGTATTAGGCTAATTTCTAAAATAGTTTCTGTACATTTTTGTGACTTTTCTTTATTTTATGATGGTATTTTCTTTGACCGAACTCAACTAAAATATAGTTATTCTCACTATTTCTTCCTTCGATATTATTTTTAAAGTCTTTGACACCTAATTGTAGCAGAGTGGAGCTCTGATGAAGATGAAGTGCAGGAGTGAAGAGGAAGAGAAGAAGGTTTAGTAAGGGTGAGGGGAGGGGTCGGTGGCAGATTTTTTACCTGAAGGCAAAAACAGGCAGAGGAACCCGAAGGTTCAGCGGGGAACAGCCGTACCCGCCCCAGTTCCAGGAAGGCCCTCTGCGCTGTGATCCATTATTCAGCAACAAGCACAATTAGCCTCTGTCAAGCTATTTTTACACGCTCCGATAAGATAGATTCAGTGTACAAAAGAATGCACAACATCTCCCCCCTGTCCCCCTCCTTGCGCATCACCACTTACTTATTTATTTATTTGGCACGTTAATGCGTTAGAATGGTATTGATGTAGCTTTTATCCCTTCACTTATTCATCAGGGCTTTGAGAGAGTTTGTTTAGAGCTGTTTAGCGAGGCAACGTCGTCGAAGTTTGAGAGATGGGATAGATGTTAAGTTGACTCCTCTCTATCGATGTAATGATATGCAGGTAATACTGTGTTTGAGTGTTTGAATGCTGAAGGTCGGTACTTCAAGATGAATTGACCTCAAGGACCTCAAGAAGCTCTTAGCATCTGAGGCAGAACGGTAATATTGTTTGCATTAAGCGGAGGCGCCCGTTTACAGATGGAGGTGACGTCAAGTTGGAGATGGCCAGAACCGCGTGGATACACATTTGTCGGGGCGTTGGTAACACCTGTTGCGAAATGGTTAGACCTGGATGTTCTTGTTTGGATCAAATATCCTTGGCATTTATTAATTTTGTGCTAAATTTCAGTCAATTTCAGTTGAATGTTTAATTTGTTTTCCGTGTTGACCTTCTGTATCTTGGCTTATTTTAAACAAATGTATTTGTAAGTGTAACTGTTCTTAACCTCCTAGGACCCACTGTCCACATATGAGGACAAGAAATTCACAGTTTTATACAAAAAAAAAAAAGAAAAAAAGAAAGAACTGTCCACCGGAAATGACATTCCATAAAAAATTTTTAAGAATGCATCTGAAAAAACTGTTGCATCATGATGTTTCCAATATAAGAAATTATTTAATAAAAAAAAGCCAAACCTCAAAAAACCTGTGGGGCTCCTGGGTCTTAGGAGGATAAAATATCCCCTTCATTCCAGCATTAACATGTACATCACAATGTGAAAATAGGACACGATTACAGACAAAGTGTCTCCTAACAGGTGAAGGAATAAAACAGCCTCATCTCTGTCATATAGTCCATTACTTAAGTAGTTAGTATAGAGTGCTCCACTGTTCAGTTAAGTCACCACTCATTATTCATGACACTGTACAGCAGTAGAGAATAAATGCATGATAAGCATAGACTGAAGAGCATGAAGCACCGGGACTCTCTCCACATTTTGGGCTTTATGTGCAGCTGCCAGACTTATATGTACAACATAATTCAGTCCAAATTGGTCCACCTGGAAGGGAAAGGCTGCTATGCTCTTTTGACAAATAACAGTGGCTCCTTGTCTTCTCTTTTTTTCTCCAGTTTTCTTCATCACTTCCTCTGAAAACTTTGTCTTTGGTCACGGCTCAGGGCCTCAGGCACTTTTGCTCTTCTTTCTTGAAGTGAGATGAGATTTTTTCTTGCTATTTCTTATCAAAGCATCATTTTATCTTAATAAATGTTAATTTGATGAGATAGCAATTTGGAGGCTTTTTTTCTGAAATCTTTTCTATCTATGATCTGCCTGGATTCCCTGAATGTCGGAGTATCTGTGAATTAGATTTCTAACACACACCGCACATACTTTACTACGTTTTTGTGCTTTCTGGTGAAGTGATTTGTTAGAATCAAATATAAATAAACATGAAAAACTCAAAAATGGAACTTAAAGACCAAACAGGCCTGGACTAAATTTTCCTTTTTCTGTGGGAAATTAAACCTGAGTGGGTCAAACCACTGAATTATTAGAGCACAGGTTTTCTCTGGCTTTTATTTTCCGGCGATGGGTTAGTAAAAACCATGTCCATCTGAATCTTAAATTCTTACCTAATGCAAGTGAGCCATACACTTCTTGCATTTCAAATTGTGCTTATAATTGCAGAGCACGAATGCATGTGATATACATTCAGTAATGTAAGAATGAGATGCAAGACTTGTGAGGCCAGTGCTCTTGTCCAGTTCAGACAAGCCCTGCTTTCAAGATGAAAAGATATTGCTTGATCTATGCATTAGTGATCTTTTAAGATCACATGCTGCCCTTTTAGCATAAAACTAAATACGCAACATGATTAGCTCTCATTAACATGAGATATTCCATAACAAGGTTGTTAGCACATCCCCACTGTGTTCTTTGACCTCTCGTTGCAGGTGCTGTCATTGCAGCAGATCAGGCAGGTAATTAGGCTGCTTAAATATGTGTGTGCGTGGAGGGGGTTATAGTGGGGTTCATTAGCCCAGCCTCTCACTTATCCACCCCTTTAACCAACCCCAGTTGATCTTTACAAGACCTCCCTCCCCTTTTATTCTTTACCTCCTCTCCCTGGACCCCCACTCAGCCCCTTTACTGCCCCCAGCAGTGAGGAGGGTGGGGTTAGGGGTGTGTGTGGAGGTGGACGGTTGCATCCATCAGGATGGCTGATCAAAGTGCTGGGGATCCCCAGGGAGGACATTTTCAGAGGCAGGAGGGAATTTAAACAGGGGGCTAAGCCAGGAAACAGAGCTGAGGTGAGAGGGGAAGGGGGTTATTGTGGCTCTCTCTAACCGAGGAGAAGGGCACCCCTGTCTTTAATCTCCCTAATGAGGGAGGGGATCTCACCAAGGCTGCTTTCACCTGTAAAGGGTCCTAATGTGGTTTGCATGGTGATAACTCTTGAAAGCTATTGGTTTTTTTAAAGGGCATAAAAAGTGTGAGAGATGTGAGAAATCTCTGGATTTGTTAGAGCAGTGTGAAGTGTATTGAGGATGACAGAAGCATCAGAAACAACAAAGTGGTCTCTATAGGCTGACAACATCTAGTTCAGTAGTGTGAGTTGATACGCATGTGTGTGTGTGTGTGTGTGTGTGTGTGTACAAGCAAGTCTTTGAGCTGACTGTCTTTGAAAGTGTCTGTTTCAGGCCATGGTGTACTTCTGTGTGTGCCTGTGCAGAGAATGTGTGTGTGGGTGTTTTTGCCATGTTGTGTGTCTATGTGCGTGTGTGTTCTGTCACGTCAGAGACATGACAGGCGCGAACGCTGATTCAGTCTGGCGGTGGTAGCGTCTGAAAGCGCCAGGGAACCTACCAGGAGCAAATGATATTCATTGGTCTTAAACGCTCGGGTTGGCTGGCCGGCCTTGTTGCAACCGCCGGTGTCATGTTACATTATGACCTGAAGATGACGGGGGACAACACCGCTCCAAAGAGAGAGAGGAGAGAAAGGAGAGGAGGAGATGCAGCCAGGGAGGGATGAGGAGTGGTGACTTTTCAGCTGAGGTCATTTAAAGCCATAATCTATGGTTTCCTTTGTCATCTGCGTTGGTGTAAACACATTCTTTATGAATGGTAGTTCAGTCTCTTCTCATCCGTATCTTTCTACTGTACTTTTTTGTTCAAAGTGCTTCATTTCTTACTCAGGATTGTTTCAAAGTTTTTTATACCACAATTAAATTAGTATAGTACACACACGCAAGCACACATGTATATATATATATATATATATCTCAAGAAGAAGCGGAAGTAACTGAACTTTATTTTTTCTGCTTTTTACACTAATGTCCTAAACGCTATATTTTTTAATTATATATCAAAATTCCAGATCAATGTGGCCTTTTTTTTCTTTTTTTCTTGGGTTAATCTTGTGTTACCCTGCTGACCCTTCAACCTGTCAGAGGCAGTGTTTGTCAACAGGGGGTGCTGTACAGCAGGTCTGGATGGTACCTCAGCCTCTGAGAGGATTTCAGCACAGCAAGTATTTTATTTTACTAGTTGTTGAACATATGGAAGTGTTTTACTTTTATTCTACTTTTAGATTGTCTCTGTATCTGTGTGTGTGTGTGTGTGTGTGTGTGTGTGTGTGCATGTGTTTTTGTGGGTGTGTCCCTGTTTCTCTTTTCCTGTGTGTGTTCTTGCATGTCTCACAGAGTCGACCCAAAACATGGTTTTGAGGTCAGTTTGAAGTGTCTGATATCTTCTGCATCTCTTTCAGAGCCTAAACTTGGCTTTTATACTAAAAGATGAAACAGATTAAATTTTCAGATGTGATTACCCATTTATTAGGCTGCTGACTGCAGGGTGTGTGTAGTGTCAGCAAAGACAGTGCCAACATCTGTTCTGAGGAGGATCAGGACATATACAACAGACACAATGTTCTGCACGTGTCTGTCCCAAAAGTAATGACAGCCCTGAGGTGAGGACCCAGAAGATGTTTGAGTTTTTATACCTTAATGAGTTTATTTTGTGCCTGTGATGAGGTCAAGTCCTGGTCAACATATAATTTTAGTTTACTCCTATGTGGCGACAAATGATGCTTTTTAGTTCACGTGTACGTAGAAATCAGGGCCACAGCAAGAAGAAAGAAAGAAGAAAAAAATCAAATATGAGTGAAAGTTTAGAAAAAGAAGAATATTACACAGCTTAGTTGGAAACCAAACAAAAAGCGTCTGTGCCAAAGAAGAGAAATCTTTATGAAGACAAAACAATGGTGTCAAGCTAAAACAAAGGCAGCGTTTATTGGTTTGTGGCACTGAATGGTAGAGGTTTGATTGTGTACAGAGGGGAGGGGGAACAGCTGTGTGGCTTTATGAAGACGAGATGCTGAGATCCTCCATTGTCAGTCCATACCTTGGGCATGGATCAGTTTGACAAAGCACCATTATTTGCTGTCACCTTGCTTGTGTGGTCAAATAATAAGGATGTTTTCTCAGGCAAAGAGGGAGACGGAGAGAGAAACTGACTGAGAGAGAGTCGTCAAATAAAACAATGTCATTGTGGAGCCAGGGCTGGGTGTTGCTGTTGTAGGAAGGCAGAATGAATGGATTTGTCTCCACATTTTGTGTGGTGATACAGATTTCTGTGGGTTGTTTGTGCCTCTGCCAATGTTGACAGGCTCAGTTTCATTCCCGGCCTTGGCTCGACTCTCTGCCAAAGCTTCTGCTGGAGTCTATTAAAGTGCTGCACTGCAGGACCTATCGCCTGCGACCATCAGCTGTACAGATCCAGACATCTCTGGACTAAGTAGGATTCAGGAACCCACTGGGATTTCTAACAGACCTGAGAAACTATGTGCTACAATTTTAACGTACATAGAAAGTAAGAATAATGTTGGAAAAAAAATATGTTTATAATCCACACTGGGCAACTTTACATGTTTGCAGCTCCAAATATCTTTCCTAAACACAAATTATGTAATGTGATGCCCTCACTGCATCAAGCAACGCCCCCAGTGTAACAAATGGAAGGGCAAAACAATAGATTTGGTTTAGGAGTTAAACTTATTATAAACTAGAACCTGTACTGATTTACAATTCAATTTTGTTTTCCTTCTACAGTGTTATTTATCAGTTTCTAAACAAGTATAAATGACTATAATAAGAACTTTATTTGTTAGTGGGATGTTGTTTATCAGTTGGTTTCACATCAAGTTATCAGTGTAGATATAAATACCTCCCACCACTTCCCCTTTTCAGTGATTGAGTTTGTTAAATTTCTTGAGTTGTATTCATGCTGAATGTCTATTGTGTTTTGTCCTCTATCTTACTACAGTTCCCCTCTTGCTGTTGAATCTCCGCTTTGACCTCCAAATCAGTCAGGTGGATGAGGTAGCACTACAGCTACTACCCCAGTATCCCTCTCACACAGTCTGTGCACGTCTAGCTAGCCGTTAACCTGAGCATCTCCTCAGTCCTACAGCTGCGCCAACATCTGTGCTCTGTGTCTTCTTCGTCCGCCCCATTCCCTCCAATAACCTGCCATCCCTCTGATGGGTATGAATAAAGGAGAGAACAATCTGGATACTCTGTTGCACAACATGCCACTGGGACCGAATGCGTATCAATTATAGATTAGCGAGGATGCACCTTCTATGTAGATTTTATTGGTGTTGTATTTTACAGATGAAGTTGAAAAACTACTAGCCTTCATTGGATTGGAAGTGCTGAAACAGTGGGACAGTCCCCAAAAGTGCGTTTTTTTTCTGATTTACCTTTATCCATACTTTGCTCAGTGTAATGGTAGTCCTATGTTTTTTTTTAAGGTTCAGTATCTGATCATTAGCAGCATCTATCAGTGAGGTTGCACATCTCAACCAAGTGAAAATCCCTCGTCTCATCCTCTCATACAGAGGCCATAAATGTGAGAAGTTCTCCTTAAAACCGTTCGGATCTTTCTGGTTTAGGGGTTTATATTGTTGTTAATCTTAATGCTGGATACTTCCTGCTGTAAAATGAGATCCATACTGTAGAAACACAACATGCTCCACTGTGGTGACCTGCTCCCTCTGCAGATATCAGCTTAAGTCTGATGTCATGGTACAGTGAAACTCATTTCCAGGTCTAAAGAGTCAGCAGCTGCAGAGCCTTTTAAGCTTGCTTACTGTAACTTTTTACAGTAAACATTTTTTGTGTACCAGAAAGGACTAAATTAATGTATTTAACTCATATACAGTGATTACTGCTGTTGTCTATAGTCAGTGTTTCACCTGCAGTAGATGTGATTTTAATTGTCTTAGACTGTTAACCCTTAAAGTCCAATAAGTAAATATAAAAAAATACAAGAAAAACACATGTAAGGTGAATGGAACGTGTTTTAGAACATTTGAACATCACTGTTAGAGCATTACAACAACATGAGTGCCTATCCAGACACCTGTCAACATCCACATTATCCCTTTGAACATCATTACTTACATTAGTACCATTACTTCATGGTACCTAACAAAGCAGTTACACTCACTGTACATGCAGACCCTGTAGACCACATTGGATCTGAGATTGTTGACTCACTGTTCTCACTGTAACTGTTTCTGTCACTATATTGTAATGTATGTGCAAATTACCAAAAATAGTCACTTGCCCGATAAAGGGTTAAAGGTTCCACTTTACAGTAGATCATCTCTTCGATTCATGCTCAGCTGTGTGTTGACATAAATCGTTACTTTATTTACCTTCCCCTGGACTGGACAGTACAGATAAAGTTAACACAAGAAACACATGTCAATATGGGAATCCCTTGATAAAAGATGTTTTTATTGGTCAACAGACTGAGTATTTAGTTCATTTTTCTGCTGAATAACTCTCATCTCAGTTTACAGCATTGCTTTACATTATTTTACGTTTAGGCTTAGGCAGGAATAACAGATATCTGGGCTCGGTTTATGCAGAAAAAATCCATGAAGATGTGCCAAAAAATACGCACGAACTTGTATTCAAACTAAACCACAAAGCCTAACCAAAGCACTTTTACTGCCTTAAAACTGAAAACTTACTGGAGTTGCTCTCTAGACTTTACACTCTGGTGGAAAAGTCCTGGATTTGGTAAATCTGCCGAATCAGGTTAAAGGAAAAAAGTTATGGATCCGTCAGTAACGGTTTACATTAAGAACATTTGTACCCTTGGTTTGCAAAAATGTACAATGGCAGCACTTTATTCTGTAGGCAAATCAAACTGAGTGTGTGCAGCCACTGACCTAGCATAGAAGCATCTGGTAAAGTCATCATCAACCCGGATTCTCTCTTCATGGAATAATTATTTTCAGCTTCAGAAAAACAAATTATCACCCGTTAAAACAGGCATGCTTACCATATAAAATCCTATACAATGGCACAAAACCACACTTTCCATCTCCAGATGTACATGTTGTAGGCACAGGATTATTTAAAGACACTGACAGAATGCGGCGCACTTATTTGGAAATGAAATCAACATCCAAGCTGCTGTGAAATCCTGTTTATTATTTGTTTGTTAGGGGCCAAGAAAAGCACATTCTTGCCCTACATGATACCGCACCTGGTGAGGTTATATGCAGAAAAATCCCTTCCAGTTTCATGTTGGCACTGCACAAATTGGCATGTAGGCGGGACCATGTTAATATGGTGTGAGACTGCTAATGGCTTTATGATTGGATAATTAGAGGAAGGTGGGTAATTAGGAGAGTAGTCTGCACTTGGCTTCCCCGTTGGAGTGAGTATGAACAGGAAGACTCCCTGCTGGCTGTTGAAGGGTGTTTATGT
This sequence comes from Apogon talboti, assembly GCA_037367365.1. Lineage (NCBI taxonomy): Eukaryota > Metazoa > Chordata > Actinopteri > Kurtiformes > Apogonidae > Apogon > Apogon talboti. Next base: position 13,837,403 of record JAPQRQ010000008.1, read on the forward strand.
GTGTGAGTGGGTAAGTGTGTGTTTTTGGATGTCATTGCTACCGGCTAATAGCATAAATCCTTGCTGTGCCAGTTTAAGATTCCAGACTCTTAAACAGGGGAGTAGTGAGTTGAAGTTGAACTAAGAGGTGGCTCATTCTGCATGTGTGGATAATACGTGATGCAAAAGCCTTTAAGAAGTGTGTGTAACTAAAAACCTGAATACTGATATGGTAGAAAGAGCTTGGATTTTTCTTTTGCCTGTTGTTTCTATTACTTGCCTTGAGGACCCTAATTCTGTGACACGATAAACTTTTAGGAAAAGCAAATTAGATATAAGATAGAGAAATGACACACTTATAAAAGCACAATTATTATTTAGATGTATCCACGGAACATTGAAGGATTGCATGGCCCTTTTTCTTTCTCTGTTTTGCTCACACGAGTCTCAAATCACTTTCTAGACTAAAACCGAACTAACTAAAACCATCTCTGAGGAGATTGTGATCCAGCAGTTCCTCCCAATGTTTCCACATTGTATACTTCCATACCTCATGGTCCCCTTCAGTTCACAGGTCCACTCTGCTGCTGCTTTAAGAGCATGTTTTTAATCCTTGAGAAAATGACTGTGAAGCTAACGACTTCTCCCTCCGCCCGTCCACCATCTCCAGACATCATTAAAGCTAGGCTATAGCCCCGGGCTGCACATGAACCCCTTCTTCAAACTGTACACTTTATCCATAATTCAGCTATCTTCCCTGAATTATTCAAGCAAATAGTGGGGAAAATAATGGAGTTCCCTGAATCTTACTTACACATAAAACTATTTTAATGTTGATTTGAATTTTTGAGGCTTTCTGATGCGGTGAGGGAGGGCTGTAAGTAGCACACATGGCCTGCTCTGCCCTGGCCCTGATCAGGGTGGGTTGCCTCGTAAACACATTAGCACCAGCTGAGGGTGGTAAATAAATGAATAAGTGAATACATACCCTTTTAGACATGCGGAAATACGAGACCACATGTATTGTAAGTATAAAAGGAACCCATTGCAGTGAAAACTGATTTATTAATTATGCTCCGTGGATTTTAAAAGGAACATTTTCTAAGTCAAGTCACATTATCTGATCCAAAGTAGTACTGTATATCCCTACCCTATGAAAAAAACAGGTAATTTTTATGTTGAGTAAGGTTCAAAATCCTCACAAAAACATCACATATAAATATTTAGTGTATGTGATGACATGTGGCGTGACATGGCAGAGCCTTTGCCTGTCTGTCTGCCCTTGTATAATCTCTCCACATGTTTAAAGAGGACTGGAGGGTAAATGTAGCAGTGTCCTTTACTTGATACTTTAAGAGAAAAAGGGCTGAATTAACATTAGTTGCTTACTTACCATACCGTAAGCCTTAGTGGTAAATCATTTACTCCCTTTGGAGTGGGTAAGGCCATGCAAATTTTATCACGGGAAAAGAATCAGAATTCCCGGATGGCATAAGGGTGGCTCATGCATAAGTAAAGCATACAGTACATGTTAGCACTATAACCTTGCTCAGGGGTTTCGCTGGAAGCACAGAGCACCTTACTGAGAGGTTTTTATATGGTATCATATAGAGGCTTTGAGCCCTGGCTTTACAACATGGCCTTTGGTGGAGTGGGGCTGAAGTAGGAGAGAAATGCATTGAAGGAAAACTTGGGAGGACACACAGGAGAATGTCCTAGGGTCATACACACAACACACTTTTCTATATTCCCACTTGTATTTACCCACATTCATACTCTTGACTGTTTTTTACCTTTGATAGTGCACACAAACATACAGCATACTCTAGGCTACACACCACACACAGCATTTGCTATAGTAGAATTCAGCACTTTTTACCGTTAGTTCAAGCAGTGATTATAATGTCTCATAGTGCGACAATAGAAGACTTATCTCTGAAATCATGATACTGCCATTTAGTGATAGAGTGATATGTGTACTTAGCAGGTGTGTACATGTACACTACTGGAAAATTAAGAGTAATACTAATTTTATAATGAATGGAAAGTGTAATTTTCCAATGCTTTGACCGTTGCATTTTAAATCCTCTCCTTCACACCGATGCTGTGATGTTTGGGTTTAGCAGATCTCTGTGACTATTAAAACTAAACCAGATAAAAACAACAGATTTTTAGAAGAGAGGATGAATTATTAGTTATTATGTTTGTCTACCTTCATCAATGTAATCTCCCAGTTCTGTTTGTCTCTCAGCATTATACACAGATTTGTGTGACTCTTTTTGATGGTTGAACCCAGGAAATTTTAGACCAAATCCATTAAAGTGGAGATATGTAAAAATATAGATAATGACTGTCAAACACACAGTTAATGTGTGTGATGTGCTTAACTCAAGAAGAAGCGGAAGTAACTGAACTTTATTTTTTCTGCTTTTTCGAGCATTGCTAAGTCGTTTGATTGGCGATGACAGGCACAACAAGGGCCCTCAAAAATCTTTCTTTTATTTACACGGAGAACTAACAATCCAGCTAAATCTCATGCACCGCAATACCTTACAAATCTGACATCTCTGATGAAAATCTCAATGTCGTGTAACTGTCATAAAACTTTGCTTTTTATGATGAACCTAAATCTCACTGCAACAAGAGCAAATATTTTCCTTGGAAGCGTTTGTATTGGAAATGTTAGTTTGCTAAAACTATGCTTCAGTATATACTTACCACACAGTACTATATGTATAATCCTTTTGCTATTAAAACCTGTACTTTCTTTTTGAGAGTTTCATTGAGACACTTGCTGAAGTCTGCAGATCTTGTGAAATGCAGTATACAAACAAAATATGGTTTTCAATTTCAGTTCCCCTGCAATCCAGAATGACTCCTGTGGTTTTCATGAGGATCTGTGTGATGAGTTAACACTGTTGTAGTAACATGTACTTTTTCTTGTTTCTTCCCATTTCCTCAACCCTATGCCTCTTCCTGTGTAGATATGGATGTATAAGAGGACAGAGAAACTCGGGACAGGGTCACAGGAGGAATGGCGAGGTGTATGTGGGAGGAGTGAGGGATAGAATGACTGTGGTGTAAAGAGCAGCAGAGAGAAAGGACAAAAGATCACAGCAAGGTGGAGAGGAATGAGGCCCAGACGTGAGAACTAATTTGACACATTTGCCCAGAATTCCAGCACCGTCTGCCACTATCAACACATTTACCCTCTTTGTCTTGTTATCAAGGGAGATGAGGCCTCAGAGGTCTAGAACAGGTCTGGCCGATCAAAAAGGTGCTTTACCAATAGAGGCAGCCGTCCAAATGTGCAGTCGTCCTCGATTCATAGGAAGAGGGGAAGAGATGAGGCTTAAGGAAAGTGAGAGTGACAGTCATTTTCCTGTTCTTGGTAGGGGGTAAAACGTGATTACATTGTATTTCACCATATTGGAAGCATATGAGTTTTTGCCTGGTTTTTGTCTGTTGGTAGTCTTTTTGTCTGTGTGTGTGTGTGTGTGTGTTTCCCTTTCCTGTTCAGAAAACCACCAAACTTCAGCTGAATTAGTTGTTTTGGTGTTCTGGCCAGTTGTATACAGTTTTGAAGTTTAATGCAATAATGTTGAAGCCCATTAAGTGAGCCTTAGAGATCAATTTTGGAGCACAAAATAACAAAATGTCCTTATTAAATGGGCTTTGGAGTCATTTGCTATGAGCAGCAGTGCTTAGCTGCTTAAGGTTATGCTAAATGTAGAAAGGATAAAGTAATGTTTTGGTATTTTTGAAGGATTTCTGGATAATAACATAAAATGAAAGTTCATCCTTGTATGTTTTTTGTTTATATTTATCATTAAATTAAATTCACTGCATACCATTAACCTGTGGAGAAGCAGAAACACAGCACCGTCCAGTCCAGTAAGATATAAAGCTCTTACTAGAAAAATGACTGACTGCATCCAGACTAAAACTGGAGGGGCTTTGTCGCTCAGGCTGCATGTACTCACTATCCCAACCTCCTATTAGCAACCTTTGTCTCCTCTAATGAGATATTCACAGTGAAATGTTAATTACTAAACACAGGGCCGAGTTGCTTCCAGTACTGACCCCATTCTGATTCAACTTAATAACAATTGCTGTAGTTCTCTTTGAAAAAGTGGGTTAGAAGAAAATTAGGTTGTACAGATACTGAGACAAAGGAAAACCCATTGTTCAGGTGTGATTTACATAAAGGAATTACAACCATATTCCTTTAATTTAGAGTTAATAATGGTATGGCACTATTTACACAAGACTTACAAGACTTGACACTTCTCCTCTGAGACATAAGATGTGGGATTAGCCAGAGTTTGTGCATTTTATATGTGTGTATCTCTTACTGGGTGTTATGTGTCAACCTCTAGAGGAAGATCGACAGCTATTTTCTCCTGTTTGTTTGGCTCTAAATCCACTTGTATCTCTATGAATCCAGCCCTGTGCGCTTCTTAATGGCAGAGACCTTCTCTGTTGGCTCAGCGATGAATAACAGTAATTGTTCAGCCCACTCTCTGTCTATTCCCTTTGTGCCTCTGCCAGCTGGCATCTGGTGCCCGCCGACAATAATATGCAACCCCCCCCCGCCCCCTCCATCATGTTACCTCCTTATACACACTGTTGTGGTCACATGACCATACAGCTGTGTCCACATGTTTCCTTAGACACCATGTAAACTTAGATTATGTTTGGCACTGATCACACTCATGCATGTACAAATATATCCTCATGGGTGAATATAATACAAACACATGCACTAGTCAGCATGCAGATTTTTTTTTTAATTTTTTTTTTTAATGTGTGGTTAAAAATGCTCTTTTTGATGTAACCTCATACATGTATTTCACACAGGTACAGACACACACTCAGACACACACAGCCCTCCTCCCATCTTTTCAACCCCCAGTCTAACGTTTTCCAAATGATCTCATCAGATTAGCCCCAGATTGCTACCTATTACAGCCCCGCTACTTATTTAGCAATTTAGCTAGGAGGAAAATTGCTACCGCTTGATGGCTAATTTCAGAGGTGACATTTTGCCACATTGGGCTGCAATGCTGAGGGGCCTGTTGTTGGAAAGACAGGGGGTCCAGTTGTAGTAGAGCCATTAGGACTAAATGATCCCCTCTGACTTGATTTACTGACAGGAGTCTTCACATTGTAACAAGTGGGGACAGTCTGGAAGGTGAGGCGAGGGGATCTGAATGGAGGTGCTGTGGGAGCAAAACGGCCTCTTGTCCTGCAGTTTCTGGTTTAATGGGTCCAAGCCTCGTTTTTGGTCACATGCTGTTGTATCTTAATACACAGAACCTCTGCTGCTATGGGATAATTATGGAGACAAAGTGATGCCATGCATTCATGTATGCATGTTGGCTGCTTCATGTATGACATGTTGGTTGTGTATGTCCTCAGAAATTAATGATATGCATATGCAAGATGGAATTTTCAATCTCCAGTGGTTCGGGCAGTGTATAGTCTGTGTGGGGATTATTCTATTATGTATTATTATTAAAGCTGAGGGTGATGGCCTTTCTGCTTTGGCTCCTTATTATAGGTGTCATTTAATCAGTGACAACCTGATAAACTCACAAAAATAATGGTGTTACATGTTTACCAACACGACATGCTAAATTCAGAAGCCTTACATACCATCTCCATTTTTTTTTTCTGTCATGATTGCAGACTTAGCATAACATAAACCTCATCAAGAAGCACCATGTTCATTAGTCAGATAATGTGATTTTGACAGGTCTATACAGTCTAGTAACATGTCTAGTACACAGGCAAATATGCGACCAATTATGTTCATGACATAGTAGGTTGTGTTGGCAAACGTGTTCAAAAGACAAGTTTATCTGCAGCTTTAGGCACAAACACAGCAATGACACTAACCGATGACCACACGAACTGTAAGAGCAAAGAGAAAATGAGAAATCTACATCACAAGTGAAAACTAACCAAAGACAGATCATGTGAGAGTCAGTGAAAAGTCATATGTGACATGTTAAAACTCACCTGTGTGATGTTCTGCACCTAGTGTGTGCTTAAGACTGTATTTCCCTGTGATACTGTCAGGTGCTTTGGCCAGTGGCATCTACTGAACAAAATGGGATATGTTATGCTGATGTGAAAGTGCATCAATAATCCCTGGTGAGTTATGAACTAACCATGATTATGGCCCTGCGACTGCAGGAAATCCTTTTGAGGCTGTAAAATATAAAACCATGACATTATAAATATGCAGCCCATTAAAACAGCCAGCTGACATTGCCAAAAATAACTGAGACACACAGTCCGGGGGCAGAAATATGGATTATCGCCTAATGCAGTACAATTCTCTTTATATCTTTCATGATCTGAAAAAGTCCCACTGCACTCATTTATAATGAATGGAAAAACCTCATGTACAATGTGTTTTATGCTATCCTGATGATGTCCACGGAGGGAGGCTTTATTGCTGTGTGTGTCTGAGTGCACATTTATCGGTGTAATGCTATTTGTTGCCTTTGAGATTGTTTGTCAATGAAGATTATTGGATAATTTATTGATAATAATTTGGACAAACAGGCAATTAAGACTCGACTAGTATTTCTGTCATGTGGGACTACTGTAGTGCCATTTGATATGTATGGAAGAAGTTATACAAAATAAAAACTGAATATCACTAGATCCAGTCCTGTGAGAAGTGAAATGAGTGTTTTAAGAGGAAGAGCAATTGTTGATTCCAAATATATACAGGAGGTAGAGAGGAGAATGTGTTTTTCTTTGTAATATTCTGATTTTGCTATGCATCCTAGAGGAAATTACCCTCTACACAAAGTTCCTATGTTTTTCAATGTAGATGTACGATGAGTGACTGAAAAATATGATGGCAGCATTTTTTTGCACACAGATTAGTCTGACTGAGACATTAGTAGAGGCAAAACACTGGCATCGTGGCCATAATGACAACCAATTTGAGGACCCCTGAGGACCCCAGCTGTGTCCAGGGCCAGACGTATTGGCCCTTGATGAGTTAAACCAAGCCTATTTACTCATGCTCTTTCTCCTCGGCCTGTAGCGCCCAGACACACACAAACACATATGCATAATGGAGAAATAATGGAATCTCCTAATAATTTGTTTGGGCCAGAGAGGGAAGCAGAGGAATGAGGAGTCCGAGGCAGGCTTTCTAAATGACATGCCCCTGTGGCCTAACACGATTAGAATTTAAACTATGAGAGCGCGCAGCCCTTCTTCGGGGGTCGAGATGAAATATTGAGATCGCCGCCATGGCTTTTGCTCTCTTCCCAGCTTCCCGTGACATTCTCTCACTCTGACACTTGTCTGCCAATCAAAATGATGGACAGCTAACATAGGAAGAACAAAGACGAGGTCCGCTGAGCCAGTTTGTTTTAGTCGCTGTGGTGGGAAGAGGGTTGAGTGACACTTTGACACTTGAAGACACAGTGCTTTAGTGAATAGATGATGTGCACTTCATATAGCGGTAAAACCACCTGGTGAAAATGTTGTTAGACTTTCAGACTTCATATGTGTGAACTGCTGATAACCAAATTTACTTACAGGAATGTATAAAATATCTATGATATTTCATTTCACTGTAATGTATTCATACTTTATCTTCTTTTTATGGGACACACATGCAGTACGATAATACTATACCTGAAAAATATTATCATCTACGCTCATGTGTTACATGTTTTTTCAGGGTGTTACTTGCAGTGCTGGGAACATTGGGTTAGGAATGTAACAGGTTAAAGATTACTAGTGACTCTGTTTAAAATCTAAAAAGTAATGCTACTGTTTTTAATACTTCATCAGAATAATGTAACTAATGTAACTTTTCGAGCAATACTTAATTTGTTATTATTAATGTGCATGGAAATTTCCATATGCATTGATCACTTTTATTTATCAACTTGTGTGCTCTGAACAGTGTGCTGCTATTGGGTCCTTGTACGTAAAAAATGATTTTTCTTTTTTTCTTCTGCTTGAAACAAACAATAAACAAACAAACAAACAATATAACTACTTTTCTAACATATTTTAATCTAGGCAATACACACTTTATTGTACACACTGGAGCCCTTTTCTGATTTCAGAGGGAGAGTATGCATGAATTTCCCACCTTTGTGTGCTTAGCGTTTACCAAAAATAATCCAATAACATGTAAAACCTTTGTAATCGGCAACATTGTGACTGATAAATGTAGTATCTTTATAATTTGATTGATAGGTACAGTAACAAAGTACAGATTACTACGTCACTTCTGTATGTAATTCCATTTATATAACTCCATGCATCATGACAGGACCTATGAACCAAAATAAGCTCATTATATAAAGTTCAAGGTCAAAAGTAAACCTTTTTGAAGGAAAAAGCTTTCACGAAGATGTACGAGAACTATCAACCTAGACCAGATCATGAATGACAATATTTAAATAAATCCTGAAAATTGCATAAACAAACTTAACTGAACTGAAGTGTGTCATTTCTGCTCAATTTCCCCGTATTTATTATGATATAGTATAATGTTTATCACTTTTGTAACTCCCTGGTTGGTTTTAGTTTCATTCCGGGAATTTATTACACACTTAATGAGGAAATAAACAGTGATTAAAAAAGAACTGGATCCAGTCAAATGAGGGTGTAAGAGGGAGAAGAATTATTTTTTCTCTCTCTTTCTCCCTCTCTCTCTCTCTCTCTCTCTCTCATGTTGCAGTATAGACCAGTGAAACAGTGTTTGGCACAGAAGCAGAAGCTCATGATTATTTGAATATTTTCTCCCTCATGAATAACACAAAATATCGCTTGCTGGACGGGGCTATGTGAGAACCAGTGTGTGTGTGTGCGCGTGTGTGTTTTGACTGCATTTGTGTGCATGCTCATGTGCACCTGCACTGAAGCATGAAAGTGTTTGTGCGTGCATCTTGATCTCTCTGTGGTTTTGCTCAAGTGTTTATTTTATACACATGAATTCCATATACTTTTAAGGTTAATTGCGGCTGTACTGTATGTGTGTGTATATTTGAGTGAGTGTGCTGGGGTTAAAAGGTTGCCAGTCTCTGTCTCCAGGGTTCAAGGCTGCCAGTGAACATATGTTTGTGTCTCTGTGATCTCTTGGCCCAGCAGTCATACAGCCTTGCAGTGCATGTCCCCTCAGACTCTGCCACTGCCAGGAGAGCAAACATGTTGATGTGGAGTCTGAAGGAAGGCGAGGAGCTCCATCCAAAAAGGAGCTGCTGCACAAACTTGGTGTATACGTTTGACAGTTACTGAAATGCAGATGCAGGTGATAAACAAGTCAGATGGAATGGATCTAATAATAAATGCTGATCAACGTTTCCTTATACAATGCACAAGATCTTATCATTTCTGTCTATGGTTACCATTCAGCATTCATTCGTCATATTTTTAGGAGGGGCTTTGAGATATGCGTTAAAAAAGTTCAAAATCCATCTTAAATATAGAACTCAAAGGAAAATAAATCTTGAGAGACACCCTGAATTCTTTTCAGTGTGGCTTAGTTTTACATGTTTTTCTTCTATGTTGAAGTATTTAATCAGTGTCGTTATTGTACTTGACTTTACTGGTCTCACAGGACCTCCGATGTGAGTCAGATCAATGTTTTCTTCTCTACTGAACCCCCTCCAAACTTAGGCACTAGCCCACTTCACAGAGCTGTTTTGATAGAGACATCCAGCGCGCTTTCAGTGGAAGTCATGTCACATTTGTGCTAACTTGGCTTCAATATGGTCAGAAAGGAAGAGAGGGAAAATGGAGGCCTAGAGGAAGAGAGGTATGGCCAGAAGACAAGAAAAGAAAAGAGCTGTTTCTTATTCATCTGATTCTAATTTGGATGTAAATTGCAGGCTGATGTCTCAGCGAAGCGGCATGTTGCTGGGTAATCACAGTGGAATCCAGGAGAATAAGGCCAGAAAGAAATACTGCTAGACAGGTGCACAACAGAGCAGCTCAATAGAGCTGTCGTTTTTATCTGCACTATCTATCTCGCACACGACAGAACATGGATGGCGGGGCATACAGGAACACTCATACACGCTGTCATATGGTAGAAGCTTCATGTTCAATGTGAAGCACAGACATAGAGGCAGCTGTTCCTGCCAACAGCTAACTCTCTTTTATTTCTCTCATCGTCTTTGCTTTACTTCTCTCCTACACTCACACACTTCCATACAAATGCATCACTGCCTCATTCTCATTCTAGCCTTTCACGTTTTTCCTCTACTCCCTCCTCTGTTCTTGTGTTTTCTTTTTTTCTTTTACAAACTCACTACACTGCCACCCCTCCACCCACATCGGCCCACTTCTGGGCGGCGTGCCACTGTCCCGGCCTCAGCCATCACATCTGCTGATGATAAGTTTCATTTCATTCAATTGGTGTTCATTAACAAATAATGATCCACAGCCGGTTTATTTGAAAAAAAGAAAAATTGAAGTCTAATTGTTTGCCTCTTGTAAATCAGTGTGAGGCTGCTTTCCTGCCGACACGCACTCCTCCTCGGAGCTGTCCCCGGCTGATGATGTCAGAGGTGGATTGTGGATTTTTGGTCGGGGGCAGTGTATGCCTAAGTGACTGCTAGAGCCCTCAGTAATCCCTCTGTTCAGGATGGGGCCCGCTGGGGCCCAATGAAAGATGTAATAGAATCCCTCTGTATGCCTGCTTCCCCTGCAGGGTTAGAGATTAACACTAGTGTCATATTCGGCTCTGTCTGCCAGAGCTGGTCCTCTCCGTCACCCTCCCTAACAAGGCTGCAAATTTCACAGGCCAAATATTGACAACATGTAGCTTACTGAATGTTTATGTAGGGCTTTACATTTCTGATGTTGTTAGTCCAAGCAATAAGTCATCTGAGGACAGGAACACATTTAAACATTTTATATTCATTGGTTTAACTTTTTAAAATCACTTTTAAATGGAATTACAGTAACCAAACAACAATATACACATTGTCAATGCGTATTTTAGCTCTTATATTGACTCATTAAATCCATGTCTGTGCCAATATTTCTATCAAATTTGATGTTTTAGAATATCCAGTATTGAGGCTTTAATAGCATGTGATGTATTGATAAAAGTGAGCGACTGTCATAAGCCAAAGCTCCCCTCCTGCATCTTACTTATTTTTCCAGGTCTGTCTTCTCTGCCAGAGAGCAGAAGGCCTACAGCATCATTTCCTTCAGGGTAATGACGTGTGTGGAAAAACAGAACAACAGGAGAAGAAAAGGCGCTGGCTGAAGGCAGCTGATGCTGTGTCAAACCCTGGAGAAATGGTGACTTTTCCCCAACGTCATGTCACAAGCATGAATACACAGGACGGATTAGCGTGACGTGTAAAGTGTCAGTTAGGCAGGGTTCGAGTGAGGGCTTGCTGTTCCATATTTTAGATGCCACTTGTTTGAGTGAATGCGACACACACATATATACTGTATAAACACACACATTCTTCTACAGAACGGCAGACATAAAGAGAAATAAAAAATAAAAGGATACAAGGCTGCCAACAGCTTCTGCCAACAGCTCTGGAGCCTTGAAAACAGCCAGCTTTGACCAGTTTCAGTGGCAGCAGTGACAGGGAGGGAGAGTTGTGGCTTCTAAGTGGAAACCCAGTCTGCTGCAGTTTGGCAAACCTCTGGACTCTTTACAGTGTGTGTGTGTGTGAGTGTGTGTGGGTCTCCAGTATTGGAGAGGCTTCAGAGAAAAGAAAAAGTGTGTGTATGTGTAGGTGTGTGGGTGTGTGCGCAGGGCCACAGTAGTCTGGCAAACCGAACTTGCAAACGTGCACACTGGGGCTCAGTGGTGGGAAAACTCCTCTAATAAGTGTGCACGCAAACACACAAACTGTGAGACACACACACAGATCAGGAGTCAGCTGCCTACCCCTGCTTCTCAGCTCATTAAACCAAATCCCAGAGACCGGACTGAAGAATTTAAATGAGAACCCCCCCTCCTTTGAACTTTTTCTTCTTTTAGTTCACACTAGTCGTAGTTTCAGTCCAGGTACAACACGCCCACTTTGACACCCCATGTTGGACTCTCATTTAGTGTCGTGTGTGGCCACGACTGCACCTTTGGGCATCACACATGCAGCCTGAGCTGACACTGGCAGCGCTGGCAGCCTCTTTTTGCCTGGACTCTGGCCTTGGGGAGGGGGAACCTAGTTGAAACTCTGAAATCGTATATGTGTAAATCCGACAAAAATCCCCCCCGCCCAACACTCCCACCCGGCCCACGTTTGTCTGGGCCTTGTAGTTCCAGTCCCCACGGAAACTGGATAACAGCGGTGTTTAGAAGAGCTCCTGATTTATTTGGGATAACAGGCCTGCCTGATGGGCCCAGGGACCGTCCATGGTCCCTTGTAACAGTAACCACAGAGAAAGAGAGGATTAGAGACTTTCAATAAGGAACTGAGGTAAATGGTTTGTAAAAGAGGCTGGTCCATTTGACCTTGTTTTTGCTTTTGTCCAAAAAACAAGAAGTACTTTGAAGTTAAAAAATGGTGCGTTATCAAAGAAATCAATGGAAATGTCAGTGTCTATGAAGTTGTACTACTGTATAGCTTGGTTAAAGGTTAATAAAAAAGTAAATGAGCTAGATTTGTCTTCCAAAGTTTTTTAACTTTATGAATGACAGACAAAAATTAATGAAAAATACACAAGTGGCATACAACAATTTTTCAGCAAACATTTAAACATTTGCCTCTTTCATATGTGACTTTTAGACTTAATTTTTCTGTGATACCATGACATTTCCGTTATTTTCTTTTTCTTGCACAGAGTGGCTGTAAAACCTTGCCAGTAAAAGTTTGAGAATATCTTCGACAAAACCCGCTGAAGCAGCTGTTTGTGTCAGCGACTGAAGAGTCTGCATCTCTATTTAATTTTTTTCCACTCTCCATTGTGGTTCACACTGAACTTCATAAGACATCCCCCTCCCCCTCCTTCAAGTGTGACCTCTGACCCAACCTTGATTCTTCCTTTTACACTGTTTGCCAAACATTTTTTGGAAGAGGCCATCCGCGGCTGTTTCTCTATGGAACTATCCTACTCCCCGTACCTTTTAGTCAGGCATCATCCAGCGCCCTCGCTCTCTGTATCAGCTTTTTGTCAGGGATTTGCCTCCTCAATCCCACAAATCAACAGAGGATAGATGCCTATTGTGCCTAATCAAAGCACTTCCTCCTGGGGTAATCCCTCAATTTGAGCAGGAAGAAAAGCCCAGTGAAGGGGGGAATGTTCTGGATCAATCCTATGAAGGGCCCATATTATACACTCTCATTTAGATTTCACCAAAGAGACACAGCCAGCCAGCATTCTTAACCCCCCCTCCCCTCCCCACCAACCACCTCCGACTGCTCTTCTTTTCTGTTTGTGTTTATCTTTATTTCACTCCTCTTTCACTCTTTATTAATCTGTTTTTCCTCTGGTGTTATTGTCAGCGAGTGTCCTGGCGTGCTGGCTGGTTAGCGCGTGGCAGCTCTTTCAGTGTTTACCCGAGGAGCGGCGAGGATGATTGACTTGTTGCTGGCGAAAGCTTGTTCGTACACTGGATGTACGATGACAGGAGCATCAACCTAGATGTTTCAGTCAGCCGCGACACAAAGACCCCCCCCTCATTCGTCAAGGTGGAGATGTAAATACATCTGTCAGGTTAGCTACATTGGGAACTCAGCGTATGTCATTTTGGTCATTCATGCTCAGATAAGTAGGTGATATTCTTAGATTGCTCTCGGGGCAGGTATTCTCTGTTTTCCAGATTATGACAGGGAGATGGGAGATTTATTATGAGCCCATTTTAGGGAAAATCTTAACATCTTTAGTTGTTTTTTTTATTCTTAAAAAATATATTATGATTCTTTCTGAATTTCATAGCTTTTTTTTGATAAGTGACAGTCTCAGAATGATTCAAACATTAATACAGTAGTGGCTTTGCATTTATCTGATGCTAATTTTGACATCTAATATGAAACTGTTTGTAAAAACTAATGCTATAGATGTCTTTGATTACCACACACGATAAAGGAAAATAAGATCAGTGCTGTGTAGATCTCTAGGTGTGTATCATTTTACAAGCCGGTAAACTGTTTCTTTTTCAAAGTCTCAAACATTTTTGTCACCTGAGAAGAATAGCATATGTTAGTTGCAGCTTGGGTTTAACTGTTAAAAAGAAAAATATCAAATTTTTTTCCAAAAAATGTGGATTCTCAGTTGCAAAGCTGCCAACACTTCTATAATATTGCACATAATAATGGAGCTAATTTCACTCTGTGAGTAGCATTTGCCACCTTATCCTGCTCGAAGCCTCTCATAAAACGTTGCTATGTCTAGCCACCAACAGATGTTTCTGTTGCCTGTGTTAGATCTTTAAGTAGTTGTTTTGTTTAGTCTCACTGACAGCTGTGTTGGTTTCTCTTCTGTCTGTGCACTCAGTTATACTAATATGGACATGATTTTGTTCTATTTTTCCTCTGTTGCTAATATAACGACAAACTGCTTTGTATTTTTGTGGTGTTTGATGCCAAAGCTTTGTCGGCTTTAAAATCTAACTCAGGGTTTGTTGCGTAGGAGCTGCATCAATAGATGTCACTGAACAAAGCTGACAGAACATGACCTTTACCGGAGCTCTGAGGTTACTGTTCTCAAGCAAAGGAAGTCAAAATAGATGAGTGGATTAAGTGAGAGCCAGTGTCCCTGGAGACTCATTAGAATAGGAGTGGAATAAGGAGAAAGAGAGAGAAAGGGACCGATCCCAGCTGGACTTGCTTCCTTTCACATCTGACCTCATCACCAGGAAGATCTCACAGACCGCCATCTGGTTGGTCAGGTACCCAAAGCAGGGCACAGAAGAAGTTACACCACGCATCACAAAATCATATGTATTTATTTAAGTGTAAAAGCAAAGTGGCTGATTTATCTTAAATTTAGATCTGAATTGAGTTAGTTCCAGTCTCTTCAGTGAGATTTAATAGTTGGTAAACATTAGGATACTTTCAACACATTCAGTGCAGAGGAATATTGTCAGAACGAGCTGGCAAATATTCCTCATACAGTCTGTCATATTGTGCAAATTAAAGTCGAGCACAACAATTTCTAGGTCTGAGACAGATATTCAGAGGAGCTGTCATGAACAGATCAGTGTCAAATTAACTGAGGCGTCCATGAATTTCATAGATGAGGTTCCACTTCTTCTGTTTGATGTACTCCCTTTTCTGTCATTACTTTTCTTGAAAACTACCACAACCATCTACGTTGTTCACCAAGTTGTAGTGATTTTGGACAAGGGTGACTAATTCACTTTTGTCTTAATTCAATACAGAAACTTCTCAATTATTCTCCTTTTGTCTTACTGTCTTACATTTTCTTTTCATGGCATGAAACTCTTATATTGTTGTTACAACTTTATTTTATAGAACACAAGCTAATATTGTCATATAATCAGAATGAAAAATCTCAGGCTAACAAACATTGTCGTGCTGTCATGAAACCTGCATTACAAAGAATACTAGCATTGATACTACAGTTATTCTGTAAAGACTGTGTTGCAGAAATGATGTTTTATTAATGGAAGTACAACCTTTCTTAAAAATGTCAGTGAGTTGGCCAGGATAGAAAGCTGATCTTTTCTTCAAAATAAGAATTTGGAGAAATTGGTGCACCAAGCATTGGTCCACTGTGCGATGGCAGCCATGTGTGGCCCAGACTGTGGTGATGTGATGGACGATGTGAGTAATTCTCATTAACTTGGAAATGGCACATTAACTTTATTACATTTGAAAGAGGTATGACTACCTGCGTTTGCATTGGTTAAGAACAGTCTGTGTGCAAGCAGTAATTCCCAGATTACGCTATCCTTTTATACACGCCTTGTGAAACAGAACACACAACTGCTTTATATTCCTGTATGTGGGCACTTCCAGTAAATGCTGTAAAGTTTTAGTCCAAGTCCTCTTCCAAACTGCAACTTCTCTTCATTTGATTTTTTTCTCTCCCGTCTGACAACAGGGTAAGACTTCAGCTGTAGTCTGCTTTCCCTCAGTCTGCCTCTAAACACTGTCCTCTCCTCTCGTGAGCGTGGGTCTCTCTGCTCTCTGGGGCCCACAAGTGTCCCAATCCCTTCCTCTGGCCTCGGTTTCTAACCTAGATCAAATGTTAGGCTTTAAAAAGCTAAAGTTTGATGTGGATGAGCAACTGCCTATGAAACACTTTAATCCGCAATGCTGTAATGTATTTAATTTCACACCCTCTGATGGTGTTGCCCCTTCTTAGGATTACCCAAGGGAAGGGGGGGAGTGGAGGTGGGGGCACAAGGGCAAGGCGAGAGGAGGGGGGTAGTCAGTGAAGCCCTTCGTAGGAGAGAGGGACTTAAAGAAAGACAGAGGGAAAGAGCTAATCAAGAGTTTCAGCTGCACAGAGATAGGGAGCGAGAGGTGGAATATGTAAAAAAAAAAAAAAACACAAAAAAACAAAAGATGCATGAAAGAATTTACATAGCCGACACTGGCATGCATGCAGAAAAAGAGTGCGAGTCAGGGAGAATAGATGGAGAAGGGAGCAAAAAAGAAAAAGAAAAAGCATTTCTAAAACCACCGAGAAATCTCGCCACAGAGCTGGCTTCACAGAGAAAGAGAAGAATGCCACTTTACAATTTGGAATGCTTGTATTCAAATAGGAGGTCGGAGCTTTGGAGCCCGAAGAATGCAGCTATATCTGCATTGTCACACCCCCCCCTCTTGGATAAGGGAAAAGACACCCTGGCAAATCCCATTGTAGAGCTTGGGAGCTTCATAAAAGTTAAGGAGCGATGGATATAGTCTTGGCCCCCTTATGAGATGAGGATCTATCTGGCCTGGCTTCGGAAGCCCTAGACGCATACGCAGGGATCTTGGAGGCAATAATTCCCCGGGACGGGAGCACACACAGGCTCCTTTATATCGCCCCCTAATATCCAATTTACGGGCTCAGGCCATCCGCCAGAGCAGCCCCCGAGAACTTAAAATGCACAAATGCCAGTGTGAGATGGAATTAAGGCCAAGTTCTCTTTTCTTCTGTTTGCCAAAAGTTTGAGGCTTACAGAAATATGAAACTGTTTTTCTCTCTCTCTCCTCCCTCCTTCCCTTCGTCCCTTCACACTCTTCTCCTCCCCCCTTCTGTCTGTTAACTGAATTCATCCATTAAATAGACAAGGAACTGAAAGCAGTAAATAATTTGGGCTTGCGATGGAAAATGACTTGATGTTTGGTGGTTTTGGGTTAATGCACTGTGTGGGTTTCCAACACAGTGGGTCGGAAACGTTGTAAACAAGCATTGCTGATTGGAAATAATTCGCAGTTGTTAAACATATTTAGTTTTCTTTGAAATTTGTCAGACGGGGACACTGTGGCTGAGTCAAAGTCTGTAAATAAGGAAGGTTTGATTATTTAGTGGAAAATGCAGCAGGGTGAGAGGAGTCTATCATGCTTAGATGAGTTGAGATTTATTTAGGTTTTGGGTGAAAAAGTAAAAGTTAGAAAGTGTATACATGCTTAAGAGGCGTGATATTCCCCCTCTGCTGATCTCCTTATCCTCTCCTTAGCCTCCCTAAGCGGTATGTGGTGCACACACACATGTACACACAAACACACACAGTGACTTTCCCTCCGCTATTGCTGGATGAATCTCCCATGAACCTTGCCAGCCTCTCTTGCCTGTGGATGTATTTACTCATAACAAGGGCTTAGGCCAATAAGAATATATGGTGATTTATACTGTGACCAGCAGAGGATTGTGTTGCCCTGATGGTTTAAGTATTTTACACTTTGCTAAACTCTCTGACACCTCCGTGGATAAAATCCCCCATTTGTACCAGCCCATCTCCACCTCCTCCCAAGTCTGCACAAAGAAACAACAAAACAAACTGTGACGGAACAACGGGGAAGCAAGGGATGTTTTACACTGTTTACACCAGTTTTAAGTCGAATATACATGAAATAATCATGCATCTGCTCCCAGCAGACACATACATATTAAAGAATAAAATATGAAAAACTACATAACAAATGTTCTGTCTGAGCCAGTTTTATACAGACCAAAAACACAAGTTAGCTTGTCTTATGGGGATTCATAGGTGCTCATATTAACCCTCAAAGACCTAAAAAGCCACTAGTGATCAAATGAATCCACTTATCTATCTATCAATATCTTGTCAACAACCAGTCCTATCAATACATTGAGATAATTCAGGTAAAATGTAGTTGATCAGCTTTTCAGCAACATCAGATATGACCCATTTGGACGTACAGAAGCTCCGCAGTGAACATGGAAACAGCGTCATCTTCTGCAACATTGATTTACCAGTAAAACCCATGGACTTTGATAAATGACAGTGGTGACACTGGTTTTTATGTCCAGGTAATGATATATATTGCTGGAAAAGTCACTTTTGCTTCAGTTTTCTCTGTTTCAATAGAGCAACCTTTGAAATTACACTGAGCTTTTCTGAGCATCTATATGGGTGGTAAATTGAATGTAGGTAAAATATCTGATTTTCACTGAAAAATGTGAAATGCAGAGGATAATATTGCCATAAATGGTAATAAATTAATTAGGAAAGATTGAATGTAGAGAAAAATTCATTTTGAAGTCACTATAAAAATAGCTTTAAGTCTGTATGGGGTACAGAAAGGTCCGCAGTGAACATATCCTTCAGTGTCATGACATTTTTAATATGAATAGTAATACTTGTGTTTTCAGGCTATAAAAGGTCAAATTTTATACTGAGTAGAAGGACTGCAGCCTGTTAGTCGATTATTCATTTAACCTATAATTTGAATCACTAAATCACACAATTTTATTAATTTTCTTCAGTCAATCAGGACCTTAAAACAAGCTGTTTCCCCATTGTGAAAGGTTAATTTTGTAGCAATCGCTTTATATTTAATCAGTGACTTGAAAAGGAGATGTAACCTCAGACAACCTCTCCGGCTGGTCATTCATCTCCATCGAAACCTGTCTCTGTCTTAATTTCCCAGGTCATTTTGGCCGAACTCTCCAAATGGCGTCACATTTGAGAACTTGGTGCTGATGCGATCCATCTACCTTCCCCAAAAGGTCACGCAGAGTGTGCCCAAGTCATAAAAATCCCCCATCTCATTATTTGAGCATTTCTCCGGCCGGTGGCAGGGGTGCAGTGCAGTGGAAATGGAATGATATATCGGAGCTGGTCAATAGTCGATCTATAATGACTGTGTTGTTGGGCTTTCACTTTAGAATAATTTATATCCCTGCTGATCAATAACTAATCTTGGGCATAGTCAGCACTGAAATAAAGAGGAGAATGATGATGGCAGGGGGAGAGGCTCTCCTGGAATGTGTGGGAAAATTATGCCCCCCAACTCCCATCACACACACACACACACACACACACACACACCTACACACCCACACACATACACACACAGGCATCAAGCAAATTATCACAAAACCCTAGAAGTTTTCAGTGGAAGTTTTTTAATGATTGATTTTGTGTAATGCTGTAATAATTTGTATTTAATTAGCTTTCTAAAACTTGACATGTTATAATGGAGGTGTGAAGAGTTGTACACTTACTTCTTTGCATTTCCTGAGTCAAGATATTTGCATTTTCCTGCATACACCTGAGAGCATTCCTGTGTTTTTGTGCGTGTGCTCGTGTATATACCTGTGTGTGTGTGTGTGTGTGTGTGTGTGTGTGGGTATATTTCAGTGTGTGTTGGCCTGTGGAGCTGAGGGGGCTGAACCCTCTGCCCTCAGATTAGCCCCTGGTTGATAGGATTAGGCTCTAATGACTGGGACTTGGAAGACAAAGGGAGTTTCTGCAAAGAAGCTTAGATATGGAAGAATTAGCAGCAACCTTCCACTGCTCTTTCTTTCTTTCTTTCTTTCTCTTTTTTTTGGGCTTTTTCTTGCCTTGTTCACTCTCTCTTTCCCTCTTTTCCTTTCTTTATGACCTTTCCTCCCATTGTCTCTTGCATACACTCGGGGTCTTTTGTAACACTTGAAAGGTTTCTTCCAACTGTTTCCCTTTAGTCATCTGACAAACTTGTTCACCTGAGAAAACTGCACCAAAGATCAAGAAGTTGAATTCCAAAGTTCCTCATTTCATTTTGAACTGGTAAACATACAGGAGACCTTAACATGCTGTTTAGGACAGATTTTTGGTGGCTTTATTGGCTGCTTTTAATCTTACACACATTTTTATATCATAACAGAGCCCCTTATCAGTGCTTGAATAATCCAATTTTTGATCACACTGTGAAAATCAAACATGTTGAAGCAATTTGATATAATTCACTTCTATCAAGTCGCCATCAGCAGTGTCCTGCCAATAGATCTGGTTTTTTGTTTTTTTTTTTGGGTGGAGGGGGTATTCAGCCTTATTAGCCTCTATGCTAAATGGTCTGATGCTCCAAGGCCCTACTCAGGTTCTAATTGCCCTGGTCTCAGATGCTTTTCGAGAGGGAGCGCCAGCCGAGACGCAACACAACAACGGCAAAAGAGAGGGATTTAGGAGATTTTCTGCCAGCTTACGTAAGAAGAGAGGAGAGCAGCTCCTTTTGGTTGAGGCTGAGAGGCTGCATGTGTGTTTATGTGTGCAACAAAGATAAAACCATTGGAGGATGAAACCATTAGAAGAGTATTGCTCAATAAGCCTTGGTATTTTAATTTGGAGCAGAGTGTTTTTGTGTTGTTTTGGTGTTGGTTTTGTATTTGTGTGTATGTTGATGCAGTTTGCACATGCAAGATGCAATGTTAGTCACGGCTGCGAGGAATGATGGAGGAACCCAAAATAAAGGCGGGTGGGGTAGACGTCAAGATTTGTTTGGGAAGTCATGTATGCTGGTGTGAGTCTGAAGGCCGAGTGTTGGTTTACTGAGCCCCAGCTGGGCTCTAATCCGGCTGACTTTTATAAACCTGACTGGGCAGAGCAGGCAAAAGCACTGGCGTTAGCACGAAGGAGGCACTGTGAGGTTGTCCACAAGCCAATCTCCTGTCAGTCTTAATCCAGTTATTGAGCTGTTTATTTAGTTTATTTACTTTCTTGCCAAAGTGCCGCCTGAAGTTTCTAATTTAGAAAAATATAGTAGACCTTATCTCTATGCAGTAAGTAGTACAGTTTTATCAGCTAAAGATGGGACTGACCTACTATCCCTTCCAAACAACCAGACGATGTTTAATTTTGAGGTTTTAATTACTCTCCAGTAGCTTTCTCACATCTCGTTAAATTAAAAGCCGTAAAAGACACACAATAAGTGACTGATTATGGGACTAACCTGACCTGCTGTGTGAATACGTCGCTGGTTTTCCGCAAATACTTCAAAGCCTGGATGTTGAGCTGGAATCTGCGCACCAGCCACAGTGCATATGTCAGAGGCCTGCTGCATGGTGAAATCCTCAAAGCTAAATCAACTGCATTTACAGCGCAGTAAGGATGACATCATGCAGTTTTCCTAACTATCCCCTGAGTTATGTTGAGTCCAATTTGCCCTAAAATGCTTACATACACACACACACGCACACACACATGCATGCATGTAGAAAAAAGTCTCATGTATGGACGCACATCCACACACAAACTTCTCCCCTGCGTCGTGCACACACGGCCTGTTGGCTTTTATCTTGTGCTGGGCACTAGATGAGGACCATATGCAGCCTCAGTGCAATTATACTGTGGTGAATTGGTAGAACAACAACAGGGTGTTTTAACGGAGCAGTAAATGCAGGTAAGGGCCTTTATTAAGCCAGATCAGGTTGCACTGATGTTGTCAGCTGCAGAGTGGCTCTCAGACAGGCCTGACTGTGTTTGTAGCAGCGTGTCCATGGTGGGATATTCCATGAGCGCTCTTTGACGGACATGTGGTCATTCCAATATCAGCCGAGACGTTTACCTGTGTTACTCTGAGTAGTGTTTTGGTTCCTACGTCCCAAAATACGTGCACATACAATTTACCTGCCTGAATGTGTTTGGGAGATTGTATGCGATCCATAATGGACTCAGACATGTGACTCTTTTCTAGTGCCCAATAGGTGAAAGGTCAATCCCTTTAATGTTTACATGTAGCCCTGTGATGTTGACCCTGTTTGGAAATGAACCCAAACTGCCAGTAAATTACTACTAGATGACAGTTTATGTCTATGCAGGTAGGAAAAGCTAATTATTGCAGGCATAGGTCAAAAGGAGCTGGCAAATAATTCCGACATTCTATTCTATTCTATTCT
>JAPQRQ010000008.1:13859744-13876439 GCA_037367365.1 Apogon talboti
TATTCTATTCTGCTCTGCTCTGCTCTGTTCTGTTCTGTTGTATTCTATTCTATTCTATTCTATTCTATTCTATTCTGCTCTGCTCTGCTCTGCTCTGCTCTGCTCTGCTCTGTTCTGTTCTGTTGTATTCTATTCTATTTTATTCTATTCTATTCTATTCTATTCTATTCTATTCTGTTCTGTTCTGTTATATTCTATTCTCTATCTTTAGAAAAGGTATGAGCTGCACCAATAAGGTTTGTTCACTCCTTCCTACCAAGCCATTCATTGCTCTACAGGTTTTGTGCTCACACATTCAGATGTATGATTTTAATTTGTAGATTTTATTACAAAGTCTGATGAAAATACTGAAATCCGCTGCAGTGGAAGTTCTTGCGGTTTGGTGGTGAGCTGAAAATTTGGGCACAATGTAATCACCGTTAACATGTCAATTCAGAATGATTAACTCAGTCAGTGCTTCTGGATGGAATTAGTGCTTTTTCCTATTCGGAAAGCACAAGTGGTCAGCCGCTGGTTTGGAGACCATCTGCTGCTCTGTTACTCTCATGTCGAATTACAGAAATATTTAGAATCCGTTTTCCAGTTCAGTTGTATATCGAAAAAACTAAAACGACCTGATGTTATATAAGTTTTGCTTAGTGAAAACATACAACCTTCAGAGGTTGAAGATATAAATAAAGACTTATTTGGAGGAAATTTGAGGAATCTAAAATGTGAGAGTCTGCACATAACTTTGTATGAAAGCTTATACATTATTTATAAAATAAGTATAGAAAATCTAATGTGATGTACATTTATACACTGTTTCCCATAAAACTGGAATAATTTGGAACAATTTTGTTTTCAGACACATTAAGCTTTTATTTATGCACATCAGTAATCACTTTTTGATTACATACTGAGTCCCAGTTACAGTTTATCTATCAAGAATAAATCACATTGTCACAATCATTTCATGAGAAGAGGTAAAAATATTAATTCCAACTTTATGGTTAAGAGTGTAAAATGTGTAAGACGTGATGTAAAACAGTTTTTATTGGGAGAGAGTTTAATAGTCACAAAAAAACTCATTTCAAAGCCATACTAAGTCAACCCTAAAAAAAATTAAACAAGAAAAAATAAGAAAAGTTTACCAACAGATGGACTCAAACAAAAGATTTCCAATCTATATAATAATTTAATCTCCATAAATTTACAGTTTCAGTGTAAATTAAATTTTTCCCTCCAGAGTCGACTGCTGTATGCAGCTCTTTGCATTGGAAGTTTTCAAATGTATTTTTTCCGCTACGTTTAGAAATTCAAGGACAAATCAAAAAACGTGAGACGGAATAATTATCCGAAGCAGGTGTGGTATAATGTGTGATAAACAAAGAAAGAAAGAAAGAGCGACAGAACAAAGGGTATAAAGATAGAAGTGTCAAACATTAGCGAGCGCCAAGTCGTCTGTTGTTGTCTTTTGATGGTTATGACACTTGTGATAATTAACAAAAGCTAAGTGGAATAAATTTACAACAAATCACACTACCTTGATTCTTTGACAGTTTGCATGTGGGCTTAGAAGAACTTTTCACGGAAAAAAAAAACAAGAAGTTTGTGTCTCATTGTTTGAAAAGCCTCAGTGGATTTTTTTTTTTTGTCACACCGCAGGAATATAATTGCTTTCATTTATTGCAGCAAAGCCACAGTTAGCAAAGCCAGTCTCCTGTACATCACAGAACCTCTGACATTTGTTGTTATGACAGGAATTTATGCTTGGAAAGCCTCTTTATTAGGGTCTTACAGTATATGAGGGATCTTAAATGAGGTGATGTGACCACTGACCTCCTCTTGAACTTGGGTAGAGATAACTTTGTTTAGGAGAGATGGCAGTAGGTTCACTAGCAACCGCTGCAGCCAATCAGTATGTTTAGTAATCTGATTCAGCGCTGCCAGGATGGACGGGTGCCCCGCTGCTGAACTGCACTGTGTGTATAAAACCTCATGGAGATGCGTTGGTAAATATTATCTCAAAGCATTATTAAAACTTTGTAAACCATTTATTTTAAAGCCCACATTACCAAACCTGTCTTTAGTATCATACTGATTTTGTTTGATTTTACATGTTTAGATGAACTGCAGAGCAAACTGCACTGCTGACCCATATCATTTTAATACAATTTTACCCTCTGCACTGTCATTTGGAATTATATTTTAGGATTTATCTACTTTTTTTTAACTGTACGAGACTTGAGCTAGGAATAAAAACAGAAAAATCCTTCAGTGTATATGATCCTTGTTACACACTTCATTTGAGGTTTTGACTGCTGTTATAGTACAGGCTTTTTGTACATAACTACTATTTTTACCACTTCATATGCCATGCCTCCTATTTATAGTATCTAATTATATAATTTCAACAACAAAAAAAAAAAACACTATTAGAAATTAATAAAACGGCATTTATCCCATATCACATTTCAACTCCAAGTGGCATCGGCCCAGCTCTAGCTTTATCGTATTCTCTGACATACTTTGAGTGCTACGTGGTGGTTATGTGGTGTGTGTGTTACAGTGCTTTCAACTGGTGACCATGTGTTTACTGCAGACTGGGAGATACACATCGACCACAAGCCAAATGCTGGTTTTTGGTAAAGTTTTTTTCC
Source organism: Apogon talboti (assembly GCA_037367365.1). NCBI lineage: Eukaryota > Metazoa > Chordata > Actinopteri > Kurtiformes > Apogonidae > Apogon > Apogon talboti. The sequence continues at coordinate 13,862,387 of JAPQRQ010000008.1, forward strand.
CCCCTTCTCTCTACTAGATATTTGGAAACCGGCCATTATGTGGTGGAACAGTTTCACTCTGAAAATTAAAGAGTCCAGTAAGCCCATGAGAAACACTGAAAAAATGTAAGTACACTCTGTAATACAATTGTGTATGACTGAAAAGAAATGATTTATTTTTATTAATCAAAGAAATATCTCTTCCTGTGCACAAAGGAACATGCAGTGTTTTTTACTCTTAGCGATCTATTATTGTATTTGCCCATGTCTTACCTTTACTATGTGACTTATCACTAATTATTATATTATCCTCTGCATTCAGTGAAAATCAGGTATTTTATTATAATTAATTTATTGATCATGTTCATAAAAGCAAAGTTACACTCAAAGGTTATTATATCAAATTGGAGAAAACTGAAGAAAAAGCCACTTTTTCAGCAAAATGTATCATTAACTGAACCTAGAAACAAGTGTCTACAACCACAGCCATTTGTCAAACTCCATGGGTTTTACTGGTGATTCAATGTTGCAGAAGATGACAGTGTTTCCACGTTCACTACGGAGCCTCTGAACGTCCAAAAAAGCCACTGAAAAACTGAGAATCCTGAATTATTTCAGTATATTAGTAGGATTAGTGGTTCAGAAGTTATTTAACAATTTAGATCAGTCGAAATCAGTACAAAAAATTACCTGCACATAGAAAAATACAAAAACATATGTACTGTTGACACTGAATTCTTTATTTTTGGTAATAGTTACTTATGTGTTTAGTGTTTTATTATCTAAAAGCCGTATACAACAATACTAAATAATCAAAATCATAATATTAAAACTCACTCAAACATTGATCTGGGATGATTTTTGCACTTCACTGGACATTTTCTATACGGAGTTCTAATATTATATCCAGGATCTGTGCATGGGTGCTTCGTATTGCTTCCTTATCGTCTGTGTTGGGCTGTTTCTCTACTGGGGTTTGCTGGTTTATTACCACTAGGCTATGCTGTGCTCCCAGGCCATTCTCCACACCCATCCAGGAAAAGATGAATCTTCACACCTCTTCTGCAGCCTTCCCTCACTCTTCCTTTCCTATCGCTGTGTTTTTCCCCCCTTCTGGTTTTATAGCTTAACTCCAACACCTAGCTTTTTCCACTCGTTCTCTGCTCATAGTCATCCCTCATCTCTTTGCTTTGCCGCTCTCCCTTTTTCTCACTTTCTCTCTCTCTCCCTCCTTCTCCCTTTCTCTCTCTCTTTCTCTAAGGTGCTGATCAATTCACAGCCTCCCTGGGAGGTGTCAGAACCCCCCCCTCCCTCCTCATCTTCACCCAGCAGCCCATCCACCTACTGCCACCCCGAAACAGCGAGACTGGTCGACACATGAGGCCCCCACCTCACCTTCTCCTTCACCTATAGTATTAGGAGGAGAGAGGAGATGCTGAGGTTCACGTGACGACGACTCCTATGATGATGATGATGATGATGCTTTCCTCCTCCTTCTGTCGTCCTTCTCTCACCCCTCTGTCTTCTCCTCTCTCAGCCAAAGTGTCTGTGATGCCATTAGCACACCTGAAATAATAGCGGCAGTGACAAATGCTCCTGCGAAGGGAGCGAGAGACAGGAAGGGAGGTAAGAAGGTGTGTGAGGTATGAGTTTTGGTGTCTGTCTGTGGGGTTAATTCAGACCCAGCAGCCTTTCAGAGTAAAAGTGGAGCTGCTGACCCCGTGGCCAGTGGCACAATGTGAAAATTGACTGAGACGTTCAGCACAGCTATTATAACAGGCCTCTGCTGTGCATGGGAGTGTGTATGTGTGTGCTTTCATCTGTACGTTTAACAGTCTATATACGGGTGTGTAAGCTATGTATGCATCTAATTTCACACATTTGCCACCATATAGGAAAGAAGCTGTTTATCACATATGTATCTATATGTGTGATATAATGATGCCAGTGTGAGTGTCACATCTGCGCAGCACTTCTGTCTTTTCAGGTTCAGTCATTTTCAGTAATTTATCATGAATCCACATGTTGAGATTAACATGACACCTACGTTTCAAGTGTTGGGAGGGAAATCAGTGGTTGTGGCAACGGAAGCAGCTGCAACTGCAGAGCTTAATGACAGCGAATATGAAACAATAACTGTCTTTTTATATTTAATATAGTTAGGATAAATAGTTTAACATGACATTGATAAAGTGAACCCCTTTCATGACTATATTTAATTAAATTTTCCAACTTTGGGAGTGATGTCTTTAATTTCAATGTGTTTATTATTATAGATTTAATTGTGCATCATATGAAGCTTGAGAATATCTTACACTGATTTATATGATGATGATATTTTGCCAAAATGTTAATACTATGTTGTCCTATTCATCTTCTGCAAAACAAATGGGTAGACTTTTTTAAAACAAATTTTCAAAACCAGTTTAATAAAACACACATAATATGCCTACATGTACAGTAAAAGACAAGACATGACACACATAACTTCATCACTTTTATTGTAATATTTTTTTGTTCACACAGTCAAAGCTCATACGTGTATTGTTCTTATGAACATCACAATGCAAGATATATATAAATAAAAGCACATTAAACCAGGCATTTTACAGTGGGTTTGCACTGCTTTATGTCAGTCTTTTTTTATTTTTAATCATACAAACTGGAGCCTACCTTTGACTCCATGCAGTGCGTGTAATTTCCAACAGCTCCGGTAGAAGGCGCAAATGATTAAGCATTAATGTGTGTGAGAGACGAGAGGAGACCCGATTAATATTTGGGCCAAACTGTAGAATTTAGGAAAACTGAACCAAGCTGAAAGAAAAGACAGTGGTTCATATGTAAAATAATCACGTTATACTCTAAAGACAATATTCAATAAAAGAAAATGCAGTTATATTGTCAATGTTTTCGTTATTTTACACCACAATTAGGTTTTTCGTGTCATACTTCTTCGACGTTACTGTTTGAGACGCGTAATTTGCAAAAAATCACAATAAATCTGCCATTTGAAATAATTTCGCTTGACATTTATGCTCTAATTATTTCTCATGCACACTTTTATAATAATGTCAGACTATAACCGATGATGAAGAATTAATAAATTATGCCTGTTCTTCTAATATGTTGGACTACCTTGCGGCTACTTTTATTAAAGCCTGTGACTTAAACTTTCTAATTGGAAAAAAAATAAAAAAATTAAAACCCTTACGTCTTTGTAACAATGATTTCACACCGGAGTCCACAGTCCACTAGTGTACCCCAGTGAAGCCGGCTGAATATTGTGATAGGTGACACTGTACTAGTACTTTGTTACAGATAAGCTGTGAAAACTTCGGAGCAGGTCTGTGCGCGCGCCTGTGGGCTGCAGCAGTGACAGAAAGCAGAGAGGCTGAGTGGCCTTTGCAGATCCCAACACGTTTGGGTGCAGAGCTGCGGGGCTACAAAAAGTTTGACCTCAGTTTGACTCCTCGGGCTGCCAGTTGCTCCTTGTTTCTTTAAACAGTCACAGACAGGAGCGATCACAAAGGCTCGGCCTGAGGTTCACATTTCGGACCTGGACTTAATGATGCTGCTTTTGCTTTACAACAGACGCGCATTAAAATTAATATTCCCATTTGCATTATTTATCACATATAGGTAAAAGTATAAATAACTACTGCAGATGGAAAATAGCTGTGCGTAATATAGGAAAACAATAAACACTGACTTTTTCCCCCCAATATGATACGTATTTCAGTACTTTTATTAACTGTATAAAGGCTGAAACTTGGCATTGTCTGCGATCAGAGCAGGTCATGGTACACAGGCCGTCGAAAAACGGGTTAATTTGTAACATGCTGTCAATTTACATTCAGCCGTTTCAAAGTAATACCTGCTGATTTTATTGAAACGACTCAAAGCATTACCATCATCGCAAAGCGGATTAAACAGAAATGACGGTGTTTGCCCCCCTGCTCTCTTTTAAGGATGCCAAAATGCGCTGACCCTCACGGAAGAACAGCTCCAGGAGAGAAAGTGGGAATTCAGTTTGCTTTTATAGACCCTAATTGAAGTAGCTTAATTGCTTTATAATTCCATTGTAGTTATTTTACAGTGGTCAGGCTGATGGGATCTCCTTTCATGTTAATTCGTCGTAGTGACCCACTATAATTTAGCTTACCTTGTGGTGTCGTGACTACTTATGTGTTTCACTTAATCCATAAATTTGATCGAAAGTGGGTTTAAATAACAGGTATATTACTGGATCGCTGACTGAAAAATGACGCCTATTTAACTGAATGCATAATTGAAAGTATCATGTTTTTGCTTCATTATTATTTTATTTCCGTGAAAATATATAAAAGTAGACAATGAGAGCTGTTACTCACCAAAGAAATTTTAAAATGAATAAACTCGACGAGCACATGTCATCGCGGTGTGTTTTTGCCCCTTTTATCTCTGTGCGTAAAAAGTCCGTGCGTCCTGCGCAGTAGCTCCTCCGCTGTCTGCGCCCCGGAGCCTCGCCGTGCGGGCTGGAGGAGGCTTTAATAGTAATTTCATGCCTGTAAATGTGTCCCATCGGGTCCCAGCGCTCGAGTTTTACCACAGGAATCACCGCCGAATGTGTGAAGCCACATTATCATGTTATGACACCATTTCTGGCATCGGGGGCAGATGATCGATGACTGGACTCTGCTTGGTAAAAACTTCAAACAGCCTGTCACTGACCAGCAACACCTCATGAGCATAATCAGGAGATAATGTGGCACTTTAACTCACTCTCCATTCATGTGTGATCGAGTGAGAAATAAATAAAAAGCCGCCTTAACCTAAATGTGTGATGTTTATCAAGAAAACACACAAAAGCAAACAAAATAGAAGAAGTAACTCCACGCAAACCCTTCACGTCACCTTTAAAACTAAACCAGTCCACGAAACAAATCCTTTATATTAAACACAACATAAGACATAAAATATCTCATTCAATTATTAAAGCAACTTCTGAAGTTAATTACATATATGTGCTGGTATAAAAATGTTTACTTCTTTTTACAAGCTGGTAGGTTAAAGTATAATTTAAGACTATTTAGTTAATTTCCATCCCCATTACTTTTGCTGAAATGGCTCAAGAATAAAAATTTTCCTCAATAAATTTAAGCTCATCAATATTTGACCAAACTTTTACAGCCCCTGGGCTGAAAACTGAAGCTCCACTCAACGGTTTATTACCAAAAGACTAAAGTTGGACTGGTAACAACTCTGTATAATCAAGAAAAGAAAGAGCAGACTTTCTAAATCTGAATGCAGGTCAGGTTTCTTTTGCGAAGTTTAGTCAAAGTTTGAGTGCATTTGGAAGAGGGTAATTAAAACAGATGCGTAAATTGGAGTGTGTGAGTCTGTGTGTGTGTGTGTGTGTGTGAGAGAGAGAGAGAGAGGGAGAGGGAAAAAAGACAGGGGGTGGGGGTCTTCGTCAAATATTCGCAGTTTTGTTGAATTTACAGTTTGTAGAATGTGACAGAAACGCAGACTGTGTGTTTTCCATTCGCAAGCACTGTTTTGTTTTGCGCCTCTTCGTAAATGTGGCCTAAAACCGATCAATCAGCTCCGGATCGATGATGTAGAGATCCAATAGGGGGCTCCCATCCCTTAGCCTCTCTGCCATTGGACAGCCCTGACAGACTGGAGCGACCCATTCAGCTTTTCTGTGGGGGAGAGGGACGGACGACAAGTGAACTGTTATTCAGACAGAACAGATGCACTGAAAAGCTACTGTAGTCTTTTAATTTCTTACGTTAGAAATTAACATGCAAATCACTATAAAGTGCGTTAATTTCAGGTAATAACACTAATAGCATGACTACGGAATGGAAAAAGAAAATACATTAGAACGCTTTGTGGGAAAAAAAGCCAAAATGTAAACAGTGCAGAATATTAACTTTAATATCTTTATTATCAATAGTAAAGCCTTTGACATTTAGGGACTCTCAGTCACCATTCATACTCCACATGCACATTAGTACACTTTCAGCCAGAAAAACATTCTTTAGAGGTTGATAGGTAGTTGCTAAAGGCCTCAGAACCTGTAAGACTGGACTGTTTAGTTTCAACAATAAGAAAATCATGCAAACATGCAGATAGGATGTTAATAATAGTCAGAGGCCAAGCACTCTGTCAAACCACCACTAACATGTATAACTTTAATTGACAGAAAATCAATGAAAAAAACCTAATTAATAAATCACATGAAACTCAAGTACATATTTGATTTTCTCTTCAGGCTTCACTCGGGACCTTTGAGCCATTTGACATCATACCTGACTGAAGTTGTGAACTGGTTCAGTACGCGCAAGACGTGGATACTGACGCGCCGAGGTGCAGAGGATTTTTAGTGCTTGCAAACTAGTGCGGGCAGAACAAATAAATGCACTTTATGTGTGGATGAGTGGAGTGAGACCTGAAGCTGCAGTCTTAGGTAGATGTTCCGTGTTTATCCCTGTGTTGTTCCAGCTCGCAGTGCGGCTGGCTGGGCTCGCAGGGTCCTCCCACCCCCCCTCCTCTCTGCACGACTTGCTGCAGCCCGGTGCGTTGTGTAAGACGCGACCTGTTATGGCCACCACTACTTCCGGGTTTCAGCAGTCTGGTCCAGATCCTCCGCTCCTCCTCAGCTCAACACACACATCCATTGTACACAAACGGGCAGGCGGCTCACGCATACACACGCACTCACACACATACAGACACATATACACACATATACGCACACACGCACAGCATCGATCGTGGCTCCTTTAAGAAAGCCTAAGCCAGAATTATCACCCCACCTCCTCTTGATCTCCTCTAGACGCTTTTGCATAAGAAAATCAAGCCGGGAGCCGAGAGTGATCAAAGAAAACGAGAGGAGAGCTGCTTCATTTTTTAACTGTGATTGTGACCATTAACATTTAGGTGGTGCCGATCCCGTGGAGACGCGCGTCGGACCATCATTCATCCGGTACTTTTGACAAGCCCTCGCGTTTTGACTGACAGGCGAAGTGGCAAAAAGCCATGAGAGTCGCCAGTTTTGTTTGAGGGGCTATTTTATTTTCACACTGGTTTTGGAAAAGGAGCCTGGCGCCGCTGCTCCGAGGATAGCCGAGGACCTATTCGCCGCGCCTGGGCTAAACTTGCACAGAGAGCGGGGGCTGGCTCCACCGTTCCGTGGAAAAAAGGCATACGGGATTTTGGCTGAAACATCTTCCCATTTACTTGGATTTTCTTTCTTCATTTTGTCTCCACCCTGGCCTCAGAGGGGATTTATCTAAACTGAAGGGACGACCAGGGAGTGAGGAGGGTTATGGCGCAACGGGTACGTAGGGCAATCCCCTCTAAAAAGTTTCTCCAAGTGTACTGTGCTTGAATGCAATCCTGCACTGTAACGTGGCTTAATGACACACATACCCGCACGGACACACGCTCGCGGCGAAAGTTTCTGTCGTCTTCCTGACACATGGAGACACATTTTCGTGTTTGGCGTCTTTTGGCACGGTATTACGCACGGCCGCTCTCGTTTGCTCCATAAACCGGCCCGCTGAGGGACATTGGAAGCGTGATCATATCTCACATCGGCTATGTTTTTTAGATTAGTTATGACAGGCCAGTTACTGGAAGCGAAATGGGGGAGGGCATAAAGGCAAAACAAATCTCCACATTTCTACACCGACTAATCGTCAGAATTTCATATGGAGCGATGCGTTTATGCGCAAACAAAATTCTTATTTCACCATCACTTTCGCACCGCCGCGTGGTAGTTTTACTTCGCAAAATGCGCTAAAACGTGCGATATTAGCATAATGCCACAGAAGCAGTTTTTAGTAATGAGGTGATGACAAACGCTTTGATTCATACACTTCAAGTCTGCTTCATAACAGAGGCTGGGATCTTAACGTGGATAGTAAACATGGATGTTGGGGGCAAACTGGACACATTTAGCTCCTTAGTTTGGCACTGGAGCTGCACCACGCTGGGGTTTGCACCTCCTTTCCTTTAGGGTCGAAATGTTCGGCTTTAAGTGATAATGCTTTTTACTCTTTCTCCCCCCCCTCGCTTTACTTTGGCACTTTCAGGGAACACTATCAATAATTCAAGACTCTTGTTAATCCGTTAAAGAAGAATCTTTCCAATAAAGATTTTATTCACTCTTTTCACATCCGAGTCCACGTTTTTTTGAGTTTTGACAAAGCCTGAGTAGGTTTTAATGTAAACAGCACCGGGTTGAAACCGCATTATTTAACTCTAAACTGATACGTGAAAAAGTTAGAATATTCACTTTCTTTTGGCGTCGTCTAAAAAAAAAACACACAACAGTCGTACACTTGCATTTGTTGCATGTACTAATCACACAGTGTGCCTGATGGGTAATAACATGCTCCACAGTTATGAGCCTTTAAAATTAGAAAACACTGCAACTAACGAGTGTAAGACATTTGTTTTTACACTTACTGAAAACACCAGACAGCAGGTCGGTGCTTTAAAACCCACACACCGCCTCAGTAATGACAATAATGACCGAGCCACGTTAAGTTTGACTCATTTTACAAGTCTCCAAGTTGTTAGCATATAATCGATAATTTATATTTATCTAAAGTAATTTATTATGAAGTGTTGCAGTTTTTAGCTCAAGTAATCGCTGTAGATAGTTTAGGACAAAACTGTTCAGCTTCTTCACGCAATATGCGGTTTAACAAGTTGCAAATAAGTGGTAAAAGAAAAAAACCCTTGAGGTGAATTTTTGTCTAGTTTTTCAAGTTTTTGCAAGAGTCAGAATAATTTTAAAAAGGCAGTAAAAAGAAGCGACTCTTTCCTCTTGTGCAGGAAAAAATGTTCTGAAAAATATTTTGTCCACGTTAAACATTTTTAATGGAAACACCTCGAGTCTTAGTTCTACTTTGAGTAACTTTGAGGACTTTGTTGGCTTGTGTTTTTACGTGACCTTAGTGATTTGCCTGTGCTTGTAAATTCACTTTGGACCCGCGTGTTTGTTGTGTGCAGTACGAAGACTTGCCCCACTACGGGATGGACGGTGTGGGCATCCCGACCACCATGTACGGAGACCCACACGGCGCCCGGTCCATGCAGGCGGTGCACCTCAACCACGGGCCCCAGCTGCACTCGCACCAGTACCCGCACACTGCCCACACCAACACCATGCCTCCCAGTATGGGCTCCTCCGTTAACGACGCACTCAAAAGAGATAAAGACGCTATATACGGGTATGTGCACGTCTGCCGTCCGAGGAGGGAAACTCACTCTCTGGAGGTCAGACACGCTTCCAGGCCAATGAGGGGGAGGGTTAGTGGGTGAGAAGACCGTCTCCAACACCGGCTTAATTCCCGGGACAGACGGGCATCCCGGTGACGCGTCTCTGCAAAAACCCGGAGCTGAAAATACTGGTGGAGGCGCACAGACAGAGAAAAAGGCTGCACGTTATTTTTTATTTTTTTTTGTTTTTCTTTTTTTTCTCTGCACTGTTTTATTCTTTTATAGAGAGTAATGTTTAACACGCATCTCTGCTGGTCTGACAACTGAACAAACAGTAGAGGTGTTAAAAGAAATGCAGGCGTTTTTTGTTTTCCACTGTCTGTATTTCAGGCAGTTATGGCGTTGGCAGTTTTACTCCAAAATACATGTTGACAAAATGCGTTCTGACTTTTAAGAATAACTGTAAGACCAAGTAGACCAGTAATCCAAAAAAATAATCGGTTTAATTCATTATTTAGAATTTAACTTGCTTAGTTTTTCTATTTCATTAATGTTTTTTTTTTATTATGGGCCAAATAATTACATTTTCTCTTTCGAAGAAATTCATTTAATTAATTGTGGTTAATGTGCCAAGATTCCACAAATTAAAAATATATCATATTAAACAGTAAACTCCACGTTTGCATGTCATTTATTAATTTATGGCAGTTAATTAAAATCTGTAAGCAGACTGTTTTTACGGTGGTTAAATGTGCCAGTAACAGTAGTTTTCTTACGCCACACAGACACAGCTTTGGGAGCTGTATTATCCCCAGACCTTTACCAGGGTGCACACATTTAATCTAATGGATCGTAAACAAATAACCAACAAATATGCATACACTTAACTGCGTAAAGCCGTGTAGTTTTTTTTTTCCACACACAGACACGCCTGTGATGCAAAAAGAAACCTGTGCACGAAATTGTTTGACTGACTCTAAAGCTTTTATGCTATTAGGCGCGCCTAGATTTAATCACAGAAGTCTGCCCGCTGTTTGCAGCCTTTCTCCGAGCCTCTGCATAATATAATAGCATAGGCTGCAGCAGCAGTCCCCATGGGCGAGTTGTTGAAGAGTAGCATGGCTGGCTAAATCTAGCCTGGAGTAGTCTTGACCCCGGCGCTGTTCTCTCTGGTGACATTTGCTATTGTGTGTGTTCCCAGGCACCCCCTGTTCCCTTTGCTTGCACTGATTTTTGAGAAATGTGAATTAGCGACTTGCACCCCCAGAGAGCCCGGGGTGGCAGGAGGAGACGTCTGTTCATCGGAATCTTTCAATGAAGACATAGCAGTGTTTGCAAAACAGGTCAGGAAAGTTTGACTTTTTTAATCTACATGCTCGGGCTGGCTGAGTTCTTTCCTGCATGCACTAAGTAGGCTATGGAGCTCTGACTCCTCTGCTTTAAGTTGATTTTGCAGTTGGAGAGCACTGAATGTAAATAATAAAATATTAAAGTATTTTCATTTTGCGTCTGTTTGTTGCACATTAAAGTGGGATTATTAACAAGAAGTTGCATTATTTATGTATGGCTTTTATTGTCGATATTTTTAATTTGATAATGTGTTGTTTTTAAAGTTACACAAAAAACGATCAAAGTAATAAAAGTATTTGTTAATGCAATGTTGTTAAGAATTTCCCCGCTCTTGCTTTTAGATTCGGGCAGAAAAGCCCTTATTTTCATCGAATCCAGAATTGGATAATCTGGTAAGATAACATTACGTATCATGTTACATTCCTTTTTCATATCAGAAATGAGAAATTCCTTTCCGAATGCTTAATATTCAACCATAGCATCTGTTGTTTGCATGATTCTTCGCATACACATCTATGTCAGAGAGCCATGTGGCACTGAAAAGTTAATGCAGAATTGGAGGTGCTGTTCCTCTTTTTGGGCTGTTTGATATCATGATGGCCCCCGGTTGTATCTCCACATAAAGGGCCGCTGTTAGACAGCTGTCACAAACCTTTGAACTCCGCACGGAAAGTTATTCTTTTCATGGTTTTCACTTTTGGACTTTTCATTGTGTTATCAGAGGAGCGTTTTCCTCTCGACTAGTTATAGATCCCTGACTCTGAGCCTTATTACAGCTCCAGTCTGTACTGGATGCCTGCTCTCCATATTGCAATAACGTCCAAGTTTAATATCAGTTCCACATAAAATCCATTCATATGAATATTTTCCCCGTCTGCAGTTAGTTGTATTGAGAAAAACGTGCCTGTTTAATATCAAGAGATGTGAGGAACTCATTTTTTATTGTTATTTTAATTTTTCAGATGATTCAAGCTATCCAAGTTTTACGATTTCATCTTCTGGAGCTGGAGAAGGTAATATTCTCTCGCCATTTCTGGCCACTGTGCCACTTCAGACCTATGGGCTGTATTTGCATAAATGTATTTTTGCGAGTCGGTTATAATTAGCGTCAAAATCAATCATGGGGCCATTTCTCTTCCACGTTTAATCACGACGCAAGCTGTTACAACTGGAACGGATATCTCTGTGCCCAAATCTCGCCGCATGTTCTAATGAAGTTTAATGCTGGCAGAAATTGCATGCAAGGTGAAACATATAGCCGAACTTTGCGGGTTTTAGAAATGATTCTTTGCGGAGGGCAAAAGGCCCCAGGCAGCCATCTGTGGATGGAAGGAGTGGTGGGTGTAAAACTCTGATTTGTGTCCTTATCAGATTGATTACAGTAGCATGTGTGTTCACCTTTAACATCACCCATACAAACTTTAATATACTGAAATTTCATCAAAGTTTATTTTTAATACTTGGTTATGTTTCATGTTACGTCTTGAGCTTAATAGCAGTAATTAAAGACACACTAAGTTCTTTAATACGCAGCTATAAAAAAATTTAGAAAACACATTTTAAGGCTCATTACAGTTGTTTCTCTGTGCGTCATGTATTTTTTTGGCTTCTCAAGCCACGAGATGCGGCGCATGGGGTAGTGATAATGTAATAAGTAGACGAAATTAAACAGTTTACCTTAAATGTCAGTCAAGCGGGTCACTCTTCTCTAATGGCCACTACCCGGGGCACCGATGATGAATTTAACACGGGTGTTGAGTGCGTTGTAGCCCCTGAGCCCTCTTGTCACTGTCAATTTTCGACGATATCTCTATTTTGAGAGGCGAAAATAAAGTTAAAATCACATGGCGCGTGGATGCAGCGCACAGCAGCCTTGTGCGTAAAGTGGACACACTTCAGCCGAGAGGAGTCTAAACAATATTTAACAAAACTTCATGAAGGATTATTGGTGTGTGTGTGTGGGAGGTGTTATAATAAGACGGGATCACAGAATTAATATTTTGTGACATTAATTTTTGACGTTTAAGTATTTTAGATGCAAGAAGCCACTGGCCTAGGTTTCCAAAGCTGCGTTTAAACTCTCACTTTCAGTGTCAAAGGTTTGGATACCCTTGTGTTTGTGTGTTGGGGCGGTGATGTGGTTACACACATGCCATTGCTTGTGTGATCATATCCCTTTTGGGTGAGTGTGTGACGCTTCCGCCTGCTCTCTTTGTAGGTACACGAGCTGTGTGATAATTTCTGTCACCGGTACATCAGTTGCTTGAAAGGCAAGATGCCCATCGACTTGGTCATAGACGACAGAGAGGGCGGATCCAAATCAGACAGCGAGGAAATCACAAGATCATCGGTGGCCCTTGATCAGGTACATCTCTTTCTCACCCCCTCTGTGTTTGTTGTATACAGCGTGTGTGTGTGTGTGTGTGTGTGTGAGTGTTCTCCCTGCTGGCTATTCAGCTATTCTGGGTCACTACTCCTCTGCGCTGTTATTTGCATATGATTAAGGCCGTTTTACATTCCATCTATCGGAATGAAAAAAAAAAAAATCTGAATAATGTTGCTATTATTGGCCCATTAAGACTTGATCCCAGAACCGACCTGGGAAGATTAGCTCGAAAAAGCATCGGCATAAACTTGACCTGTTTCATGTCGATTTTAATTTAGAGCTTCTCCCTCTTTCCTCTGTGTCTTTTTCATCCAAAAGCGGAGCGTTATCAGCGCCTCTGTGTTGTTTAGCCCACGAGAGAACAGCGGGATGGGAAGGAGACTGTGGTTTAGGTGCCTTGGTTTCTCCAGTGGAGTTCACGGTTCATTACGCGTCTTGTCAGTATTTTTCCTTAGACATGAGTGCACATTGCTTATCGAGACCCCCCACCCCCCCTTCCCCTCGCTCAGAGCGCAGAGATTCAGCGCCAATAAGAAGGTTTATTTTTGCAAGCTATAGAAGCAGCGGGTATTAAAGGTAGATTAGGGAGTGTTTCCTTTTGTGCAGATATCAGAGATAACCACAGCCTTCATTATGTGCTCCACTGACTGTTGGCACTCCGGGGACATTGTAGTGTGCGCACAGGCATGACCCTAATGGTCCATACACTGCAGTTAAATAATGATAACAGCCACGATGATTAGATTTATGCAAATCTGGATTTTCGACCATTAATGGTACGATTCATTTGTGGATGAGATAGGGTTGCGGGGTATGAAACCATGTTTTATAAAGTTAAACTATCTCAGAGTTTTAAGGAATTGCTTGGTGAAGTGCAGTCTATAACCCTGGGACACCGATGAGAGAAAAAAAAATCAAAGGTCCAAATTAAAGGGATTAGTTGGATAGTCCCACATAAAAAGTAATGAAGCGATTAGGCTAAATAATTTAAATCCGCGGACTTCCATATGGTTGAGTGGCTGGTCTGAGTGGAGGGCTCCAGAGAGACTCACACACACACACACACACACACACACACACACACACACACACACACACACACACACACACACACACACA
>JAPQRQ010000008.1:13897790-13950469 GCA_037367365.1 Apogon talboti
GTGTGTGTGTGTGTGTGTATGTGTATGTTTGTGTGGATGTGCATGAGGACTTCCCCTCACTGAAGAATCCACGGGCCCCTCTCACAAGCGCTCCCATTTGAACCGGCTCTGGCCTGCTATCTTCAGGTTAGAAAAAAAGAAAGCGGCAACACAAAGGCAAGAGGGGAAAAATCAATAGTTACACAGCAAAAGTGCTCAACATGAAAGAGTGAATTCATCGCTCTACACTTTCATTTCAGGTTATACCATCTTTCTCTTTCTGCCCCCTCTCTTTTTCTCTTGACTGATCTGGAAGTGGGAATGAAAGGCAGAGGCTGTCTGTGTGTGCGTGGAGGCGAACAGCAGTTTAATGTCGTGTCGGTGCCCCGCGCTTCAGGCAGTTTCCAGCGTGTCAGCCAGCCTGTGGTGATGACCCTTTACGGGAAAATGGCACAGAGAAAGCAGTCACATTTACACTGACATTTTTGCCATCACCTATGGCTATGTCAACAGGCCTGATCCGTCCCCCCCCTCCCTCCCTCCTCCTCACAGCCAGTGGATGGACCTCTGCTATAACACACTGAAAAATACACATACACAAAGAGAGAATGAGACATAGCCATGATATTCAACATTTTTAAAACAGTCGCCTGATAAACTAGATAAGACTGTGACTGATCTGCTGACTTTTTTATCTGATAAATATTATAATTGTCAAAAAGTGGAAAATGCCTCTCTCTGTATTTCTGCAGACTAAATTGGCCTCTTTGAATTGCTTGTTGTGTAAAAGTCAGATAAATTTAATGTGCAATTAAATGGAACAGAGACAGACAAAAATTTAAAACATAGAGATATAGATTATCCACATGCAGAAATTTATCAGAGCAAAGAAATCCATACTCGCATATCCACAAATGTGTTCTGTTTACAATTTGATAACTAACAACAACGTACTCCATCACATCCCTCACAGACCTGAATTTTACACAAATGCTTTTAATTAACTCTTGAACAGAATAAGTGTTATGGTCTTGTTGTTAGTAAAACGCATTCCCTGTCACTGGCTTTGTGATGTCCTCCTCATCAGACCACCACAAATGAAATAATTGCTGCAAACTTGGCTCAGATTCTCACAACAAGAAGTCTCCAGTGTGCTTTAATTACAAATAACCCCTGTAAATGACTCACCAGTTACTAGTCATTATTGAATCTGTCAGCACCGATCCACAAAACTGTCATCATTCAGAATAACCTGCTTTGTTATTGCAAAGCACTCATTATTTACTATAATTACTTCAATGGAATTGTCTTTGATTACAGGAAGCAATTACTTAGTTCTCCCCTGATTGTTTACCTGGCAGCCTCATTTATTTATTTTTCATTTTTATATTTATTTGTTAGTATGACACTGTACTTGATCTTTTTTTTTTCTTTGTATGGCAGAGACTATATGTTGTTCAGAAATTAATCACTTGTCTTAACTGATATGATCCAAACACATTGGCTGGAGGTTGAACAAAGATCTGAAAATAGCAGAGTGTCTCACTGGCAAAGGCAGGAAGAGAAGTCTAGACTAGCCATACTGTTTTGTCGACAGCGCATGCCATTATCCGCAGAACAGTCAAGGGGATTTCTCTCCCTCCTTTTCTCCTTTTGGAAAAACACCATTGGTCACAGTGAGTATTTTGAATGAAAACTCTGCATGTGTGGCATTCACTGTAAAGTTTCCTCATTGAACATGTTGTGTTAAATGCGCAATATGAGTAATTGTAGCAAAAGGAGGAGCGATTGAAAATGTGCCCCAAGTTGGGAATTCCAACATGTCCAGAATATTTGGAGGTAGGAGGGGCCTCCAGAGCCATGCAAAGGTAACCCCCCACTGCCTGCTGCCCCCTGTACCCCCCTTCTCTAGTCTAGAGCTTATGAATGGCCTGAATACAATAAACACCACTTTTTTCTTTTCTCCCTCCCTCCCTCTCCCTCCTTCCCTCCCTCCTCCTAGCCCTTCTTTGCCCCTCTGAGGATTTCTGGGAATGTAATGTATGTGTGTGTTTGCGTGTGTGTGCAAAAGCAGGAAAAAAGAGAGAGGGAGAGTACCGCCGTGAATATACATCAGCATGTGTGTGTGCTTCATGTATCATGTTTTGACTGTGTGTATAAATTTCTCAGCTAAATGTGTGTATCCCATGTGGAACAGTGTAGGAGGCCCCTGAGGCCTAGGACTTGCCTGGGCAGCCAACCTAGGGTCATGTGAGCTTTCTGGGGTGTGAAACTCTAGGAGTGGCCCATGAGAGATCAGCTCCAGGTCACTCACACACAGTGAAAGACACTCTCACACAACAAATAACCCATACACTAAGTCCACTGTCATAAACTCAAGGACCTGTGTCCACTCCTTCTCCATCTTAGTCCATCCACGGCCTATAAAACCTTGCAAAAACATCTTACAAAGCCTTCCAAAATGCTTAGCCATCTGTGAATGATTCTTTAAACAGGATACTACTCATGACATCTGAAACCAAAGCTAATATCTATAACCCTTATTCCTCATCTTAGCTGTACTTCGATGCAGAAAAAGAATTATTAGAAAGCTAAATGTCATAATTTTCTCCACGCTAGAAGCGACGTGTCTGACAAGATTGCCTTTTTCAGATGACTGACTAGTGAATCTGTGGCTGTTAATTTGCCAGGCAGCAGAAAAATGGCTGACACCTCGGAATGGCACGTGTGCCCGCACAGAGGGGGCAGGTAGTACCAATCTCTGTCTTACGCTGAGAAACGCTTTATAATCAGATCATAACAGATTAGCCTAGATACTGCTTGATAATGTCAGGGTATGCCTTGAGACAGAGAGATGTGGAAAACTGATGAAGACAAGGGAGATGGATACCAAGAGGAACGCGAGTGTCATTAGTAAGCAGCGGTTGAGGAGAGGTGGAATGAAAACCTCAAGGCAGGGATATTGAACTGTGTTAACCCAATTAACCTCAACTTTTAACTATATTTAACGTGCGAAAGATTGTTTGCCAATGTCTGTTTGATTTACATAGTGAGAAAACTTCAAACCCATAGCGAATAAAGACAACAGTGCCTCACTGCTACATCCCCAGCGCTGTGCAAATATCCTCCATGCCAGCCTCACACTCCAGCTGACAGAGAGAGAGGAGACAGAAAAGTAATGAAGTAGGAAGGAAGGGATGGCAAGAATGAAACATGAAGTGCTGGAGAGGCTTAAATAAAAGCCACTGAAGCTGAATGAGCACAGAAGTAAGTGTCTGTTTAGCTAATGCTAACGAAGCTAGTAAAAATGCGTAAAGAGTGCTAACCTAGTTTATACGTCATTATCTGTTTGCTCACAGTGTGTGTGTTTGTGAGAGAGTGTGTATTTGTGTATACAGCGTGTGAGGGGACTGATAAAATATTCCTTCCCTTGGTTGGCTCCGGGGCATTTCAACTGCCCCTGGCTCCTTCCAGTCACTGGCCTGCTCCCTAATTGCCACACACACATGCACATACACGCACGCACACACACACATAACATTTGGGGCTTCTGTGGCTGGAAACACACATGCATAAAGAAAGCAAGAGATAGATGCACACATACAGACGAATGCACATCTATGCATGCATGCATTCTCCACACATGAACATGCACCCCCTCAGTCCGGCATTGATTCAGCACAGACATCCCAACCCCTCCCAGCCCCTCCTCTAACTAGCTGCAAAGACGTCATGGCCGATCAGTAGGCCAGGCCCAGAGTTGTGCCTGTGGCTTTTCCTCGTGGGGAGACTAGAGCTTACTAGCCTGGCTGCCCCATACTGTATGTATGCAGCCCAGAGTTACAGCCTGCTGATGCTCTTAATGAGCCTGGCAGCCTGTGTATGGAAAGGGGTGACTGACTGGTTGATTGGCTGACTGACTTTTTAGCTGCTTTTCTGGCCTTCTATCTGACTGACAACATTGCTTTATGAGTGACTAACTCACTTCCTGGCTGACTGATTTGGTGGCTTCATAGACTGAATACATACTGGTTGCCCGAGTATGGAATGAAATGACTGGTTGACTGACTGACAAGCTCATTTATTGGCAAACTTAGTACCTGCATGACTAAATTTGTGAGAGAGGAAACTTATAATACTAGATTACTTACAGTTTAAAACCCTGTTTAAACAAAGGAGGTCATCCCTTCTGCCCTTTCTACCATACAGTCATTTGCAGACTTATATATTTTGCTTGGATTATTCTGAGACATTTTTTTTTGTTTGGTTGAACAGCAAGTCAAGGACTGTGTTGGAAAAAAAGCACATGAGATAACACTGCAATACATCTGCAAAAAAATCTAAATTAATCAGGAAGACACAGCATAAAAATCCTCAACATATAATGCCAATTACACCATTTTTATTCTAATAGACCTTTCCCTTTTGGAAAGGATCAGCTTTTGGGCATTGAAAATCTTGCACTGTGGGGCGTCAAAGGGCAAAATCGCAGAAAAATAAATTACACACCACAGTGGCCAGTGGATTTGTTTTTCCATTGATTAACTTTAGTGTGTCAGTCAGTATGTCTTCCCTTCCCTATCCATTATTTTTTCCCCTTTAATGGCCTTTGTTAGTAGCAGCGGTTTAAGCTTCCACAGTTCGTCTCTTTTAACCGCTCCCTCTTCTTACCCTCTTTCCTCATCTCTCATATGCTTTCTCTTTTTCAAAGGCTGAGGTAACACCATTGACATTTCCTTAACATGGCTGCCAGACACGGCTTCAACACCTTTCCTGCGTTACCCTTCCTCACTCCCACAGTCCCTCTCCTCTCCTCTTTCTCCCCCTGTTCCTATTTTGACTGAGCAGGTTAAAGAAAAGCAGAAATTAGCCCCAGACCTTGTGGAGGTGATTGGTATCAAATTGCAGTGAAAATGGAAATGCAAATAAAATTGACAGCCCTTCCCCAAACCTACTCCTCCCTCTTCCCCTTCTATAGGTCAGACTTAAGAAGTACAGGGTTAGGAAAGGAAAGAGGAGAATATTGAGAGAGGTTTAGGTTTTACTAAGGCCACTATGACTCATAGTAGAGTGTGGTATGTCTTCTTGTTATACCACAATATATTTTTCAATATTAAGCAGTTTTAATGAATGAAGTGACTTTATACTGGATTAAGTGTTGTATTTTGTTATAATAGTATTAATGGAAAACAGGCAACACTCTCAGAAGCCTGCTGCTTGCAACAGTTTTCTCTGGACATCCACTTTTATCACCTATTCTGTGGTTTCTGTGCTCCCTTTTGTGTTTTCTCCCCCCATCCTGATGCCTCTCACGATTTCTCACCTCTTTCTGAGCCTGCTCGCCTGCATGCATGCCCACTCATTTGCTCACTCACTCACTTACCCACTCCCTCACTCACCCACTCCCTCACTCACCCACTCACTCTGAGCCAGTACCCCAGCCGTTTGCCTCTGCTTCCCTAACTTGCATGGGACAAGCCCCTCCGTTTGTTATTGTAGGCTTTGCTGAACATGAGCCGGTCTTTACAACGGATTGAAAGCATTTGCTTCCAATGAAAATCTGGTCTTAGATTACAGGGCCTCGGCTCAGCTCGCTCCTCTTTTCCAGCAGCCTGAGAGACAGAGAGAGAAAGAGAGAGAGGGGCGGGTGTATTTCTCCCCTGAAACAGTAGGCAGGATGAACTCAGTGGTTAAGCCCAGGCTGCATTTGTCCTGGACTAATGATGTAACTTAAACTTGAAATGGGAGTGTATTTCTAAACACAGAGACGTCTAGAGGACTGGTGTGTGTATGTGTGTGTGTGTGTGTGGGGTATAGTATTTTTTTATGTATGCAATGGATATTATAGCAGGCGAACTTGAGGGTTTTGGTTTATTGATGACATAAAAACAACATCATGCACATACCTAATGGTTTATAGTATTAAATAGTGACTTAACTAATTATTTTACAGAGATTTAGAACTCCAGTCTCCCTTGTGGGTACTATATTTGTCCAACTTTTATATTATTTGGTCATGGTACTGTAGACCAACTGTGACACCACTGTTTATATGCATTTGTGCATTGCTAATAAGCAGTGGGTGGCGTCTACATCACGATCGCATCATCTATAAAAGTAGGTTCTTGTTATATCCCTCCCCCACTCTCCGTAGCATCACCTCCACTGCTACAAGAGCTTCATTAAAAAGCCTTCAATATGTGTGCATATGTATCTCCTTCTGCCAGAACAGTTGGACAGAGAGAGAGAGGGAATGAGAGAGAGGTAGCCAAGAGTGTTGTTTCGTATGGATCATTGAGAGTCTCTCTCTCCTAATGGTGTATATAATTCAGGTGCCCTCCAGGCATGCTTTCAGGAATTCTTTTGCCTGAGGTAATGGGGAGCAAAGGCCTGGGTTTTAGGCCCTTGATTATTCCATTGATGTGGCAGGCTGGAAAAAAGTCATCTCCAACCGGATTAGCGCCAACATCCCCATTAATTATCGATGAATCGGGGCTTAGGGTTTAGCTAGGTGCTGGGTGTCGCCCTCTGTAAGTTAGCGGAGCGCGGGTCCGCTTGAATGTAGCTATCTACTCGTGCCACAGTGAATACACATAAAAGCTTTAGAAGTGCTTTGGGTATAATCAATAAATAACAGGATCCAATTCTGTGCACTGCTTCGGCAGTTTTTATTTTTGCTTCATTCCTTCCCTTCTTTTGCAGTTGACATAGGCAGTACGGGACAAAAGTCAGTTATCAGCTGCTGAAATTTCTAGCAGTGTGGGTGCCACTTGTTTACCTCGCCTCATGTTTCTTTTATGATTATCCTTTTCATTGAGGGGTGGCTCGCATTTTTGAATAATGATAATAACAATTATGCTTTTCACAGCCACAGATGGGAAGAGCCTCATTCTTTCCATTGGTGCTGTATAGAATACAGTACCTACAGTAATTGGGTATTTTTGAATATGTGCGGTGTGTGTGCGTGCGTACCTAAGAGTTCATGCTGTTGAGTCTGAATGCAGAGAAAAGGCCCTCGGAGCGCCTTCCTTTCACTTTCCTCTCACTGCTCAAATACTCTAAGCTGTCTCAGTGTTCCCCTTAGGTGAGGTTAACTGGCCTTAATAGAGCCTTATCGAAGCCCTACAGGTTGCTGTAAGCAGCCATGACGCCATTGTTATGAAAAGCAGCTAGCTTTGTTAGTGCTGTTTGTGTCTCTGACTTCCTTTTTTCCACCTATTTTCCTTTTATTTTCTGCTTTCCCCCTCATCGCAACCTCCCCTTTTGTAGTGCCGTGTTACTCTTTCCACCTCAGGTAAAATGGCAGAATGCGCCGGGGTGACGCTTCAATAACTATTTTCCCCTCAGGATAATAAAGACTAAATCTCTCTGTCATTTTCAATTCTGCGCAGGCTTGGATGGGAGAGTGGGGAAATGCGACCTTACAAGTCCTTTGTGCTCCCCTTCTCCCGCTCTTTCTCTCAGAAAGACGCAAGCGCTTGCTCTGTTTTCAAGTGGTGGGGGGAGAAAAATGAAAGGCAGGGTTATTTATAAATGTATTAAAAATGAATGCATTTATGAGGTGCTGTTTTCCAGCCATTCTCAGCTTGCCATTGTTGTGTCTCTATACCCCTCGTCTGTGCATACAAAGCCCTCTAGAATTCCTTCAAAATCGTATTTATTCCCTTTGAAGGAAGAGGCGTAGCGAATGCAGGAAGTAAACAAATTGTGTGTCTGATCTCCACTGTCTCTTCCTGTTCCTTGTCATGTGACAGGTGATGGCCTGGACAACAGTGTGGCCTCACCAAGCACAGGGGATGACGATGACCCGGATAAAGAAAAGAAACGCAACAAGAAGAGAGGAATCTTCCCTAAGGTGGCCACCAACATCATGAGGGCATGGCTCTTCCAGCACCTAACAGTGAGTTGAATGAAACAGTGTTTGTTCTCTATCGCTCTTTCACATCATGCGTGCATGCTGAACCTCACTTCACAGCCATGGGCTGTCTTTCTCACACACAATACACTCACACAAGCACACACTTTAGACACTGATATACACTCATTGACATCACAAGAACCCCCCTTTTCTTTTCAGTGTATCTCAGCTCGTACGGTGAACACTTCAAAGCACAAGCCTGTGTAATCTGCTACGATCTCTGAAGCCTGCTCTCTGGCTCCTCATCTGCTGAAACTGAATAAGGTTGAAGCCAAGGAGAGCTGCCCCTGGCCATAACTGCTGCAGATACATAGATGAACCTTATTAAGAACAAATCTGTCATTATTTAACAGATGTTCAGGATTCTGTGAAGGCCTGTGGTTTGGCATTATTTTTACTCAATTATAGCCGCAAATACCAGTGCCATTAGCACCAGCTGACAGCATCACTATTTGTGTGACGGGGGGGAGAGTGGGAAACATTTACTTTCACAGGGAAAACAGCATATGTGACTATGATAAACTGACCTGACTGTAAAAAGAATGTCATCTGCACAAATAATGCTTGGCTTTATAATACATTAAATTGCATGTTAGCTGGTATTTTTTTCTACACACACTAAAAATCCTACACAATGTTCTGCTATGTCCACACATCTAAATATAGACTGAACTACTCTTGATTGATTGATTGATTGAAGTTAAAATAGTGTCAGACAAGAATTTCATGTTTTTCTCTCTTCTTGAAAAAATCTTTTTAAATATTTGTATGAAATTAACAAAAAAAGAAAAATCCACAATTTGTCAAATACTATATTTGGATTTGGCTCCGCCCCTGCATCTGAAGAGGGCAATGAGTGCGTGAAATACAGCTTGAAAAAGTGTGATGGAAGTCATGTGTACAGAACATTTAAAATAGCTCAAAATATTGGCAATGTTTGCTGTGATTATGAGTGCACTGGGTCAAATAGCTGATTACAGTTTAGATATAAATAAGTATGTTTGAAAACTAACTTAAACTTGAGTTGCATCTCACACGTTCTGCATATGTCAGGCGTTTGCAGAGAACATGATACAGTTTGGCTGAGTGGGTGTTGGTTTGAATTGCACAAACCAAGAGGGAGGATGCCGGGGAAAGTAATTTGGTTGTTGGATTGTGGATATTGCATGGGCTCAACTTTTTTTATTTATTTATTTGTAGCCAGTCTTTGATGTCGTTCATATGCACTGTACAGCGTGCTCCTCGCTTTCTTCAGTATTAACAACAAAGTGGAGGAATATTTTCTCAAGTCAAGTGCATAGGCAGATGTGTGTGTGTGTGTACATCTGTATGTATTAACATATACTGTATGTTTGAACATACATCCCAGAGGTCCTCTTACTCTTTTACTTTCTGCTCTCCTCTTTCCATCTGAACCTCACCACCACATCACAAACCAACCACCAGCACTTCATTGTCCCACATACACACAAACACTCAGACATGCATACCTACTCACCTCTCCCCTAACTCCCTGACCTCAACCCATATACCTCTGAAACCTTCAGGGCCACAAAGGAGAGGTGTTTGAAACATACACACATCCTGTCTGAGTTCAGCACACACAGCGCACATCCAGTGAAACACTAACACAGCAACACACCTACTGTGTCATATTACACCATGACTTGAGCTTATGGGAGACTTCTGCGCTGTTAGATCTCAAACAGTGGGAAGGATATAAGTTAGTGTCAAGGGAGCGAGGGAGAAGAAAAGAAGAAGAAGAGGAAGAGGCCAGGAGGTGAAGAGGTGGATAAGGAGGATCCATCAACCTTCCCCTTCTCTCAGGCAGAAGGGAAAGGTTTGAGAAAGTATAACATGGACACATAGGCACACAAGGGTGCATAGGGTATACTGCTTTATGATACAAAACAGGAAGAAGCTGCTGTTCATGCAGTGCAAACAGTGATAAATCATTCAGAGCTGTAAACTGAAAGGTTGTTGCAAAAATCACATTCAATATGTGTATACTTCTCAGGAAAGCCAAATAGAAATAAAATACAGGCAGAGATAATATGAACGAACAGCATTGTCTTTGTGTATAGAAAATATGGTTTTAATTTGGAGAACCGCTTGCATTAACAATACCTCTAGTGATGGGTAAATGTTTACAGGGATCTGATTTGTTAAAGCTTTCCATTCTTTGGTGTCAGTATCAGTTAGATCAAGATACGTCCACGTTTAAACACGCTACACGTAGCACCTCGAATGCAAAAACATTTACAGTATCTCTTACAGTATTTTCAGTGTGACTCTTTGGCACTGACAGTCTTTCCAAACTCATCCCCGGCATCATCAGCTGACATGCCTTTGTTTCACAGAGCGGTGGATGATGTGAGTCTGGCCTCTTAGAGATAGACACAATACCAATTAGGCACACACTAATGTATGCATGTGTGCTTACACACACACACACACACATTCAGATCTCAGTGTGGTGGCACCGCACTAGCATGGATTAGTGCGCTATTCACAAAATATGCAACAATCTGATTCATGCAGAGACAAAAATTAGTATAGAATAGAACAGAATAGAATAGAAATTTGTCTACCAAAGTGTATTTTCTAATATTCTCCCTCGCACTTGAAGCAACTGGGGAACTGTCTTTGAGTTGGAATGGAAGGGGAAGGTGGGTGGCACACTAACACACCAGGAGGATATAGAGTAGGGAGTATTAATACTGCTGCATTTGTATGGTTTATTATTGTGAAAACATGCCACTTATCCTCTGATCACTTATCCATCAATAATACACTGGTCTTTAAAATAGCTACGAAGGCTTCTTGTTCTTTGTGGCACTGATGGTACCAGAGAATCTGTACCTACAGTGTCCTGTGTAATCCAAGTCAATGAGAAAATTTCAGTTCAGTTGAAAAATCTGAAGGGGGGGGGGTTTGCTGGTGTTGTAAGTGTGATGGGCATGGAGTGACAGATCGAGCAGTGGTATTGAATTTGGGCTGATGACGACAGTCGCGGCTCACAGAGTTCTCTCCAACACACCCAGTGAGCTCATGTGTTGTCAACAGCGCTGTTGGGACACGTTCGTCAGAAGAATTTGGCTGTGTTGACTTGGAGTTACTACAAAACATTAGCCTGTCACTGAAGGCTGAAGCATGCTGTTCGCTGCCAGCCTGACATGCAGCTGTAAACTTGGTGGAGACCCAAAATAAAGAAAGGGAGGGCTTTGCCACTTGTGTCCTCAACTCATTTTGTTACTCATTTTAGATGCATAGGTGTTCATTTAATGGATTTACAAACAAACCAGGTGCCAGTCGCCAAATAACAAGCTTTGTATTTATCAAGGCTAATGTTAATGATCCTCTGTATTTTGTTTTTCTTGTAATTGCATTTTTACAACGTTGATTTAAGATCCCCTTTAAACAGATTGCATAACTGGCTGAGTTTCCTTATTGCTTTGTAGTACAACCTAAAAGACGCGGCGCTTGTGATGAAGAAAGCTGGTACTCAATATCTATTTTCCCTCTCTCCCTCCTTTTGTGCAGTTGGAATCCCCTCCCCACCTCCGCCTCTCCATCTCTCCTCACAAATGGTATTTTCTTGTTTAATTTAACAAGAAATGAGTAGTAAATGAAAGCTCAAGCCTCAAATCCCCAACGCGCCCTGTGCTCTGCACTCCACTCCCCTATGAAAAGGCAATTTGTGAAATTATGTGATAGAG
This sequence comes from Apogon talboti, assembly GCA_037367365.1. Lineage (NCBI taxonomy): Eukaryota > Metazoa > Chordata > Actinopteri > Kurtiformes > Apogonidae > Apogon > Apogon talboti. The sequence continues at coordinate 13,909,407 of JAPQRQ010000008.1, forward strand.
TAATTAGATGGAATTCACCCCCGCCTCCCCACTACACACACCACCCTTATCCCGTTTAGATTGTTGCCTTGCTAAACTGAAGTAGGGGTGAGTGTGTGCAGAAAGGAAAGCAGAGTGGGGTGGTGGTGGTGGTGTTGGGGGGAGGTGGAGGCTTGGCATTCAGAGTGTTAGCATCGGTATATTAGCCTGGCAGACAGAGACACACACTTTCTCTCATACACACACATTATCACAAACGCTCCCTCATTCTGGCTCGCCTCCCCTCCTATTTGTACACAGACTCAGTGTAACGAGGGGCAGCCGTGATTGCAGCTCATAAAAGGAGCCAACCCGCAAACCCTCAATGAGCTGCTTTTTCCCCCCCTCCTCCTTTCTCCCCTTAAAATGTGTAAAATGCAAGAGTGAATATAAAAAACCCAACTGGAAGGCATAATCCCCCGTTAATACAATTAGAGTCTAATTTAACCGCTCACGTACGCAGATGTAGCTGAGCTGGGGGAGATCGTTCTCCCCCTTGGAAATTTTTTTTTTTTTTTTTTTTTACACAGCACCATGCAGCAGGGGGTTTTGAGCAGAAACAGGTGTGAAAAGTGATATAATTCATTTCTGCGCTGGCGGAGCAGGCCAGGAGCCGCGTGGTCCTGGGCCTTGGGTGGTGGCAGAAGAACAGATGTAAGAATAACTAGGTTGGAGCTGTGGGATGGGTGAACTGATAGATGGATGGGTTCATTATTCCTTAAAGGTAGATATTTCCAAATATTGAAAATAGAGGGATTTAACAGAATTGAAATGTTTAAGTGACTATAGTAAAAATGTGTGCGTATAGTTTAACAGAATTGGCCTGTATTTATCTCAGCAACTATTTGTTCCTATGAATAGAAAAACCCCATAATTTTTAAAGGCAACATGCAGCCGCAGACATTTAAATGATTTAGTCAAGTGCTCATGCGCTGAATGTTTTTATTGAAATGGAAATTCTGACGTCTTATCGGTCCCTGAACCTCTCAGCTCAGAAAACACAAACCAGATATGTAAAGCCTCATCTAAACACCAGAAGGAAAAGAACAAAAAAAAAAAAAAAATTGAGGTCAGAGTTCACCATTGCCTCAGATGCCATTAGTCTTCTGCTGTTTATTGCTGGAGCCCAGACATGTCAGCACCCTGATCACCCACAGTAACCCTGGTCCGAGATGGAAACTCCCACCTGGACTGGTGACCTTGGTGTCCATCTAATCACAGATTTTCTCAACATAAATTTGGACCTGTCTGCATAATTATAACAATAATAAAATACCTTTAAAACTTTGTTGCCATTATTAAACAGCGATAAGACAGAAGTGGGAAAGAGATGCATGACAAAGCTACAAGCATTAAGTATTTGTTTTGCGTTTAGAACTATGGCTGTCCTGTGATTGTTGTTAGGGGTGTTTGTCTTAGTTATCCAGTACACAAATTGAGTTTTCTCATGAAAAATTATTTGATCTGACCGTTTAAGTCACCAGGACGCCTTGTTAATAGCTTTACAAAAAACATCAGGAAATGAGGTTGGAAGAGAACATCAGCTGACTTTGTATATTTGTATTTTCATGAATTTCTCCATAAACTACAACAAAAGGATGATATCCATCTTGATACTGTGAAGTAATATAGTGGTCTATGACCTGATGTCTCCGATTAGGTCTTAATTCAATCTAAGTGGCAGTCAGAAACTTAGGCGCCACCACATTAAGATTTCAAAGAGGTCCTAAGAGACGACAGACAGACGGACAGATCTGCCAAAGGCCTGGCGTGACACTGTGACGGGACAGAGAGAGAGAGAGAGAGGAAAACAAGAGAACAAGTTAGTCTTATTCTCAACATTTTTATTTGGTTTCAGATACTTTATCTCGGGGAATAGCACTGGCTTTAGGCTGTGTGTGTGTGTGTGTGTGCTTCTGCCTGTATGAACCTCTGTTTGTGTAAATGCGATTGCTCCTGTACATGCGTGTGACTGGGAGTGTGTGCAAAATTTGCGTTATGTGTGTGTGTTTATAAGAGGGCATTTGGAAGCAATGACTTGTCTGTACCAATCGTAGGAGTGATTGGTGTCAAAGAGGAGGCAGCTGAGTCAACCTGCCAACTCCCACAACACACACACATATACACACACACATACCGTCCCCCAACCCCCACATTACCCCACACCTTGTAATGAAAACATCATCAATTATCCCTCTTGACAGGCCCCCGGGACCAAAGGCAGACAGCTCTCTTTGGGGGCTTCTCTTTGTGGACTGACCCTCATAGACACATACACTTGCCATTCACACTCTTTGCAACTGTTTCACTGTTATTTTTGACGATGTGTGTGTATTAAAGGCTGATGTCCATCTGGTGGAAATGTAGGGGGCAGGAAGTGTATCTTCATGTGTGAACGTGTGTGTGTCTTTTGTGGGTTCTTTTTTGTTTTTGGTGGGATAGATGTGGGGGATAATGGTATGGCCGGGGCAGAGGGAAGTCATCAGTCCTGACATGGGCTTCTGAAAGACCATCTGTTTCATGACTGATGGATGGAATGATGGATGGATGAGTAAATGAATAGAGGGATACAGTAGATGTTTAGAGAGAGTTTTAAAAGATACATTTACACTGAGGTATTGGCATTTATTTACATTCACAACGGCTGAGATTCATTCACCAACTTTTTGCCATTTGTGAGTTTACCCTTAACTGAAAAACACTAATGTATCCCATCTAACTTTACGTAGCAATCCACCTTGCCATAGACCCGCCAGCTTTCCTAAGTATATTTTATAAGTTTGGGTTTCACTGGAGAGTTGTGATGGTTTTAAAGGTGTTCCCCATCCTGCCAAGAACTGCTTAAAACACTGCATTCTTGGAATTTTTCAAAATATCTTTCATATAAATATCTAAATTAAATATACAGAGTATTGGCACTTGTTCGCCCGAAACTGCTCGCATAAAACAATAAAAATGAATATGTACCACAGAGGAGGAATGTTCCCTACCCTTTAAATACAGTATCTCAGAGAGGTAACATGAGAAATGACCACAAAAGAGCAGTGTCCTGAAATATATGTTGTAGCAAAATAGTCCAAAGATGTTGTTTTGACAGACACAATTTCCAGACACTACATGTTTTCTTTATTCCTTTACATGTAGCGTTGCAGCTTCTGTTCCTACTTTCTCCCCTCAGTTTCGTTATACTCCTGGTCAGTATGGTTTTACTCCTCGCTTTAAAAGCCCTCAAGGGCAGTTAACTTTTAATTCATGTCACCTTTGAACTTTTCCAAAACGTCTGTCATAGATAGTAGTAAGCATATGTGTGTGTTGATCTGGCCTTAGTCAAAGGGCGGGTTGATGTGTTTCCTTGAGAACGTGAGAACTTTACAGACCCTCAAGGTCGGTCAGTAGCACTGGAGGGGATCACCATTTGCAACATGGCTCTTCAAAATATAAAGAAACACTCGATTAATGTTAAAACCAGTGGGCCTTCTTCATCTTTTCAGATTTCTACATTTTTACAAGTTGTTATAAGATATGTCTCTGCTCAGTCTCAGACAATATTAATTGTTGTTATATAAAAAATGAGTTTGAGCCTTATAAACATGGAGAGGAAGAAGTTAATCTCAGCTGCTTTTTCCTAATATTGTTAGAATTTTCTTAATCATTTTTCCTATATTTCATCCGCCTCCTACTTTTCCTATTCCCTCATATAATTTAATAGCTGGGAAACTATGAAACAGTTCAGTGTGCGGTTTCATTGTTGTATGTTAACGTGATTGATGTATTCATGGTGAAGCTGTTCTTTCGTACCAGTGCTATTTTTCATTATCAGCTGTATGTGATAAGTGTATGTGTGCGACTGCAGAGTGGACAAAGGCCCAATAGCTCAGATGTGTGAAATCAGTTTTGGTTTTGTACCCACTAATCAGTTAATGATGATCTGCAAATCCAAAGAAAAGGATCACTGTCAGCTGCCAGACAGAGAAACACACACTTTGATGCAGAAGCATGAATGCACATACACTTTTGCACAATTGCATATGCCTATAGTGGTGACGTCAGTGCATGGGTGGGGTGTGGAGTTCCCCACCATCACTGTGGTATTTATTGGAGAGTGAGTGGCAAGTTGACGTTTGGAAGAGTCTGGGAAAAATATTGTCATAAGTCTGTGGTTAGCCTAATGGAATGCTTATATGTAACACTAAGATGATCATTGCTAGCAGTTTAGCATCTTATTTTTCATGCAAGCAATTTGGTTTTATGTTAAACTCCTCAAATATATCATTGTCTTTTAAGTGTGTGTAAGTGTTCACTGCCTTTCAAGAAATAGTTTAGCACAGACGTACTGCATGTAGCATGATTTTGCTCACCGAGTGATATATTAACTCTGCTCAGTGTGAAATCACATTAGCACTAGCTGATAGCCATTATCCATTAGGCTGTGTTTGGTGATCCAGAGGATTGTGGGATCTTTTCTGGCTGGAGTCAGCAGCTCAATACCTTTTACTTACAGCAACTGCAGAAGACTGCCCTAGATACATTTGGTGTGTGTGTGCATGTGCATGTGTCTGTGTGTGAGTGCATATGCAGTAGTGCTATTATTTGTATGTGTCAGCTTCATGTCTCTTTTGTAAGCATTGTGTGTGAGTGTGTGCGTGCCTTTGTGTCACATCCCATGCGTGTGCTCGGTGGTTCGGTGGCTGTGGCTGTGCTGTCGTGGTAATCAGTTTGTGCGTTAGCTGAACTAATTTATCAATTCAGTTCCTCCCACTTGTATTTCCTCCCATGCGTGAACCCTCAGTCTCTTTACTCTCTCTCTCTTTCTCGCTCCTATACTCTGTCTGTGTCTCCAAGTCAGACAAAACCCTTCTCTCTGAAAAACTGTAAGGGTTTCCCATCTTTTATGCATGCCTTCTGCTTCTCTGACTTCTCTCTCCTCCTGTTCCTTTCCTCCTTTCTTCCATGATTCACTCTTACTCCATTTTTCTATAATGTACAGCTGTGCTGGCTTACATTTTAATGGCCTTGAACTATGATATCATCACACTATTGGTGCACTAGTGCAATTTCAAAGAAATCAGAGAGTGAGCCATGATTTATAGATGAGATAGCTTGTGATAGATGTCCATAAGTCATCATTTTACACCAACTCATCTTATAATCTTATAATTGAGGTTTGCAGGATAACGCAGCGAAGTGCTTATGGTGCATGATAGAGGCAGGTGGCATAGAAGGTACGATCATAGGCTGGTAGTCTGCCAGCTGACCCAAGGTGCCCCTGTGGATTGGGGTGGTCAGCTTTGTGTGTTTGTGTATATGGCAGCGTATGTGCATTTGCGACACATACGCATGTGTAATGCATGTGTGTCCTTGATGTTTGTGTGTCTCGTATGTGTGTGTGTGTATCTGTCCAGTGAAGTGAGAGAAATCATAGCTAGTGAACCAGGTGGTGGACGCAGACAGGCAATAACTCATGGTGGAGGAGTCTGAAAAAGCTCAGGGAGGAGGTATGGTGGGAAAAAGCTCAGTAACATACATATACATTTGATTTTTTTTCCCACATTTAATATCCTCTATTCTTGTTTTTAGTCGTTGTCTTTGTTTAATGTGCTTGTCCTCATCTTGGCTCTGTCCATGTCTATCTTTGAACACACTCCTGCTTTTATATATATGTATGCTTCACTTTGTGTATTTGTCAGCTGTCTTCTTATCTTTTCCCTCCTTCTCTTCTCTATGAAGCGCACCGGGTGTTGCAGTATTAGTGATGGCGGGGGGAAGTGAACAGGACTGAGGGTGCTGCTCACTTGTTTGTTACGACAGATTGAGTCATTGATTTGTAAAAGCCGTGCGCTGAAGGAGAAGGCCCTCCACCGTTGAAGACTGGAAGACAGAACAGAGAGTGAGATGAAGGGAAGCACTTTGACTGAGAAGTAGATGTATAAAAAGGAGAAGAGTTAAGGGGAGGCGGAAAAAAAGAGGAGAGGAAAGGAGTTAGTCAAGTAAAGTGCTAAAAATAGAACAGAGGAATGAAGATAGCAGAGAAAGAGAGGAAGAAAGGTGTGCTCCGAGTGAAGGAGATGTCAAGGAAAAAGAAAGACAAAGGAAGGAGAGAGCGTCATCTTTCAATAGCATCGCCCAACTCTCATGTTCTCCTTCCCTCTTATACATGCCGCTCCACAGAGCATAAGGGAGCAATTGTGAAATACCTTTACCTAGTTTCAGCATTCCCCCAACCCAGGTTCTTTTCACCCCCCTAGGGGCCAACGGTGAGTTTCTAATTAAAACGTCGGGGGCAAAAGGGTAATTATGATAATAACATAATAATATTGCCAGGGTTATTAGAATGTTCTGTGGTCCCCAAATTGCTTCCTTAGAGAGATCACATTTCAGTGGCATTATGTAAAGTCAAATTTCCTTGAAAGTCAGGTGAAATGAAATGGATTCCCCCATGGTTTAGGTGCAATCTGAGAATATGATTCCCTATTGTATGTCATGGACACCGAGTTAAAAAAATCCCCTTAGCTTCTCACCACAATGTCACATATAGCCCCCTTTCCTCGCTTACTTACAAGCTCAATTTAGTTTGAAGTGTACATGTGGTTAGGAAGTCTACCCAGTTGTTTAATACTTTCTGTTTTGTTGCCTCAAAATCTCCCATAATAGCACTTTGTTTTGCAGCAGAACTGTGTAACAAGTCCTGTGTATCGAAGCCATGTGTAACAAGAGAACATTTGTTTTTTAAGCTGAGAGATCACTGCTAGAATGCTAGCTGCGAGCGCTGTAGCTTGGAGCTACCACACTGGTGCTCTGTGGGGCATCCTGCTGATTTCTCTCAGCTTTCTGTGGTACCTGACTGGGATGAGGCTTTGTGGATCCCTCCTACTCCCCATTTACACACCCCCTCCATTCCAGGCAGCCCTGAGGCAGCCCACCTCCAGCTGTGGCTGCCGTTCATTGCGCTGCTTGGTGCAAGTACCGATTGCTTTGGAGTGCTTCCCCTCGCTCAAATAGGCGGTAATTACGGGCTTAAAGAGGTTTAGTGGTCCAGCAAACTACATAATCACCCCCTGAATTAGCCCCAGCTCATCAGCCTCAGTCCAACGAGCAGCGCTTACCACTAGCACTAGCTAGCATGCTGCACCCCCTTCTCTTTATTGCACAGAGGGAAGCACAGCAGCAGGTGTTGTGCAACATCCGGCCCCTTAATAAATTTAGCCTCCCCTGAGCTGGAATAGGGAGGACTAATGAAGCACGCCCTCGCTCTTAGGGAAAGCAACTGCAGAGTACAGACCCCATGCATTCATCACACAATATGAGATGTTTTCCATCAGTAACATCAACAAAGCTCACCTTTTACATTCTGTTAAATACAACAATACAGTACTTTGTTAAGACTTGAGATGTGGTACTCATGTGCATACATGCCATAAGCTTCAGAATACACATAGGTAGAAGACCCACCCAACTGTAAAGCACATATCAGTGCTCACACCCTGTAGTGCAACAACTGCAGCACCTAAAGCACCTACAGCAGCCACCACAGTAGCTGCTGACCTGCATTATAAGCCCTTGGAGTTTTAGAAAAGCAATAAATGATATTAATAATCAATTAACATGGTAGAGAAGCTGGCAATTTTGTACATTGTCTAATCCACTTTGTACTCCAGCTTTAATGACATACTTTTCACCCTTTGCCTCACCAGCTAACTAGATTTATCTCATTCCCATAGGCAAGAGCACTGTAAGATTTCCCTAAATCAACAAAAGCTGTTTTTTTTTTTCGAGAGGGAAAATGCTCATTAATGAATGAAAAGTACAAGAACATCTGTTTTTTTCTCCATTTTCTTTGTTTCCAGATGAGATGGAGAGATTTGATGAGAAAAACAGTATAAAAGGGTGTTTCATTGCAATTTCTGGGTGTAGATCGTGTAAAAAAAAAAAAAACTGCTACTGAATTATTCATGTTACAAGCTTTGAGTTTTCTATGTAGCCCAATGCCATGAAAGATGCTGTTTCTGCTTATATTGCGCTTCAGAGCATGAAGACAGGGGGCGTTCATTTTGCGTACACTTTGCATAGGGCTCGCTGAAACTCTCATCCTGTAGTTGGTTCATTTTGAGTCTCTCAAAAGATCTGTTTTTGCTCTGTTTTGTTATTTTGCATTGGAGCAGCCCGAATCAGAGGAAATTAGGTTAGCGGTGCTTTGTTTTTTTTTTCTGTTGTTGTTTTGTTCACTCTCACTCCCCTTTCTTTTTTCTTTAATCCCCCCCTTTCTCCCAGAGCCAGCTTTGTTGCTGGGTCCCTGCTCCCTAATGAAGTCAAAGGGATGTCAGTCGATGCCACCTACACAGAAAGGAATTTGAAATGGCATAGTTCTCACTGCACAGCGTGAAAAACACAGAGAATGTAACTTCCACTGAATGAGCAAGAAATTTAGGAAATTGGAACCTTGTTGTATGAGATACAACAGGCTTACGGTTTGGAAGGCTTGTTTTAAAGTCTGCACATGCTCAGGGTTCTGGGCATTTGTTGTTAGCATAACAATGTGCTTGCCTCCCCAAATATTTAAGGTAATCTCATACACTTCTGGCAAGAGCAAAGCTTCACTTCCAGTAAACTGTGTGTTCATGAGTGTGTGTCTGTGTGTGTGTGTAATACAGTTTGGTATGACACTCCGATGCCCTTCTAGCCAAAAAGGCCCCCGGATTAGCCGTCAGGCATTCCTGATGGGCAGCTCGGTTTCCACAGAGATTTGACCTGGGAACAGTAAGGGGAGCAGACCTGGCCAAATCAAGTCGGTTCACTTTTACCTTAACTGCCACGACCAAGTCAACAACCATGCATAATGTGGCTGATTTGTTGTAGCAAACCACCAACATTATCTAACTTGATTCTGAAAAAGAGTGACCTGAGTTAAACTGTGATGAGTGACCCAAAGTAACCCATTAATAACAATAAGTTGCTGGTCATTACCACATAGCTTCTTTACTTTTTCTGGCTTCCACTGCCTTGTGGCAAACCCCAACAATCTGGTGATAAGCTATGCTAACTCAACACACCATTGACCCATGTCTGCTGTCCACAGATTGTGCAGTGTCATGGCCTCTTTTGTGAAGGACATCACGTAACAGTGGCAACATATGATTTGTCTCTCTCTTATTCCTCCCTCCACCCTGTTTCATGGTTGGCGTTTTATGAAGCTAATGTAGCGTGTCAAGCTTTTTTAATGGGATGCACGCTGACTTGGGAAGCCTAGTTTTAAATAGAAATATATCCTATGATAACACCACAATGCTAGTGGCTACGGAAGGAACAGGACTGAGAAGACTGAGGCTGCTGAGAGCTGGTTAACTAGGATAGAATCAAAAACACAGATGTAGTACTCAAATGTAGGGTTTTCATGTAAAATTTAATGAATATATTAAATATGCACTATAACAAATAAAGAATGACATATGACATAATCTTTTTAATGGGAGTAAACTGGAGCATTACTGACAAAAGGATGACTCAAGCTTTCCAAGTTTATTAACCTTCTTTCTGTCTTCCTTCTATTTTATTGTGACTTTTGGAATGGAAGATTATTATTATTATTATTATTATTATTATTATTATTGAATACAATATTCATTATTATTACAGTATGTCAAATTCTTCCACAGCTCTTCCTAGAATAGTTTTCTCCTGGGTTAAGCATGGGACATGGGGTGTAAAGAGGGGTCTTGCAGAATATTTATGCTGTTATCTCTGTGTTAAACCCCTGGGGCTGCAGATATCCATTTCCACGTCTCCTCCCCTGCCTCCTCTTTCCCTCTTCCCCTCTTTACTTCTTCTCTCCTTCTCTTGTTCTGGTCTGAAGAGGTCAGAGAGGAAGACAGTCAGACAGGGAGGGGATGTTACTGATGCTCTGTTAGTCACCCACACAAACACATGCACACACTTTTCTTTGCTGAAATTCACACACATGATTATGCAAACTGGCAATTCAGTGCTTCAACCGAGAGCACAAACACACACACACACTTCCACGTCCAACGGAGATGAAGTTGCTGGTATGAGCATTGGCGAAATCAGTGACACACATGAACAACCAGAAATGCATGCAAACTCCCACACATGCGCACTTGTGCACATTTGGATTGATAAGACACTGGATAAAGAAGAGCGAAAACACACACTCCTGGCACCCACATGCTCAATGACTACCAGTGTGCAGCGAGTAGGGTGGAAAATCTCATGAAAGGAGTTGTATATTTGGAGAAGACATATCATTAAGATAGGCGGGGGGAAGAAGGAAGGGAGGGAAGGATGTGCAGAAACTTTCCATCTGTTCCTTTAAAGAACATGTTATTGCTTCTCTCACTAAAGGCCTTTCTCTCTCGCTCGCCCAGCTGAAACACAGCCAAAGGCCGTTAAAAGACACCAGAATCCCTCACACACAATATTAAAACCGGGTAACTTGATGCAGAACGACAAAGTAAATCAGAGTGTTTTGACAGAGAGGAAGCTAATTTGATGTTTTGAAAAAAGCAGGACAAAAACATTTTTGATAAACTGACTTTCTGTTTTTTTCCTCACTTCAATTACTTGTGTTGATTATACTTTGGAATAGTTGGAATACCACGATTGAATAAAACCATGTTGATGCTCAAAATTAAATATTTTACATGAATTAGATTAAGTAAGGATTACCAGAAAAGAACTCTGAGTATTACAAATAGAAGCAGAGTATACAGAATTCTAATATTGAATATACTAAGGTGGGAATGAATTTATACAATTGAGTATAGCTTAACATATTAAAATGTTCCATATTTTGTGTGCAGATCATAAACTTGGTTCCTTTTCAGAATATTTGTTGAGGAGAATGTAGTCATACCAACAAACACATTCCTCTCACCAGTATTGCATTGTGGGATTGTGTGTGTCTGTGTGTGAGTTAGTTGTCTATCTGTCTTTCCGTGTGTGTGCTGGGAAGCTAGAGCAAGGATGAAGCCATGAAACAGGGTGTATTTGTGCTGTGCTGTGGCCCCTGGCATGGCCGCAGCCCCCCCATATCACGAGGCAGACACTCCTGCTTTCATAGATCTGCAGCACGTAGAATGGATACATTGATCTTTTTATGTTCCATCAGCTTTGTTTGTTAAAAAGAAAGACATAAAAAGCATGTTGTTCATATGATTGGCTTCAATATATCAACAATTAGAGAGAGAGAGAGAGAGTGTGTGTGTGTGTGTGTCTGCGTGTGTTGTTGTTTGTTGTCTATATGTAAAGATCTCAGCCACATCAAGACATCAGATGATGCAGACAAATGGCGTCTCAGATTTACACGTTGTTTTGCTTCTGATTAGGAAGATGTACAGCGATAAACACATGAATGAAGGAATGTTCCCATACACATACACACATTTACAGACACACACATACAGTACATGGTTGTAAAGAAGAAGTGGACGCAAATATGGCCAGAGGCAACAGTGCAATTATAAGTTGAAGATGAAATTAGCCTCCCTGTCTTCTCATTCCCCCACAACCAATCACATGGACAAGGGAAGGCTGGGAAAAAATCCCTTTTCTCGCTGTCTCTTTCCTAGTGTGTGATCAGTAGCCCCAGCATTAAACACAATCATATTCATTATGCACTTAAAAATCTGTTATGAAAAAAAAGGAAACTGTGGCGCCATACTGATTTCACATGCCTGATTGACCATTAAGTGCGTGTATTCTTGTCAGACACTGTAAATACTGCACAGTATCTATGTGTAACTATGTAAGTTAGCATGACATTAAGCGAATGAAAGTCTGTTTGTGGCTGTGTCAGACAATTTACACCCTTCATATGCAAATTTGTTAAGATAAATCTAAGACACTGCATGACACTGATATATATTGTATTTAACAACATGTCACACCACTTACATGTCTCAACTATGCAGTCTTAGAGTTCCTGGTATGGTAATGGTCAAAAGCGTTAAAAAAAAAAAAAAACTGCTTGTACTATGGGTTGAAAGTTATGACCGCCATCATCAGACAAAAGTGGTGTTTCATAGAATGTAAAGATAATGGGGTTTAGAAATATTTATTGTTGGAAATCTTATGGACAACATGAGAATTATGCATCAAAGTCATTTTTCTCCAGAGCCAATCCTTTATTTTAATAGAATGTATGTTATTTCCTTTACGAATCGCGCCGGCTATGTATAACATTTTGATTTCTCCATTTTTCTTCAAATCTCTGTTCTGTCCTCTTTTTCCTTCTCCTCCCTCGTCTTCTCCTCTTTTATATCCTGTCTATGTTGACCAGCACAGTCCATGTCTTGTCTCAGTCATGAACAGCACATTGTCCTCCATGAACAAGGCTCCCTGCAAGTATGATACCCCCCACTCTAATATAAATCAACACTCGCCCCGAGTTCACATTTATCCAATTTATTCATTCTATATATTTAAACAGGTGGCTTGACTTTTACTATTCTCGGCTGGTTACTTGAGAAATGAGCAGTCGGTTTTTTTCTTTCTTTTTTTTTTTTTGTGACGTCAGTCCTGGTTGTTTTTCAGCAATATTTTTTATAGAAGTGACAGCCTCTGATGCTAAGATTAGGCTTGATTAAATCTTAAACCAGTTAAGACACGATGAATGAAACAATTATTCCCGCATGCAATCGGATTTGCATTGGTGAAACATACAATTGCTTTATCTCTCCCACTGTTACTCAAATACTGCATTTTACATTCCACTTTGAAGAAACAGTTACTTCCATGCCAAGATACTCAAAAGCATAGAATCTAAAAAACTAAAAGTAATGATTGCTTTTCTTGATGACTTAATATGCCAAAATAATTTGAACAAAGCAGTAAATAGGGATTATATTTAACCTGCTAAAATAAGGATAAAAGTAATGAGCAGCACTAAAGACAAGAGATTTTAGACTCTCTTGTCTGTATTCCATTGGGTCAATGTTACATATTCTCTCCTGTCTGATTATGCAGCTGGGTGAAAGGGGGGCCATTGACGTGAATATATTTGTGTAAGAGGCTGCCTAATTACCAGAGCTGGTTCTCCACTTCACTTAACTTTCTAATTGGCTTGCCTTTTTGGCTGCCATTAATTACAAGATTTCATATTCCATTAATGATCTAAGGGGAGAGCAGCACGTTAATACGCACATACTCACACATACTTTCAGTATACGTCCAGACAGACACACACATAGGCACATACTGACACCTACGCACCAGTGAGCATGTGCACACATCTCATTTTCTACTTCTCATTACACTTTTTTTTGTGCATCTCATATCTAACCTGTGCCCTGCAACATCTCTTTCTCAACCAAAATGCACATCAGACTTTTTTTCCACAACAACAAGCTTCATTTAACAATTTGTGGTCAGCCTTTTTCTTACACATGTTGTTTTTCTTTCCTGCAGCATCCCTACCCTTCAGAAGAACAGAAGAAACAACTGGCGCAAGACACAGGACTCACCATCCTACAAGTGAACAACTGGTAAGTCAGAGTTTACATGTGGTCGATTTCAGGGTTTTGCCCCTCCAGGCTATCTTAGTTCCTAATGATCGGAATTAATGCCTCTACTCCCCCCTGTTTTATCTCCTGCACACCCACAAACATGCACACCATTTACCAAATCCTCCTCACCTAGATCAATCCATCTAAAGAGATATGGCCTGCAGTGATTTTCCAAACCAACAGCCAAACTCAACCCAAACATGAACATCCATTTTAATTAATAGTCAAACTACTATTTGAAAACATCCAATAAAATCAAGTTATTCAAAAATGATTACTGGTAAAGTGGTAGCTCTGAGACTAATTATAGGATTTGACTAGCATATTTTGTGGCTTTTACTGGATTAACAGTGACTTTAATTAGTCATACAGTGTCTTATTCAAGAGACAAACTCTGTAAAAGTGTAATGTTCTGTTAAGACAGATTAGAGTGAGAGGTTTGATACACTTTGCAAGCACTGCAAAATGTATTGAAATGCAAAAATGAATTAAATATCATGATACATTTCTTCAAATACAATACACATAAAGTGCAAGTCCTTTGCCCTGTCCAGTGGCATTTGCTAGTGATGTTCTGATTGATTATTCTTTTCATTTTATTGGCTATCCAGTGATCCTATACTCACTTATACCATATTTATGGGTATATTCTATAATGAACTGGCAATTTTCAACTGTCCTTGTTAGCAGGGAGCCTTGCGTAGAAGTTCGCAGTGTGATTGATATTATATGCCTTTGCAAATTAATGCCCTTTAATTGCCAAGTAGACTGGTAATTGGGTACTAGCATGACTGGCTGGGGCCATAAAATATGGTTGCTAACTAGTGGTTTTAACCTTAGGTAGCACAGTAAAAGGTAAAGAGGGGCCCTATGTCCTTGTGTGGCTTGTCTTATCAGAGAGATGGCTATCAGCACATACTTAGCGTTATTAGCCATGTCTAATTAAAGGGGCTGGAGTCTAGGTTACTGAGGCAGAGTCCAGCAGAGGATGTTTGATCTGAGCGGCCCTTAAAATAATCCAAGAAAGTATCAGTCAGTCGCTAGGTGGGTGCATAAAAGTGGAGCCTCTAGAGCTAGAGAAAGAGAGATAGTAGGAGTTAAAAAGCCAGACAGGGTAAAAAAAAAAAAAAAGAAGAGAAAAAGAGAAAAGAGACAGATAAGGAAAAGAGAGAGGGAGAGAGAAAGAGATGAGACATGATAAAGCCCCATTACCAGCAGTCTAATAATGTTAACATTATTCCCAGCCATTGTTCAATTGGAGACCTCAGAGACAGACGCTAGATTAGGGTATGGTGTATCAGTCTATGGAGAATTAATTTTATACCAGGCCAAAACAATACACACCACACACACATACACAGACGATGGAAAAAGGCCTCCTGACCAGAGGGAATCCTGTAGAGGTTATCAAATCACATGACCCCTCTGAAATCCATGGGGGATCAATTCTTACAGCAGAGATAAAGCCAGGCTGTGTGTCTGTGTGTAAGTCAGACAGACAGTCACATGAACAGTAGCTTGGTCACTTAAGGCTGACTGCATGCTCTCTCATTGTTTGTTATTTTATTGGTAGGGGGATAGCAACACACCCTGAAGGTGTGTGTGCATATTTGTGCAAGACCAACACACACTGTGTAAATCGTAGGAGGTTAATCTTGGTTTGTGGAAGATGTTGTGTGTGTGTGTGTGTAAGAGAGGGGAACCGGGGGTGGTTAATCTAAGGGGTATTAGCTGTTAAACCTTGCATGCTGGGATCCCACTGCCCCCTCACATTTCTTTGTATACAAGAGTGTGTGTGTGTGTGTGTGTGTGTGTGTGTGTGTGTGTGTGTGTACAGTACGTGTGTGTGTGTATTTGTTTATGTGCATGCTTGTCCACAGGCAAATTTCCATGCATGGTTCTTTGAGTGCGCGAATGAGCAGTACATTACAGCATGGAAGGGTGATTGAGAGGTAGAACAATAAAGAGAAAGACATGAGAGAAATATAGACAGAAAATAGTGAGAACGACTGAGGGAAAAAGAAGAGGAGGGGGGGAAAAAGGAAGGGAAGAAGGAGTGGAAAGGATAGAGCAAGAATGAGAAACAATCAGAGTAGAGAGAGAGGTTACGTTAGGGGAACTGCCATTTCACAGGCGTGTTGTTGTGCTGGTTGGGAAGCCCCGTCATTGGGTGTCTCCATAGCAACCCCCGGTGATGTTACCTCCTGACCCACTGATTTGGTGAAGTCAATTTCCCTAGCTGTGATTCTGTTTGTCAGTGCTGTGGGAGAACACACACTCAGACGCATATACACAAATGGGCGCATATACAGAGCATCTTTCTTTCTCTCACACACACACACACCGTTTCACACACACACTTTCTCATGCATCCACATTCACCAAATCAGGTCTACAACTGTGAAATCAAGCCAAAGACGACTTCAGAAAGCATGAAACACTTAGTGGAAGTGTGTTTCACAGTCGTTCGCAAGTGATCGGTGTTGAATTCATGTCAAATGACCATAGATGAACTGTGGGTCATCCATGTTTATTCCTTTCTGGGGAAGACCTGGTAGTGAAAACATGTACAACTGTCAAAATAAAATGTACTGTGCAAAATGGTCACATGTTCCTGAGCAGGACATAACAAGCACTCTGCACTGTCTACCTATAATCTTCTCTTCAGTCACAACAGATGCTTTCTTTTATACATACAATATACTCAAATGCACATACACTCCCTCTCTCTCTCTCTCTATTTCTCTCTCACGCACTAACACACACCATAGATGTGTTAACACACATGTCTGTGTGTATTATTGATGAGCGAGCACGCGGTAGGGCTCAGCAGATTAAATAAAAATGCTAAAGGCCGGCAAGGGGCGCAGATCACTCATGAATTATTGGCAGAAATACTCTGCACCAGGGAATCTCAATTTGAATGAAAAAAGTGTGGGTTGGTGTGTGTGTGTATGTGTGTGCGTGTGAGAGGGAAAGAGTGAGAGGAGAGAGACGGACAGATAGACAGAATGACAGATAATGCATGCTCACATTTACATGGCACAATCACACACATACACACCCAAGTGCAAACAGACACAACCCTTCATACACAGTAGCCTATACATACCATACATACATACATGCATACATACACACACACACACACACAATGCTATACATTCAGTGTACAAACACCCCTTTAAAGGTTGGGCATACGTACAGTTACAGTAGAATAACACATTGTTCTCACAGACCATCAGTTAACACGTGCATTAACACCAACAGTTTTTCACACCACATTTTCATCAGTGTTTTTAAAATGAATACATGTGAACAAAGTTATACATGTAAAGTTCATATTGAGTATTGGACAGTCAAAATAGAAATGTGTTTTCATTCTTATAGAGAATACATAAAAATAGAATTTACCAGTGCATTTTAGTTGTTTGTATTATGTTTATGTTGGAAAATATTAATTATTCTAGAAAACTACTGAAATTTGTATCTGTTCTCAAGTTATGCTATAATTCTAATGTATTTACCTCACATTTACTTCATTATATTGCAAATGATCACAGTTTCTGGGCTCTATAAATCATTATACTTGTAGATCTGATCAACAGTGGTGTCATTCTGAAATCAAACAACTTTAAATGAGATCAAGTTCATTTACATGACATCTGCAATAAGTTATTTCATATTCAAGATCAGTATCCTGACAGAGTTGCATCTTAACTGCATTTGTTTTTATATGAATGCAAAATGTTATTAACGTGTAGACAATCTAAGTTTATGCTGCACTCAGCTTATAGACAATCAGAGCTTCAGTTTACCTATCTTAACATCTGGCCTAAAAGTAATATTTTGACCTCCTTATCTCCAAATAGATCTTAACTTAAAACTGATTATGATGTGTATTCACTGTTTCTGCACAAAGTGAAACCATAACTCACCTCTGAATTGTCCAGAAGAAACAACAATTTAAATCTACTGCTCTGTACGATACACTGATATTTCAAAGACATTACAGCGCTGGTCAGCGTGGCATTAGTGGAAGTGTTTATTGCCGGTGTTTCGAGCCATCAGAGGTCTTTAAGCGGTACACTTCAGTAATACAACCTCTATCTGCTCGCACTGCACTATGAGAGCAGAAGCTAAACCATAACATATACATGTAAATGGCCTTTCTTCTTTCTCCTTCGCTGGCTACAGTCAGTATCTCTCTGCTAAGTTCTCCTAACGCTCCGGTGATGTAAAAATCGATGCCGAGGTCATCAGGTTTCCCCTTGTTGGCTGCCCCTCCCCTTCCTGCTTGCAATTTAATAATGCCCCTTTAAAGGCAGTGTTTAAGCCCCGCCAAGCGATTGTTTTGTCAATAAGACCTCCTTTTACGAACGTCTTAAAAGCATAGACAGGGAGAGAGCAAGAGAGAGAGGTAGTATTTAAGAGGGCAGAGTGAACGGACATTGAGGCTACTTAGGAAGGAGCAGCGTGGCATGTAGACACACTGCTTATCAGGTTTCTGAAAGGATGAGTAAAGAAGGGGGAGAGGTGAGGGAAGGGGAAGAGCGTTGTGTTGAGAAACAAATTAACATCAAGGAACAAGGAAGAGGAGGTTGTTTTGTTTTGTTTTGTTTTTTGCAGGGATGTATTACCTCTCTATTCAAAGTTTGTGAGAGTAATGTGCGTCTGCAAAAGCTCGCTGTACAGAATTGCAACCCTTGTACGACAACGTTGGCAATAGTGTGTGTAATTATGGTCATACAGGAAAAGCTAATTTGGATTTCAGATGAACAGGTAGGGAAAGATGAGTCGTACGGTTCAGTATGTTGACAGACTGGAGAGAGAGATGCTGGAACTTGTTCACAGAAAGTCTTCTAAGGTGTGTGTGTGTGTGTGTGTGCTTTGGAATTAGCAGGCCCAGTTTCAGACCATGCCCTAAAGCCTGGTTCATACACTGCACCTCTGTCATGTTGTTTCAGCCTGAAACTCCCTGACATTACAGCAAATACCACACACACACACATACAAGTGAACACACACTTGACACAAAACCCAGCCTCGCTCTTGGATTTCACCATTGAGCAAAAGGTGACATCCTCCATGATAAAATGTTAAAATGATTTCAAAACATTTTTCTTCTGTTGCTACCAAAAGCCTTTTAGAGGAATTTCAAGCCTGTGCAGACATGATCCTGTCTCAACTGTATTATGTCGACACAAAATGTGTGTAGACGTGTGTGTGTGTGCGCTTATCCACATATATGTGACCATGTGCAAAGACACTCTGTGAACCGCACATCCCTTCTCCCCTTTCCTCCCCCTTCCCTCTCTTTCTTTCTCTTGCGCTGTCTTTCTCTTACATCACAGCACGCCGCCCGAGGCCAAACCTGCATTTCTCTTCATTCACTCTCTCTCCCTCTCTGTCTTTTTTTTTTTATTCCCTCCTTATTTCTCCCCACTCCACTCCCTTGCTTTTCAACCTCCTTTTGTAGGGGGCAGAATCCAAAACATGAAAGGCGGTAGATTGTGAATGCCGGGGATTGTGTTGAAGTACACATGGCTGCTGTCAAAGTCACCATCGTTAGTATGTTTTTGTTTCAAATGGTTTTTTTTTTTTTTTTTTTTTTTTTTTTTTTTTGCATGTGTTGATCAAAAACTGTTGGGAGGCGAATCCGCAGGAACACAAATTAAACCAAAAGTTGGACGAAAAGCTCCATATTTAATGATTAATAGACAGACAGCTGACATCGATGTGTAATTAATTGTTCTATTTAAACAACTTCAGCCATCTGTATGCAAAACATAATGTGTCTAAGAGCACTGAGGCATGGTGACTACTAGGAAAGGATCAGCAAGCTTTCAGATGATTTGACTGAAGAGATGCTGTTCATTTTGTGTATAAAACAGGCAATTTAGAAAAAGATGTAGGCAAAGAGTCATTCACAAGACAGATATTGTCAATAGTTTTGAATCCAAAGTGTTTCCCTTTTTGCCACTTGTCTGGTGTTTGCTGACTGTAAACATCAAATGCGTTAAACTGCCTTCAGTACTTTTCTGGGCAGTCAGAGGGAACCCCGTAGCGATAGCTGCTGTGAGCCAGCAGGGGAAGTGACATGCACAGACACAGGATATGACACGGGCAGTGTGGGGGGATTTAGGTCAACCACTGAGTGTTTGCAGCAGTGCCCATTGCAAGCCCTGTCAGCAATCCTGGCGCTGCATGACACTGTGGTCGTCTGTGTGCGGTGCGTGTGTGTGTGTGTGTGTACAAACTGAGATTTATATTTTTCAGAGGTGAATTTTGTTTATTATTCATGTACATGCTGGACACAAACACATACTTTATTTTTAATGTATATTTACATTCAAATACACATGTAAATAAAAGCAAAAACCAGAAAATGTATATGTATACAAAGTGCAGAAACACACACATACAGAGAGAAGACCGCTGACAGAGCTTCTACACATTCACATACACACAGAGGAAAGCACACGGCTGCACATACAGACGCACATATATATTCGATCCAAGCCCAAAGGCTAAAGGACACAAGCTCTGTCCAATGCTGTGTTTGTGGAGTGGGCAGCACAGGACAGCCGTGTTGTTTCTGGGTAAAGCCAGGCTCAAAGCCATTCCCTCTCTCTGGCATTGATGGATGGCTGGCTAATTGAGTCCAAGACTTTGTGAATATATATATGAAAAAGCAGAGACAGAGACGAAGATTGTGACGGTCATAATGTGGCAGCTACATGCTCCCTTTTGTTCCTATCCTCTGTCGTTTGTGTTCTTTTCCTTCTGTCCATTTTCCATTCCTCTGTGTCTTATATGCTTAACTCTCTCTCCCGTCTTCTTTTCTAAACTCTGTTTATATTTTGACTTTTGGCAAGTACAACTTGGGGAAGTTTTGCAAACCCAGCTCAGAGCCAATGAGTTCATGTATGTTTTTCAAGTGACCAACATTTTCTCTCTATAAGTCTGAGAGGCACCTGGGCATGCATATATACTAAACACACACATATACACACAGAGTTCTTCCTCATTTAGTGTGTGTGTGTGTGTCTAGTTACCCACCCTGTCTCTTTAGTCAGTAAACCCAGTTTTAGAGGTAGATTCATGGTTCTCTTAATGGACACTGAGATCTTGGGTAATGGAGCAATGTGTGTTTTGTGTGTACGTCTGTGTCTGTGTGTGTGTGCTTACGTACTGGTATTTTATGTGCATGCAGTAATGGGGATTAAGTGACCCCGTGCCTGCTCTTGGTCTAAAGATCCTTTTAAATTTCACACTGTTTTCTTATGTTTCCCTCCATATGTGCTCTGTATCCAGCTAATCCACTTCATGTTAGTATGACACACAATGTGTGTGTATGTGTGTCACTGGGTGTGTCTGTGAATACCTGCACTTGGCAAAGGTTCAGGTGCTGTTTATGTGTCATATAAAGACTATGCATGTATTGCTGATTAAAACCACAAAACTGCAGTCCAATGTGGGCATATTTGACGTGTAAAAGCACTAAGCCCCAGTCATGCAACTTCTATTTGACCTTACTCCTAACATTACCCGTCAAATATGTTTATGTACACGCTGTATTTTTGTTTTATCTGTGGACATGGAGGCATATTTAAATCTGTCACATTCTTACAGCAAACGTTTTGCAGGTAGCACATAAGGCAATGGATTCACACAGCATTTTTTTTTTTTTTTTGAAGAAGTCACGGAGAAGTGTGTAGATTAGTATGTTTGACGGATCACAAAAGCTTTAGAGAAATCTATGAGAATGAGGTTCATGTGCAAACTACCTTGAATAGTTTCTAACTTTTTTACTGTTTTAGCGATAGTAGGGTTTTGGTTAGATATTCAAAAGATATTCAAATATATGCAAACCAGTGAAACAAATGCCATGGACTATAAGCTTCCTTTCTTTTTTCTTTTTTTCTTTTCTTTTATTTCTTTACTTTAGTGGTGACTGGTCTTAATGAGTGTCTTATCTGACCACAAAATCTGTTGCCTGTGCTGTGTGTTTGTCTGACATCATGATATCATGAATGCGGCTGCAGAGGTTTATTTAAAGTAATCATGAGCATCGAATCCAAGCATCAGGCCTGAGAATGACACAAAGCAAGAAAAAAGTGATGCACTGATGAGGGGGAAGGAAAATGAGGTGAGATATGAGTTAACTTGTAAAGTGGGGAGAACAAAGGGAGAAAATCATGACTGCAATTCCCTCATACACCCACACGCATTACAAGCTCACACACTGTAGGCACACATATTCTGACAGTATGCAGATACATGCACACGCACGTGCACTGCTACCTCCTGCAGTGCAAAGTAGAATATATGAGAGCTACAATAAAATGACTAATTAATTAATAACATAGAGATGTGCAGGGACACAGGATGGGCTAATAAATTTCTATCAGAATTCAAGGTGATGAAGGAATGGGGATGTGTGCAAAGTGTGTGTGTTAGTATGTTATCCCATGATTAACCAAAAATTATGCTCTGTAGGATAGATTTACTTTTTAATACACACAGGCATATATGGCATTAATTCAAGTGAAGTAACATCAGTGTGTATTAAGTGTGTTTATCTACAAGGGTATGAGAAGCAAATATATGGGCTAGGCATTAATTGTGGTTCAGCAGCAGACAATCGATGACAGCCACGCAGTGACAACCTGATGATAAGATGAAGATTCTACCCATTAGAGCTTGCTTTCCTGTTAGTGCTGTTAAATCACTTTGATTGGCAACTGAGGGGAGTGTGTGGTTATACAGTTATTTTAAGTGGTTCTCAGATTCACATTTCTGTGTAAACCTCCGTTGGACTGTGATGAAATACAGCTCTGGGTTCTGGTGTGCATACGATGTAGGAATACCCAGCTGAATATAGATATGTAGTTAATTGAATACACTTAAATGTCAGATAAACTACAGCTAAGCACATAACACAGTAAGACAAAGCAATTTACAACACTTTATTCACTCGTTTACACATAATGCACGTATGTTTGACGGTGCTGGAGCTGACATAAGGGACAATGTGGGGTTCAGTGTCACATTCAAGTCCACTTTGGCATGTGAACAGGAGGAACCAGGATCAGCTCAGACCAAACACTGCCTGTGCATGTGCTAGCTCTTTCTGTCACATTATTAATGTAACATCAGTAGTGAATACCGAAGACGTGTGTATTTGTGTGTTCCAGTGTGTCTCATATTACTAATATAATATTGGCAGTGGGCTCAGGAGATGTGTGTGTGTGTGTGTCAGTATGTGTTCCACAGAAATCGAGAACTCCACATGAATTTAAATCAACGAGCTCGGAGAGTAACCTTTTGTATATCCAATCTGCATCTTTCCACTGCTAGTTATTAAATTATCCCCTAATTGGTCACGCAACAAAGGCAGCTGATGAAAAAGACAATTTCTTGCTTTTAATTGGGCATTTCACGTGTGCTTCGTGTACACCTGTGTGCGGCTTTCTCCACTCTGTGTGTGTATTTGTGTGTGTGTGTGTCTTGGGTGTAATGAGAATAGGACATTAGCAAGGGCTTGGCAGACGCCGTCGCAATCAGTTCCACTCTTTCCAGAGAAGGAGGGAGAGGGGCGGGGGGATTAATCCAGACATTAGTAATCTCAGAAAGTGAAATAGACAGAGAAGCTAAAATACACAAACTAAAATTCATATTTCCTTGTATAACTTCTAAGAGTCTGCCATCCTTGCATAACATATGGCGGACATGTTTTTTGATTCCCTTAATCATGGATTTGTGCATGTGCTTAGCATGTGTGACTGTAGTGGAGATCGAACTGTCTGTACGACTGACAGCGTCCACACCCAGCTTGATTCAATGAACATGGGGCCAAATTTTATTTCATGTCATTTTCCTTTCTTCCTCTTTTCCGTCAGTATTTTTGCCCAACTTTAGGCGTACCACCAGTGGTGTGTCATGCCAAAATAGCCTAGCTATTGTTGCACTGAGCGGAGCTGAATAGTGCAGCTCATTGTGTTGTGATGAGAGGCAGGGGAATGAACAGGCCATAAACACTGGCCCTATAGCACCCAGGGGTCGTGCAAAGGTGAAGCCTTACTCCCCCTAATAGAGGAGCTCTGCTTTTCTGTTCTCTCCCTTTTTCCTCTTAGCTTTCTCCCCGCATCGCTCTTTATATCTTTCCTTGCTCTTGCCTCTTTCTTATTTCCTCTCTCTTATGTTTCCCTCTCTTCTCCATCCTTTCTCATCTTTCCCTCTGTCAGCTTATTAACGGTCACAGCAAGAGTGTCTGGTTCGCAGACCAGAGCCCCTCGCCTTTTTTTTCTGCCCTTTTCTCTCTCTCTCTCTGTCTCACTTGTTTCCCACTCCCTCACTCCTCCTTCCCTCCCATTCTCCCGCTCTCCATCTCTCTGTTCCCCTGGTTGCTATTATGAGAGGCATTTTATCCTTTGTTCCAGCCCCCATGGTGCATCTGGCCTCAGATATGGGGACGACAGGGACAGGAAACCAGCGAGAGTTTTTTCGAAGAGGAAGGGGTCAGGGGGTTGGAGTGTTAGTTCGTTGCTGGGAGGTGGACCGCCAGTTTCCACCATACAGGGAAGGAATGATAAGGGGGAGTGAGAAGGGGAAGGAAACAGATAGAGAGAGGGGCAGCGAGGGAGGTATTAGACGGAATAAAGATGGAATAATGTACAGGCACTTATTATTAGTTGGGCTGAGGAGGTTAATAAGTGTAGTGCAGTTGCTGTAAATGTTGGAAAAATAAATAAGTAAAGAAAAAAAGTGATAAATAAGCTCCAGTGTGTTGTCAAATCATAACTCGGACATTCTAGAAACAAATGGCCGCCTTTCTTAGAAGTACACAGCTATTGCCAAAACGCCATCCTTTCTTGCATCAGTGTAGTTTTGAAAGAGTGAGTTAGCAAGGATGTAAGTTTACCCGGACAAAATGAGGAAGGAAATCAGAGAAAGGACTGGAACTGAAGAAGGGAGACAGTAATGAAAGCCAAGAAGAAGAAGAACACGAAGAAGAAGTGAATAAGAGAAACAGAGGTCATCAGTCAGACATGGCTGGCCTAAAGTTGACCTCATCCCTGTATTTAAAGCTCTAGGAAAGGAGAGGAGAGCAGATGATAGGAGAGGGGAATAAAGGAGAGGAGTTAAAGGAATGCCGAGACCTCCTCAACCTTCCTTCCCATCACTCCTCCCTCCATATCTCCCCCAGCAAAAACAGGGTAGCGGGGGAGGAAGGGTGGGAGGGGGCTGTGGTGATAAAACTCCAGACGTTCCCTCATTTGATGGTGCTCTGCCATGTCAGTGCATTCTTGCATTCCTCCCTAGCTCTTTCTCTCCCTCTACCACCCCCCCAAAATTCCAATTCAACATATTTTATTGTAACAAATAGAAAGCAACATTGCCAAAAGAGTGACAAGATGTCTTTTTTTTAATGCTCAAATCAGTCCACCTCGCAGAATGCCTCACTTGTAAAGCTGTCAAAAATTAGAAGTTTGTCTTACACGGCTCAGAAGATAAAAGACCAGAACATGCACTTAATATAAAAACAGTACATAGAAATAATTAAGCTGTAACCGGCTCTTGCTATCTCTCTCTGCCATTCTATCCCTGCAGCTCTTTCTTTGATGGTGATACAGGATAGAATGTGGCAAAAAAGGAGGAGAACCATAAGGAAGTTAGAGAGGGAGTGTTAGACTGATACAAAACAAAAAGGTTCCATTCACTAATTAGGGGTCAAATTGATTCACCAGAGAGTTCTCTTTTGTTTTTCACCTCCACGTTTTCCTTGTAAGCCCCTTAAATACTCCAGTTTTAGATGCGCGGTGCAGTCATTGTTTCCATAAAATTCAGCTATTGCTCCCTCTTTTAGAGATGAAATAGAAGTGTCCGGTGAGGCAACAGCAGGAACACATAAATCAAGTCAGAAGCCCCAAGAGGCCTCTCTCCTTGGGGTCATTACAGGTCAAAGGGTCATTTCACAAGGGGTTAGGCTGAGCAAGGCCAGAGCGCTGCCTGGCCGAATGTGTGTGTGTGTGTGTGTGTGTGTGTGAGGGCATGAGTGTGTGAATGAATATAGAAGAAACAGAGAGATTAAGTGTGTGTATGTGCAACAGAGACTGTGTGAGCAGAGTCTTTAAATAAGAGTCTCTGATTTTGTGTGTGTGTGTGTGTGTGTGTGTGTGTGTGTGTGTGTGTGTGTGTGTGTGTGTGCACATTAAATGGTCTGACTGTGTGCTTTTATTGGAGGTCAGTGGGTAAAGGGGTTGGTCCAAGGCTATACGTACCAAATACTGCTCCTGTGAAAACACCCACACACACACACTCTAAAATAAACTCCTGCTGTCACAGAGTAACACATGGTCACCTGTCTTAACAGAATATCATCCAAAACAATGCATCTCATCTATGGCAACGTGACATGTTTCTGTCAGCAACACTTCCCACACAGGCGCTTGAAGCCAAGTGTGTTAAACAGTCAGCAATCTCAACTCGTCGTGAGGTGGAGCATTTCCAACAAAGCAAGATGGGTCGACATGTTTGAAACAGGCAGAAAGAAAATCCCGTTTAAGCTTCGCCCCACAAAGACCCCAGTGTTCAGTCCAGTGTATCTGTGTGTACTCTGAGGCTCTGCAAGTTTGTACAAGTCATGGAGTTCTGCATTTTCAAAGACAACGGTTATTAAGGTTGTTAAGAAGTGACTTTCGCTTTAGCTCTTTTAAGGCTTTACCGAGGCTCAGGGTTGCTTAGGGGAAAATAATTTCTACATATTATAGTTATGATTAGCTAAGAGAAAGACGGTTTGGCAACGTGTTTTGTTTTTGTACTCTGTGCCAAGTCTGACGTTGTATGTGTCTTAGTCAGCAATTTTTGACAAATCTTGTTTTCAGAAATAAACTGACATTGTTTTTTTTCTGTCCCCCCTCCCCCCTTTTTTTCCTCATCTCTCCATCTATCTGTCTTTTCTTCTTCTTTAGGTTCATCAATGCGAGGAGGAGAATAGTCCAGCCTATGATTGACCAGTCAAACCGTGCAGGCAAGTCTCCTATAGTTACTGTATTCAAGTCGCGCAAACGAAAGCCGTCCACACTCCATGCACTCGGAGGCCCCTCAGCTGGTAAATACAGGACTGATCCCCATCCTGGAATGCCCAAAACCTCCAGGGGCTTCCCTTCACTGTCATTACTGACCACTAAAAATTAAGAAACGAAAAATGCTACACCATTAACAGCAACTATTAATCATTTGACGTGCTATTTGCAATTTGGGGTGAGAAACGATTTATTAATTATGAAATACAATAATTTGACTGAAAATAAGTTAACGCTGAGTGGATTTATTTTTCTTAGCCCATAAACAAAACTAGCTGTGTTCTCAGTAAAGTTTGCTTTTTAACCCCTTCCTCCCCCCTTTGCCAACCAGGCAAAGGAAAAAAAACACTCAACCCTTCCTCCCCGGCTCAAACCAAAACATAAAGAGAACTACACACGTTTCTTTTTTTGGGTGACCGTTGTTTGGCTTTTTGGCCCCAGACCTGTTTTTACCCCTCTCTTTTAAACCGGCCCCCCTCCCCATCTCCATTTGTGGCTGTTTCAAGGAGCAAGGGGAGTGAGTGAGTGAGCGGTCCCCCTGGTGCATGGCTTGGTTTGGACTGCCGTAAACTTTATTACCTGTAATAGGGGTCAGAGGTCAGGGTGGCATTAGGGGCGCAGTAAAGTTCAAAGGCATTCAGTGGGGCCGAGTTCTTGCTTTTGCTTGACTGACCCCCAAACAGTCTAAATCGGAGGTAAGTGGATTTCTATGAGAGCAGAACAATGGAAGCGGGCAAAAAGTAGGAACCCTATCAGGTTTCACTTATCGTTGCTGCTCAGTTATAGGCAGGATTTATTAGATAAAGCATTTAGGTAGCTGCACATTGTGGGGCTATTTATTAAGAATGACTTATTGTAGCCAAGACCCAGGAGCAAAACTTATTTCTTAGCCTGCACACACTTTAGATCATTTACAATTATACAATGACAGCGCCTGAAGTTGTGACAAAAGTATAGCAGCGTTATGATACCATAGTTGTCTTAATATCAAGATGTTAATAAGTATTATTTAAGTACAAAGAGAGTTAAAAAGCTTTGGCTTTAAATGCAAGATTGAAATGTTTTTTTTTTATTGTCTGGGTAAGAGGAAAGCATCACCACATTTTTCCGGTGTATTTAATATTAAAAGCTAACTTTAAGCAACAAAAATAAAGCATATTACATTATGCATTAGAGATGCATTATTATTACACTGGTGCACTATCCGTCATTTTGTAAATACAGTTCTTATTTCTCCCAGGTGGTTAAAATGTCCTTTTGTGTCGTTTGTGTGCCTTAAAGTGCATTGAACTCTTTCAGGCTGATCCCTATTAGAGCATTTAGATGCATTAAAGTCTACCAGGGACTTACAGTGTGGAGCCTACTGGAAAGACACAGGGCAGTATTGGTGTTAAAAGACAACAGTGGCTCCCTGTGCGTGCACCAACCAACAGATGATCCTGCTTCGGCCACTGAGCCTTAATTAAAAGCACTAATTGACCACTCCGTTCCCTCCCTCCAATCCCTCTATCCCTCCCCTCATCTCCTCCTCCGTCCACAGTAAGTCAAGGAGCTCCCTACAATCCAGATGGCCAGCCAATGGGGGGCTTCGTCATGGACGGCCAGCAGCACATGGGAATCAGACCACCTGGTAAGGCTTTCTCTGCGTGTCTGTCCCCGTCTCTACATCTTTGCTGATGCTGTCATTCTTGTTTCTTTCCTGTCTGTCACTGGCTCATTTTTATGCCGTCGCCCTCCTTTCCCATCGTTTATGTCTTCCTTCCTTTATTTTCTTTTCTCTCTCAGTTTTCATGTTGGTTTTTGTTCCACTTTCTCATCATTCTCACACTAGATGTCACTGTGTTTCATGCACTTCTGCCTGTTTCTAATTTACTCTACCAGCCTGACCTTTTCTCACACATAAGCACATAGTAGACGCTATAGGGTTACTGTGCGCCGTATAGCATGTGCACCTTCACCCTCGTAGTGATAGATTAACACCACACAGACACATACTGTACACACACAAATACTGATCCCTCTCCCTCCCTCAACACACAAACCAGAACAGGTGTGGTCAATCACATTACACAACCATCTCCTCCTCGCCCACTTCCACACTCTCAGTCCCTCTCTCGTGCAATCAGGTCTAATCCCAGAGTTTGTCCTTAAGCTCCTCTCCTCCTCCTCTATCCCCTGTTTTCTGGGATTCTCTAACCCTATCTCAACCTCCACTCACAGTCAGCAGGTTTGGATAAACTGCCAGGCTACTTAACCCCCACCTTCCCCTCACCCACTTCACCACACCTCACCCTGCAAGATTTAAGCCAGTATGCGCCTTTGCTATGCTGTCTGTCAAGTCAGTTCTCTCTCTGGCATGTAACTCGGTGTTTTCTCTTTCAGTTTGCAGTCAACACCTATTTACACATGTATTTACACCGTTTCTCTCTATTGCGCAGGACCAATGGGTGGGATGGGAATGAACATGGGCATGGAAGGTCAGTGGCACTACATGTAGCCCCACCCAAGTCTGACCCATCGCAACACAAAGGGGGATGTAAGTATACACTGATACACAGTGACTGACACTAAAAGATTAATTCAGCTTTTAAGATTAACAAAGGTACATGTACATGAATATGAATTGAGGGCGTCATAGACTCAAACAGTGATGTGGTGCAATCGTTAAAAATGTGCTGTGAGACCCCCACCTTGCAACACACTGAACATCAACATAGTTTTAGGTAATATTAGTACCTGCATCGGAAATGAAAATCCCTCCAAACTAATATATATGGGCATAACTCGTTAGCAGTTATGTTTTTCTCTCTCTGGTTTTCATGTTACAAACAGGCTCCTTTTCTTCCCAGGCTCATTTTTCCATGTTACTCTCTCTCCCACTCCCAGTCTGGTGATAAGAGCCTTTGATCACAACCCTGTAACTCTTTGTGTATGTAATGTATGTGTGCGTGTAGCTGCTTCACTCTCTCTCACATATCCAAAAGCTACAGGACTAAACATCCTTCAAACAGGGAGGAGAGGAAACAAGGGAAGCTTTGCTGGATAAGAAAGAAAGGGGAAAGGAAAAAAAAAAACAGAACAGAAAATATAGAGAGCGTATGCATTTTGGTGAATAGTCATCGAATGCAATAGGAGTTTTCAGGTAAAGGTGAAAGATGCTTATAGTGGTTTGATAATATTTTGGTGGTATCTGTGGGGGGTCGAACCGATAACAGGGGAAAGAGTAGGAGAAAAGGGGTGATGGGAAGGAGAGAGGGCGGGGATGGTTGGGACAGTAGGGGGGCAGGTAGGCCGTTGCTATGGCAACAGACTGATTGGCAAAAATGTAAGCAGTTGTCAGTGTGCAAGGAGAAAGAGACAGAAGAGTGAGACAGAGACAAGTGAGCGCCCCTTAAGTGTCATAAATCTGCCAGGTTGCTGTTGATGCATGAGCACATTAATACACACACTAACCAGCTAGACATCACCAGCCACAGGATCATTCTCTCACCGCCTAATGCTTTCTCTGCCTCGGTCTCTCTCATTCTTATTTTTTCTCTTTATGGTTTTCTTATTCTGTAAATTTTTCCTGCTCTGTCTGTTTATACACAAACACCTTTTTTCACTTTCTCTCTTAATCTCTTACTCGCTCCCTCTCTCTCTCTCTCTCTCTGTCTCTGTCTCTTTCACCTCCTCTCACTCTTTCTCTACCCCCCCCTCTTTCGCCCCAAGGCCAAATAGACTCCCACATAATTCTCGATGTATACAGGCTTGGTGTTGTCACAGTGCAGTGTGTGTATAAAATGACTATGGGACCTATAATTCTGGAAAACCATTGTTTTTTTTGTATATTATATTTTTGTAGAGTTCATACACTGTTTATGTGCACACCTGTGATTGTATACACCTGTGTTTAGGTAATCCACGCTATATGCAGCATATGGAAAATATATGCATTGTGCCGTGTGTATGTACGTGCACACGTATAAAATGTGCGTGTACAACCATGCATGTGCATGTACTGTATGTGTATGGTAATAGGATTACTCCTGGCACAGGGAGGGGACATAAACTAGTGCAAAATGGAGGAGGTAGCCAGCAGGGTATGGAGCTTAGCTGGGCCTAATTGACTAGATCCAAATTAAATATGCCATCACCAGAGGTGTGACCAATGGATTTGACTTATTCAGTTTACAAAAATAGAGACCATTAACCCTCCACAGAATGCGCATGCATGTCTGTGCGTGCCATGCTGAAAATATTCTGCCCTTGTTTCAGTCCTAAATGTCCAGAACCAAAACAAAGACAGAAAATCTTGCATCGAATGGCATCTTTTAGGTTTGAAATGCAGGGAGATATGGTCGTAAAAAGGCTATTCTTCCAGAATGAGACGCGTGTGTGTGTCTGTGTTTATGTGTGCGAGTGTGTAAACATGAGGGCTGGTTCATCGTGTCCAAGCAGCCTCTTTCCACCAGCTGCTAGCCTTCCCAGCAGACCTTGCTTTAAACAGCTTCAATTTGCCTGCTGAATCTCGTAATTGGGCCACCAGAGGAATCCTCTGCGAGACGGGCGAAGCACAGAGAAGACGAGTCGACAGCGGAAGAAAAAAGACTGAGAGAAGAGTAGACAGTGAGGGAGGGGCGAATGAAATGATAGCGAGGGTGAATGACAAGAAGGAGGGGGAGATTGTAAAAAGGAAGGAAGGAGGAGCGGGGAGAGAAAAGGATAGAATGTAGTAAAGAGACTGTGATTGAAATATATCGACTCTTATGACTATCGTTCCTTTACAGCTTCATCAGCAATCTTATAGCTTGCTAGCTGCTAGCCTGTCTCTGTCAAATATTGCTACTTTCCTTTCTAGGTCAATTAAATATAAGTGATGTGTTATATTCTTTCATGACCAATTAAATTAATAGGTTATTATAGGAGGGGGTGGTGGTGTTATCTTATTTGATTAAGAGAGCACAGGTTCATTATATTTTATAAGCAATTTTCATTAGCAGAGTTGAGGTTTTGTTACTGCAGGGCTAAATTGAGCGGTTATTGTGCCGGTGAGTGCTCATCCTTGATACAGAAGGTGTGCCTAGCAGTCAGACTGCAACATTAGTTAAAACTAAAGCCAATTAGTCCTGGTCCTGCTTAGTGAAGAGCATAATGCTTTCCACCCAATGATGATTACAGAGCTTATATCCCCTTGTGAAACAATACACCTGTCAGCAGAGATGAAGCCCAGCAAGTGAGGCAGAAGTGAGCTGAGCCTTTGATAGCGACGAGAATGACTCTCGTATGACCCTTAGCCCCTTTCCCTTCTTCTTCTCTCCTGCTTTCCCTCTTCCACTAAATTAGCCAGAGGTGGCCCCTCAAAACTGTAATTTTCAGTTTCAGGACAATAGTTATCACAGGATGGAAGAATTAATTATGGTGCACAGTGTATGGAATTTTTTCTGGTCCTCCCCGTGCAATGCTTTTCCAAAATGTCGGGCAGAACGCATGAGTGAACGCTGCCTGTAACCCCTTTGCTGCCAGGCTCTGCTGGAGACCCTTTGTTCCAGGATTCATTGCTCCAATCATTAAGCACAAATTTGTTAACCTTCTGCTGGGGGGTCAAGATCCCTCCTCTTGCCCCCCTACTACACACAGACCCACCGTCACCCCCACCCTCAACTTCTCTTTCTGGTGGGTGAACTTTTACTATTAATGAACACTGGAAAAAAAGGTCCCAATGGGGATTTTGTGCCCCCTTACATTGTCCATGTGAATGTGTCCCTGTTGATTTGCCCCCTCTGGAATCCCCCTCGGAGTCTAAAAAAGGAGGCCTACAGCTCAATGTATTGATTGGCTTATTAAGTGAAAAACCTTATTAGCGATGTGTACTCTTTGAAGCACACAAAGTGTTTATTAGGACCTCGACAATGATTTTCAACAGCTCATCAGCTCTCTCTTATTAACTAGGTATATTCAAGTACTAATATGACGCATTCATGGTTGTTTTATTTATGTAATGTGACTGGTGCGATGTTCAGTCACTTATGAGCTCATAAATTATCAGATAATTTATGAGCAAGTATTAACATTGAAGCCACCAAAGGTCTGTGGTGGATTCAAGCATCATTCTCTGTTGGACCACAGGTTATGTCTCACATGAGAAAGGTCAAAAGTTTGATGCCATATGGGCCAGAGATAAATGTTGCCTCTATTAGTTCACTGAATAGAAGCTAAGAAGCTACCATAGCTCAGACAAAAGCTCACCCTTCTATTACAGAGGTTGCATCTTTTCTCTTTAGCAGCCCAGGTGAACACTGATAGATGAGGGGAATAATAAATGAGGGCCCTAGTGTTCACTCCTCCATTGTCAATTCTCCCGCTGCAGTTCCTTGTTCTTTTCCCTGCCTGCCTTTGTGTTGTCCGTAGTGGCCCTCTTCATTTATTGTGTGCATGGCGTACACGTGGACATGCCCCGGGCGCTCTCAGGTGACGGGTGGCTGTGAGTCTCACCTCTCCTCTTTAGTTTAGAAAACAATGCCCGTGGTTCCTCAGTGGTGACTTTCCACCTACAGAGATGGATGGCAGCTATTGTTGGGCCTAAAGAGAGGAATGTAGTGAGAGAAGAGGGTGAAGATGGATGACTGTGCTTTGTTTTCTATAGTCCCGTGTATGTAAGTTAACAGCAATTTAGCAGGTCCTTACTGATATGTAATGACATAAATCCATATGTCATGTGGCTTTTTCATTATTATCACTTTTAACACGCCTCAACTTTATTTTACACTCATTGTGACGTTATATAATAGTTACGTGGTCGCGTTTGTCAGTTAAATAGTGATTACACCCCATAAAATCAGTTATTTAAAGCCTGAGTTTTAGTTTCCTTGTAGTTCAGATGAACAAATTCCCCAGGAAATGTCAAGCACCTGACCTTGGTATCACTTCAAGTCGATCATGTGTGTTTGGTGTTTAAGTCCTCTCCTACTGTTAAAGTAGCATTACTGAGGGTGTAGGATTAACTCGGTAAACCTTCCACTGCTCTCTGGATGCAGCCTTAGTGAAGGGCAGGCTACAGTCTGCATCGGGCCTAGATTAGTACAATGTTGGTTTTCTAGTTTTCTAGTTAACCTGCAGCCACATATAGCAGGATTCTGCTCCTCAGGGGTCTTATCAGCACATTCAACTATATTCATGTGCTATCAACCTGAAAATGTAATATGAGAATCTGCTTTCAGAAGTCTAATGTGAGCTATTGTTGTATTTAATGAAAGATTAATGGCATTGCAGTTTTATTTTGCAGTTAAATGCTTTGTGCCTCAGCAGTAGAGACAGTATGCCAACTCGCTGCAAGCCTAAGATCATTTGCACGAATCTGCATATATCTGATCTGGAAATATATTCAGCTTGATACATGGATACAATGTTAAATTTGAGCACCGCCAATGCCAAGTTATTAACAACACATCAGCATGAAACTTTTGACTTTGGATGTGTTTAAGCTCACAGGTGGCTGCACAGTCCTTGGAATCAAAATAGAACTAAGATTATTTCCAAATATGGAGTTATAATGTTGTACTGTCTGAATATAAAGTTTTACATCTCTGATCGGTCCAATCTGCCAAATACAAACTCTTTTTTTTTTTTTTTTGCAAAACTCAGTGATTAACCATTTCCTTCCTCTCTTCTCTCAGAACTGCAGGGCAAACCAGGGGATCACCTGTCTCACCGAGGCCTACTGAGCATGGGAATGGGACTCCTGACTCCAGGACAACACTAGCCAAAAGCAAACCCCTCTGTCCACCTCCCAAGACATTTTTATTTGGCTGATATCTTCACCATGGAAACCTTCCATGACTGCCTTCAAACCCATGCCTACTTCTCCAGTCGATGCTGATGCACAGAAGATCAAATCCTTCCAAACCCAGCCCCTCCATGCTTGTCCTGATAGACCCCTGCTTCTTCTCTGGTGGGCACCAGACTCTGCCCCCTTAAAAGTGATTGCGATCGAGAGCTTTGATGACACATAAGAGACACATGGGGTCATTTGCCTGTATCTTTGGCGAATGTGGCACCTGGTGATATATTCTAGACCCTCTGGTGAACAAAAGAACCTTCCTGTGAAGAGCACTCCACTCTTTGGGACGATGGAAATGGACCAAGGAGAAGCCAATGTCTGTATCTGACAGGACACTAACAAAGCAGCAGAGGTGCCCTTTAAAATGATAGTGGATTGAAACATGGAGGGAGAAAAACACAAGAAAAGAGAAAGAATGAAAGTTTTAAAATATAACTATATCAACCCCTTGTTTGGGATGTGAGTGGAGACAAAAAATATACTGTATACTGTTGTAAAATTACGCTGGACTCTCACATGGACTGGGAATTTAAGTATTGTAAATGCTATTGTATTGTTCTGCATATTATGTTGTTTCTAATAGATTTTTTAAAAAAGGATGTGAACTTTTTCTCTTTTTTCTGGTTTCTTTCCACACTGTATGTGTGCTGTATGTGTATGGGGACCTCCTGCCCCCTCCCTCCATTGAATCACAATGCATTTTTAAAAGAAAGAAAAAGTGAATAAACGGACAATATGATCAGTCTGTCATTTCCCGCAGGCCTTTATTCGTAAGGCGTGGTAACATCATGGTTAAGGTGTCCTGTGTTTATAGATACACACAGCTCATCTGTGTACCTACAAGGTGTAGGTGCTTGTATTAATGTTGCTGTGTCAAAACCTTGTCACTCCAATCTTGGTGCTTTTTTTGATACTTCCATATCAATCGATTATGCTCCTCTAAAGGCAGAACCTTGCAATTTGGTACAAAAAAAGTAATAGCATCTTGGGATAATGAAATCTTTTTTAAAAAGTTATTTTAACAGACCCAAATACAGTCATCAAGTTAACTCTGTTACTCAGAGGCTGACATTTTGGAGATTTCTTTATAATCCAACTTTAATTGTACACCTGTTGCCATTGTCAGTTATTTTAGCAAACATATGCTCAACTGACATAAGGATAGACACATAATGTCAACATGCCTAACATCACGACCAGCTAACCCAGCTGATACAGAGCTTTAGTTTATGCCCACAAGAATCTAAAAAAATACATGTGGATAGGAAACTACAAGTTTGTGTCCCACATACATGTTATTTCCTGTTTTCTCCTGTCTCCTCCATGTGTGTCTATGATTGAGGGCCTTTGAAAGTCTATTCTAGTGTCCTATTGATGTGTTTTCTGTCACAAGGCTGAGCACTTGCACGGCCAATGGATTCTCTTCCCCTCAATGTTTGATGTGGCCTGATAACAGGCCCAAGCCAACGGGAGAGGCAGAGGCTATGGGAAAACACCATTTATACCACAGTCCATTCATTTTAATTTAGCCAGATGATGTAATGCTGATCAACAGACAGGAGAGAATGTAAAAATCACTGTGTGTGTGCTGCAGTGTGTGTATGAGAGAGGAACATGTGTGTGTGTGTGTGTGTGTGTGTGTGCATGCGTGCGTGTGTGTGTGTATGTATGTACGTGTGTGCATAAGTGCTTGTGTGGGTTATCAATGCATCCATTATCCATTGCTTCAAACATGTATTACGCACATCTTTAAGATTCCTTTGAAGACAAGTCATGTTTCTTATGCTTTTACTTTGAAGGGTATATATGTACATCTGTGTTGTAAATAAATACTTTTTGTTCAAATAACAGAACTCATAACTAGTCTCACATTATCTTCTTACATGCTGAGCTCAAATTTAAAAGAATACTTACCATACTCATATTTGACTTACTGAATATTGTAACAAAAAAAAAAACTAACACGTGCTCAATGCCTGAGTGGCTTTGCAGAGATAAGAGACAAAATATGTTTACATGTCAACATATGCCCACTGAAGAACGCAGAGGGGCCCCATCTATAGTTAACAGAACATGCACTTAAGTTAACCTCACTCCCATTGCTGTGGATAATGTGCAGCTAATGCATGCGTTATGCTGTAATTTTCTTGCACAAGGAGATGGGAGGTGAGGAGAGAGGGTTCGGTAAGAAAGCGAATTATCCGTCATTTAACATTAAAATTCATTTAGATGAAATGGCTACAAACATGTAAATGGGGAGATTAGTTCTCCCTCACGCCTTGTTGCCTGCAGTCAAGGGGCTGAGCTCGAAGCCCTGCGCTCTCCAGCCGCTGTTGTCTCCGGGATACACTTCACTTAAGGAGGCAGAAGCTGAGCCGAGTAAGGACAAGAGAAGAAGACCCAAGCGAGTTTTGTCTAATTGATATGTTTCGAAGAGCAACTCTGAATCCCAAAGTCGGTGTCTGATTTTTTTTTTCCAGGGTAGCGAACAAGAGAGAGTCTGTTTTATCCATAACAATATGTGCGTGTAAATCAATACTCTTCCCTTCTCCCGGTCTATCTCTACTCCGTGATACTATTGTATTTTTACAGCCTTTGCCGAAGTAAATGCTATTTACACTAAAGGAGAAAAAGGAAAAAAGACACGCTCTTAAAAAACCCAGGCGACGTTTTAATTGCTTCGCCTCTCCACCATGGCTGGAAAATCCGAGGCTGTGAAATGTGAATTCCTGAGCCTGTGGCCGCTGGGAGCTGTGGAGACAGAGGAGAAAGCCCATGCTTGACTGCCCTCTTTAGGGAGGCCTGGTAACTGTCCGGGCAGGGACGTTTGGAGATGGCGCACAGTACCGCCTCTCCTTTTACGCACGGACGTAAACCGCACCAAAAATACGTTCAATAGTTTGATCAAAGTGTAGAGACCTGGGAGAGACACAAAAGAGTGTTTGTGTAACCAGGTTATAGCTTCAGCTGTAACAAATGAACTGTCAGAAAATAAAAATAAAAAAGATAGAAAGCTTTTAATATTTTGTTTGGCCCGGCGGTTAAATCAGATTTTTCTTTACACGCCTCTCAGGAAATGTGTCGGTGAGAACATATAATTGCCACAGTCATGGAAATATTATTTGAGGAATTTTATTAAAGGCTACAAGTTCAAACAGATAAGCGACTTATTAATAAGATCCTCAACTGTGATTAAAAAAGACGCTTGATTAAAAAAAAAACACATTTTTTGCATAGGGTAGTTTGGTTTTTCTTACTGTTGTTGCCTTTTAACCTATTTTTAAAGTCCTATTTTTAGAATTTCAACACTGATTAAATATTATTACTGTATTTTTTTAATGTGTAATATAGGCGGAATACCTTGATTTTTTTCCACCTGTGTAGCATATCTTTTTTATTATCTAAAATGTTATATTTTTATTTTTTATCAGCACTGTTTGTTGTGTCGTATGGAAAAGATTTTAGGGCGTAAACAGTTTAATCACATCTGACCTATATTTAAAACTTTTGGGTCGTGAAAGCAAAGTGTTTCTATTTAAAACACAAATCCTTCTCTAAACAGTGTGGGTGTTTAGAACATGAAAATTTAAAAAAAAATTAAAAATCAGGTTAATAATGATAATGTAGCCGTGCAGAGTTTCTCTTTGAAACAGACACAGTGTGACCGCGGAGTGAACTGTCAGAGTAATGAATGGAGCAGAAATGTGTTCCAGAGCAGTGGAGGTGCCCAGACAGGCCTGTCTTCCTCCCACAACAACGCAGATATGTATACGTCGTTATGGCTGAAACAGGGACGTGAAAAAGTAACGGTGTGCCTCATGTTCTGTGCTTCTCACTACACAAGCCATGACAAATCTCGGCGGCAGTAATGTGTGGAGGCTTATTAATTCAGATCACTCGCTCGTTCCTCTTTGCTGAACGCCGAGGCCTGTCAACACACATACACAGAAAAAAAAACCCTCGAATATCAGCTTAAATCTTTTTTTAATTATTTATTTTTTATTTTTACTCCATTAAAAAAAACAAAAACAAAACAAAAAAAAAAAACTTTGGATAGTTGAAACATTTTACGTGAAATGTTTACCCCTGTTGGAAACCGTGTGTAACAGATTCGTGCCAAAATTGCATTTTATAAAATAATATTTGCATGTGTTTTTGTGAGAATCACGACCCCGAGTGATTCACTTTGGAGTCTGTGTTTGTTAAAGTAAAATTAAATGAAAATCACACACTGAGCTTCGGTTTTATATAAATAGAATGACCTAGAAGATTTTATTTCAATTTATTTTTCCACAGAGAAGCATGAATTAAATATTAATTGTGAGATGGGCAAACAATGTAGATGTGTAAAACTGCCTTTCTCACATTTCATAACTACAAAATTGTCTAAATCTGATAGGCTATGAGAACAGACAATACGCAAACAATCAATAACCCATAGTTTCTAAAGCGAAAATCATTACACAGGAAATACCCACATGACCCAGATGACATTTCAATATCTGGTCTACTTTATTAAATCAATATAGGCACATACACATGAACACTACCTAAACCATGTAGTCTGGGATGGCCTGGCAGGACAAACTTCTACAGCCTCTCCAAACCTCCACCTTCAGAGGTCGGACGGCAGCTGGTTTTGAAACAAAAGATGGAGGAAAATAGGAGGGAGAGAAAAAAAATCTGTTGGTAGGAGAAAGAGAGAAAGAGAAGAGAAGAGGACTGTTGAGCGGGGGCCATTTTGGATGTCATCTGTCTCCTTGGCGACGGGGCCCCGGCCCTCAAAAGCCCCTTGGGCGCACGGATTGTTTGAGAGGAGCCCGCTATTTTCTGCAGCATCATTTATCACTGTCACCACATAATGATTCCCCTCGCAGCTCCTTATTGATGTTTGTAATTGCATTATCTCATAAGGGGGGATGATCAATGGAACCGAGAGGAGCATCGAGGGGTCAGGAGATGCCGGATTGCTGTTTGTCCATTTAATGCAACCAGTCTCTCATTATCTGTAGCCTCTGTGCGTTCAGGCTAAGTAACGTTTGGTCTGCTCTCCTCTGAGGTTTCACAGAGAGGAGAGGAAGAAGAAGAGGAGGGGGAGAAAAAAAAGCTCGTTTCATTTGTTTAACCCCAAGCCAGTGCAGATAAAAAATTAGAAATGCAAAAGAGAAAGAGGAGGGGAAAAGAGAGAGAAAGGAGACTGAGAGTAACGTGATTAACCGTCATGTCATTAGTTACATTAAGTCTAAAAAAAAAAAAAAAAAGAGTAAAACGCAGGGCTCTCATTCGGTATTCGTCTTGTGGTCAAATGATCAAATATCGACGAGAAAACGCACGCAGCGAAAATAAACACTAAAGTGTTTTAATTTTGGTTTTGTGTTTGTGATTGTAAAGTTTTGTACGGATGAAATGCATCCGAGATCAGCCAAGTCGATGCTGTTTTTGGGGGTTCCTGTCGTGGGGGGATGAAGTCATGAGATCCAGTTTCAGAGCTCACCGAGGCCCCTACGTCAAACTAAACGCCATACTCTCCCTTTCCAAACGACTTTGAGGGACACCGACATAATTTACTGTTAGTAACTACTAGTACCAACCTCCAGATACTAGTATTTGGCACAAACAGGTGACTGGAGTTGTTTGAAAAAAAAAAAACCTAAAAACTATTCTCAAAAACATTGCACTTTTTTATAAGTATATAATATCTGAGCCGAAGCTTGTATCTTGCATAAAAAAACACAGTAACGTAGTGTTTTTTCAGTGACAGTGAGAGACAACAATTACTTTAATTACACTTAAAAAACCTGTTTCTTTACACTTTTTGAGTTAGTGTAGAAAATCTGAAAATTCCAAAACAAAGAGGATACTGTGAGAATCTGTTAGAATGAAAGGTGGGTTTACATTTCAGGAATTCCTTTAATCTGACATGTTAAAGAGGCTCTATCTGGCGCAGTGTGGGGCTTATTTAGAGCTTCTGTAGACGAAGGCGACGGCTGCGGCTGCTGGGTGACGTTTTGCAATATTGCAGGGAAGGCTCTGCGCGTCATGGCGCACAAGGGGGGCCTGTCAGCAGGTATAAGTGTCGATATGTGGGCCAGCGGTTGGAGACATGCGTACTAGTGCGTGCCAGACACAGGCAGTGATAGAGAGCTCCACTCGGAAAGAAAACTTGGGTAACAGGTAGATAACCCAGTGACTGGTTTGTGGAGAATTACGCACGGCTTATGTTCGGTCGGGAATGTTTGGTGGGCTAATGGTGGGTTGCCCCTACTCTCAAGAGATACCCGGAGTTTGGAATAACATGCTTTTGGCCTCAGTGTTTTCCCTGCTTGTGCTGCCTGCTGTGGGGAGGGAGACACCGCTGGCAGCGCACCTTTCCAAGGCGGAGAAGCAAACCGCGGCTGGTTCATAACTAGTGATGTTTCTGTCAGCGCCTCCGACCTCTCTACTCTGTCTCTGGCCCTCTCTCTCTCTCTCTGTCTGTCTCTCTACCTCTCTGCTCTACCACTCTGGAAGGTCACCTTGGCAGTGCCAGGCAGGGCAGGAGAGCCAGAGAAGCAGGGGGGATGTTTGCTCCTCAGCTCACCTGGTGTGGCCGGATCCAATAATAGCGCCCTTAAACCC
>JAPQRQ010000008.1:13950569-13963778 GCA_037367365.1 Apogon talboti
AGCCAGAGAAGCAGGGGGGATGTTTGCTCCTCAGCTCACCTGGTGTGGCCGGATCCAATAATAGCGCCCTTAAACCCTCCCCCCACACACTCACACACTTTCACAACCCCCTTTCCTCACCCCACCTGCTAGTAGATATATTAATACAGCTTCGCCACAGAGCAGAACATTATCCTACAGCTCCTCCTCTTTTCCTTGTGATGGTTTGATTTCTACTCTTTTCAGTTTTCTCTCTGCCTTCTGTATTTCTTACATCTTCCTCTCCATCGTCATCATTATTGATAAACTTATTATTATTGTTGTTCCGCGCATGTGCATGAATAATTCTATAAAACAAGGCCAGATTTGCTGCATTTTAACTCTATTTATAAGCACAGTGAACATCTTACAGGAGAAATTAGCCCAAGTCGTGAAGTTTTGCTGTTAATTCTGCTGTCTTGCGCAGTTGCGCCATTGCGCGGCTGCAGACTGACTGCGTGGCCTCCAAAAGTAAACAGTGAGGAAGCAAGTCGAGACAGGACAGAGGGGCTGAATTCCAGCCACTGCACAATACTGATAAAGTACTGGCCCCGAGCCACGTCTTTCATTAGTTTATTTATATGTTGGGGCTACTTCACCATTCATCATACAATCCAATCTATCTACTAATCTGGAAATGTGTTTGGGGTACTGGTGAGCCTTTTTTTCCCCCAAATATTGTTGGCTGCTTGGCCATATTGGCTATTTACTATAATCTTGTGAAAAGAGGTTGTCATTTTAGTACTGCAGTGTTTAGTAGAGTTATTAAAGTTATTGTAGCAGCTGCCTGAAATTACAACACAGTAAAATACACAGACCGTATGCCCCCATTATTTGACAGTTCCAAAGGAGGTTAAAAAAAGTAATTTTTCAATTAAAAAATGTATTTTTTACCTGTATATTTTGTGATTTTTCAAATAAATAATAATATTAATAATAATACTTCTATTGATATTTCCAAAAAAAAAAAAGAAAGCTGTAAAAGTTGATAAGTGTTAACCACACTCTCCCTGTAGTAACTGTTAGAAAAAAAGGCTCTGGATGTGCCATTTGTCTCACATATTCATCAGCATCAGATCAGTGATGGGTTGAAAAAAATGTCAACTCCACATACTCTCAACCTGTCAACTGGTTTCCACCTTCCAACTGTGACAATGTGTGTCCTTATCACATGTCTGTACTCACTGTTTTGTCTCTATTTTTTCTTTGCCTGTTTGAAATACAGCAAAATGTAAAATATCTTGGAGCATGGGTGTAACAATGAAAGCAGCTTCAACCACACCACTTAAATATAACCTTGATACAGTTTGAATTTGAGAAACATGAGAATGAAGTAGACTTAAAGACATTAGGTCTGAAAGAGTGTTTTAGCATAGCCTATTTTCATTCCTCCCTTTGATTACACTTTTCTCACAATTTTCCCTAATTGAGTAAAAGTTTGATTACCACAAGTTTAACTGCCATATTCACATTACTTCGCACACGTTTAGTGACCAAGTATTGCATAATATTTCTTTTTCTTTCAGTACTTTTTCCAGTTAAGATATTTTAATTCAGGTTTAGTGGTAAGAATGATGTGATGTCTAGTCATTATTTTATTATTCTTTCACCAGTGTGAAATTAAACCATTTTGGTTTTAAATGTAAAATCTGCGTATTAAGGAAATGTAACCACAGATGCTGCATAAAGCATTTACATTTTTTTTTTAAGTTTTAAGGAAATTATTTGTTGTTTTCCCCAGTGGACATCAGTGGCACTGCAATATACAAAAATAAACAAATGCACTTCTAGATGAACCCATTTGCTGCAATTGTGTCCAAATCTATATATCTGAGAAATAGTTTTTGAAAATAAGCACTGGAAATAATTTATTGACATTATCATAATGTTTCTTTCTTGTGCAAAACTTAAATGTGGAGTATTTACATAATAGACAGAATATGTAACACATAAAACACTCCCTGGTTAGATTTAAGTAATGTTTATTTGTGAAGGATATAATCTGAAATGCAAGAGAAGAATTAAGAGTTTGGTTTAATGTATTCAACTTTGTTAATGTTTTAATCAGTACAGTACTTTATGTACTATAAATATGGCACAAATGTACACAGAAATATTAGGAGAGTTTTTCTTTATTTCACTGTCTGCATATATTGCCAATTTTTACAAGTAACAGCATTATAGATAAATGTTTTTCATATGTCCAACCCGAATAAACGTCAAATCTGTAGAATTGTATGATGAATAGAGTCACTTACAGAGAGGCAGCGTGTTTAAAACTCTTTTCTACTCCAATTTTTCTGTCTTTTCTCTGAACCCTGGGATTGCATCGCACAATTTCCTAAGCAAATTTCAGCCAGGGGAGAAAGAAGCGGTGGGGGCCTTGAATGTGCATGTCCCTGCAGGCCGACACTGTGCAGTGTTATGCTCAGTGCTGCACAATTTATGGACCATGGACAGTTTATAAGAAGCAATGTAGTCTATCAGAGAGGCAGTCAAACTGAGGACAGGGAGGGAGCGTTTCCATGCAGGAAGCTGTGTTTTGGAATAATATACGCCATGATAAAGATGTTTCCCCTGTGACGTAAAACAGCAGGGAGCACCAACGGCCACTTACTATTCCAACCAAATATGAAGGAGAGTCTTTGCGCTGCCACGGTTTTTTCCTCTTGTGTGAAATGTTGAGATGTTAAGACTGGAGCAGTTGTGGTTGCTTTATTTCTCAGTGTAGTCTCCAGAAGTAATTTATGGTGGCATTTCAGTCAGGATGTCTTTGATAATTATTGAAAAAAGCATAAATAGAATGTTTTGAGTACTGTGGTGATATGTTGTAATCGATGTTATGATTGCTGTCAATATGGGTACAAAACCACCAGTAGTTCCATACACTGTAATTAACCCAAGATACCACTTTACAAAAACAAACTGTTTAATTAATGAAATTTTCCTAAAATTCTCCATACTTGTTTCTATGACCAATATAATCTAGCTGCAGTGATTTATTTTGTTCTTGATTTAAGTGAGTAAATGTTTTTGCCCTCACAAAATAGCACAGAGGGCACTGAACTTTACATGGAGTAATAGGAAAATACTATTAAAAGTTTAAATGACGCACTAAAAACAACATGCTAATTGATACTGAACTACAACTGACAGTTAAATTTAGCATGAAACTTATAAGACCCCATAGAAAAAGATCAACATTTAATTGTCATGCTTTAATGTTTATGTGTGTCAAGTGACATCTTAAACACATCAATGGCCTCGATGAGACGTGACTCGTTCCAAAATAATAATGTTGAATGCAAAAGCGGAGAAAGAGCCAGAACAAAAGTGACAGAAGCTTAGAAATGATAGAGGGACACGAACGACTTCCCTCACAGGCTTGACATCTGTCAGGGCGTTGGTGTCGTCAAGACGACTTGTTATGCAAATGCCTGATGCAGCCCCGTGAGACAGAGACAGGCCAAAATGC
Organism: Apogon talboti; assembly: GCA_037367365.1. Classification (NCBI taxonomy): domain Eukaryota; kingdom Metazoa; phylum Chordata; class Actinopteri; order Kurtiformes; family Apogonidae; genus Apogon; species Apogon talboti. Next base: position 13,954,063 of record JAPQRQ010000008.1, read on the forward strand.
TAGCTAGCTCGACATCAATGAAGACATCACTTGTCTAGTTGGGCGGAGCGTCCCTGTGCACTTAACCGTTCTGTTCACCCATGATGTGGCTTTTAACTAAACTAGTGTGTCAAAGGGAGAAAAATGGAATAGGAGGCCATTTTTCATCGGCACCAACAAAACCAGCTTATGTTGTTTAATGTTGCTTATGGGGAAGATTGAACTGGAAAGTGGGAGACATAAGAGCGCTGAAACAGAACTCCTAAACATGGAAGAGTTTTAACAATGTGCCTCTGTCATTATAAGCTACCAGTGTTTCAGCAGTTGTTTATGTACACCGATGTGGGAAATCCTTGGCACTGAGATATCAAACACATCCATCTGATAAGAGGCTTGCGAGAGAGCTGCAGGCTCCGAGACACACACAAATGTACACACACACACACACACACACACACACACACACACGATCATGCATGCTCAAGGCCAAATTGCACATAAACACACACACTCCCTGGAATAAGCTCATGCTTGCATTATCGCAAATCCACACACACACACACACACACATACAGAGGAGGTCTGCAGGTGTCACATGAAAAGCTTTTAGCGGTGCAGAAGCAGCTGAGGACATGGCTATTGTTAAGCTCCATGATGGATGAAGTAGAGGTATGTTAGTGTTAACCGACTAAAACACAGCTGAATTTATTAGGCTCGGGATAAGCAGGGTCATCACCTCCAAATGGAACACCAATGAGCCAAATACAGTTTTAAGCTAAATAACAAGCACTTGTGAGAGAAAGAAACGTCTGAAAATCGGAGCGGCCGTCTAAAAGGCATGTGTGTTTCTGATCCAGCTGTCCAAATGCTTTAAGGCAGCGAAATGTTCGCCTGCTAAACAAAGTCTGGATACATGGTCCTTCTCCATGCAGTTGCACAGTAAATTTAAGGATCTGAGATTGAGAAGATGCGGCTATTTGTCCCTTGTGACCGGGCTCTGTTTGCATAGTCTTGGTAGAAAAGGTTCAAGGCTCTGTGTCACCCATGAGAATACAACGTGTAACAGATAGACGGGGTTGATAGCAGTCGTCTGGCTGGGGCTGGAGGCCTTTAGTTTGTCCTGTGGTGTTGTGTGTTATTTATTTAAACCAGTACCAAATGAATTCAAAATCTGTTGATGGTAGTTAAAAACATTTTTATAGGAATTTGTAAGAAACGTCGGTAATCCTCATGCACTAGTATACTTTATGTATCATAGCGTTTGTGCTTTTTAATTCATTCTGACATCAATTGTTCAGTTTTTCTTGGACTTATTACTATTTTCGGACACTTTTATTATGCATATATCCATAAACACATGCAAAATGACACAGACCTTTTTTCATACATCATACTCATAGTAGCTAATGTATTTATGCAATCTGTGTTTTGGTGCTGCACATATTACATTAAATTTGATTTTTCTGACATTATGTTGATTATTTTTGTCACTTTCTCTGAATTTCCACTGCTAGGGTTTCTTAATGTAACAACCAGGGTCCATGTCCAAACAGAGTTAGGGTTATATAATATTTACTCATTGCCTGCAACCAATACAGTGATTTGTAGAATATGTAATGTGTTGGTCTTTTGTTGTTCTGGTGTTCTTTGTCTAATGACCTGACCAGCCACGATGTCCTTTATAATCATCATCATGTCTGTTATATGTTATTCACTTTCAGGTTATTCAGTTTGTTAAGTAAGTTTCATCGACCATTATGTCAGTTTTATTTGTTTTTTTGCAGTTCCTCATTTGTGGTGTATAAAACCATTAGGTTCAGAATCTACCTGAATCTTTTTTCTCATGCATTCTGGCTCAGCTCCTCACAGTGCACAAATGATGCAGTGTATTTATATGGGAGTATACCTTTTAGATTTTTCATATCACAAGAACAAAAGACTATAGTGATTTCCAGCCTTTCTTTTGTTACTTTCTGTATCTTTGATGGGGTCAGTTGAGTTTTCAATGAAATACAAATGAAAGTTTGCTCTCAAAAAGCTCTGTACTCTCATTACTTTCAGTTAATGATGCACTAATTAACTTGCGGTTGTGTCACAGATCACTTAGCAAGTCATCAAGAACAATTATGATGGTGCAGAGGAGACAACAATAGCAAATTATAGCATATAGCAACTAGAAACAGCTATCTATCTATCTATCTATCTATCTATCTATCTATCTATCTATCTATCTATCTATCTATCTATCTATCTATCTATCTAGTGTGGGGTTTCTTCCTCCGTGACCCTGATCGTACGGGGCAGTGGTCGACCTTGGCTTCTCTTCGTTATGGCAGTGAGCCTGTTAACAGCGGCCGTGAGTTGTGGCCTGGCGTTAAACTGTGCTCCAGCCACAGTCAATGTTTATGTCTACCAATCAAACGCAATGTGTTTATGTTATATGGCATTATGGACAAGGAGGCTCTCTAAAATACGCTGGCTGGAGGAATGCGGTTTATGGTCCGTTGAGCATCGGAGAAAAATGAAGCGTCACTCGACGACGAGGAACAGAAAAGCTGATTTAAATTTGTTTGGGTCTGACAATGTGGATACAACGCAACGACACGCAAGAAGGCAAAGAAAAGAAGAGCAGGGGTGTCTGTTAAATACTATCAAAGCAATTAAGCATGCATTCAGTGACACGGTGACGCTCCTGATTGGGAACCAGTTTTATTAAGAGTTGAAGATGTGTCAAGAATTAAAGAAGTTTTGTGATTCTATTTAGTTTGACTCGTCCAGATTCACCTTCTCTGAATGGGCCTCAGATCGTGTAGCTATGCCGTCACAAATCAAATACTACACCAAGGATAAGCGGCATGAAATGTCCAGGAAATCACAGGTTTATCTCATTAATAAGTGTTGAGGTGCTTGAAATGCTTGTTGTGTCTATGTGCAGCTGAAGACAGAGTCCCTGGCTTTTACTCAAAAGCTCTCCGTGAACATTGTGTCTGTGTGTGTATTGACAGATTAAGCCAAAGATTAGGCATCTCCTTCCTGCTTTAAACACAAGTGTCTTTGTGAGTTGTGAAGACGTGTGGGGACTCAAGCTGTTTTGTCCCTAACACAGAGCAAACACACACTTAATCCTCCTGAATACAGGGACTTGACATCAATTTGTCCCTGTAGGGGAGGGGCCCTGGGCCAAATCCCTAAAACCTTCACTCCTCCTTTTTCCTATCTTCTCTAAATGTTTTTGTCTTGCTCTGTTTTTCGGGCTTTTCTTAATTTAAATGCTCAAAACATCTGGGTGAAAGACACCAATCGGCCACTTTTTCCTCAAGAGGGACCAGTGACGTGTCCTTGAGCAAGGCACTTAACCCCTAATTGCTGCTGAGTGGTAAGAAGAAGACTGTGGTTACATTGGGCAGCTTTCCATGAATCAGCATCTGCCCACTCTGGAAATGTCCCACACACTGTTGCTGTAAATGGGGATATGTTTCACCTTAAACGACGCAGTAAATTGCCTTGTGATAATGTGATTGTTGTTTGTCTTTTTAATTTGGCAAAAACCACAGCGATAAGAAGTCAAGGTGAGTTTCTGAACTATACTTTCTGATAAAAAGTCGCTTAACATCGTCTCCAATTGAAAGAGCAGTCTGTTGGATGTAAAAAAAAAATGTGAATTACAAAAAAACATGTGCTTTAAACACAAAACAAGTCGTTGAAAATAGTCTCCCTTTCTCCAGCTGTGTTGTCATGTTGTGACCATGTGAGATAATGAGAAGGCACTTACCAACAAGTTTTGAAAAACAGGCTACACCCAGATCTGGCTCTGAGAATGATATCTATTTTCTTTCACCGCAGTTTTCTCGGGAGACATTAAAAAGAGATCCGTTCAACATTAATTGAGGACATTAATCAGAATGAAACATGATGCAAAATGACAAAATCTGACAAAATGATGAAATATCTGTGCAGTAATTTTTTTTGGCAAATTGAATATCATATATTTTTCATCATAACCAGCGAAAACCTTAAAATCAATAAAATGAAGGTTTTGTTAATTTGTTTACGTTCTTGATAACCACTGACACCCCCAGCTGATTCTGTTTTGTTTGGCACGTCAACTTGAGACATATGTAAGACGATTAAAGATTCCTGTGACAATTGTTTGTTGCGACTGCTATCATTATTCATACAAACTAAACTGCTCATTGTCCCCATAAAATTGTTTTTGTTGCAGAAATGTAAAACGTATCACTTCCTGTTTGTCACAGAATTTTTTCCCCAGAAAAAAAAAAACAAAAACGTACCAGGCGTGTGGTGGTTGGAGCAGCAGATGTAGACTCACATGAACTTCTTGGCTGGAATCACTTTTTGTGTTGCATCAGCTGGTCATAGAGTAAATAGCAAAAGGGACAAATATCAGGAAAATGGGACTTTTTCTCCTTGACTTGTCATTTTGCCATCATTCTTTGTCTCCACCATATGTACAATGGAAGTAATAAAACAAAACCAATGACTTTTCCATTGGTCCCTCTTAAACATCTCCCATTTATCAAGAAACTTTCCAAAACATCTGCTTTGGAAAAAATCCCCAAGTTCATCATTCAATACATCTCAAAGATAGAAGATTGATGTTGTTAGACTTTTATCATTTTGTCAATCACTGACATCAGTTATTTGTTATCGTCCAAAAAAAAAAAAACAAAAAAAAATACCAGTTTGTTGTTTTCATTTTGCCATCAGTCTTCTTGCGATAATATCTGTCCCCTTTATCAAACAGAGAATATTTCATTTTGAAACAATATGTGTTCCGCTCATTTCTTTGTTTCCATTCCACCTCTGTCCTTCATCCAGATGCCTCTGTCTCGACTAAAAGCAAAATGGATCAATTTTCTTGCCTTTCCACTTTCTCCTCCATTCTCTACGTGCATCCAAATCTTCTTCCATTCAGAGTTGTATGCCACAGTTATAAATCCTCACAAGGTGGTTTGAGACAGCGTGCAGTTACTCATGTCACCGGTGGAGCTAAATCTGAGCACAGCGGACAGCATGATGCGAGCATACTGGAGATATAAGCAGAGGGATTTATTATGGTGTATTTCATCAAAGCTGGACCTGGTCTGATGTCTGTTTTGCACTTATGAACTGGAGCGTCTCACAGAAAAATACACGGACAATGTTTTTTTATTCACCACGAGAGCATTTAAAAAATAAAGTATAGAGGTAAAAAATCTTCTTCTGTATTTCTGTCATTGATTTGTCTATATGTTATTGCTCAGTTTTCAGAAGAAATTTAACTTGGGAGTCTTACATGGGACTTGTTGCTTTGACACATTTATGTAAAAGCTGTTAAATTATGTGAGGAACCACATGTTTCTGCCAGAGACAAATAAAAAAGACAGTGCCAGGTACACAGCAGATACATGGTTAATGAAACGCCTTATAAAGCATGAAAGATGAGCAAAATAAAAACACACCCACACACAGAAATCATGCCCTGAGCATTTGAGGACTCACAGTGACATAAATGTAATATTAGGGGATGTTGTAATGTTTTCAATTTACATTTTTTCTAACTTTAAAAAAAAATACATTCATGAGATACTTTTCTTTACTTGTACTTCAGTGATAGAAAACTCAAGAAACTGGAATTTGCTTACATTTTCCCCTGTGATCTATACATGATCCTACATTAATGGTGTGTGTTTGAAATATAAAGCATATTTTGATCTCACTGATTTATCACATGGTTTCTTTTTAAGTTAATTCAGCATGAATTCATGCCATTTGGTCATATGTGCTGATGATATTTAGAAATCTGTTGCATGAAAGATGAATCAAATGGTTCTCTTGCGTTTTCCATCAACAGGTCACTAAAACACATGTGAGGAGATGGGGGAGAAGGAGAAAGAGGTTGACGGGAGGCCACAGACAAAGACATACATGTGCTGAAGCAAGTAAGTGTATTTCTGGAAAAATAAATCCACTCAAAGAGGTTTAAACTTTAGCCACCCAAATCATAGTCTCTGTAATGTGGGATTAATGTTCAGAGTTTTTCATAGAGTTGACTTTTCCTGCCCTAACAGCAACATGCTAACAGGTCAAAGACCATTTCTAGCTTCACTGGTATAAACTGAATTTTGAAAACACTGAGCTGGCCCTTGTGGATCTGAGGATAAAGATAAGAAAAATCCATCTCTGGCTCAACTTCTACCGATTTATGCTCCTAACTTTTTTTTTTCTTTCTTTAAAAGACTAAGAACAACTCAAACAGTGAACCCGCGGGGTGAGGCAGAGGACACGGTGTCTTGTAAAACATATGCACTTAATATTAGGGCCATAAAACTTGTAAAATTAAAAGCTATTTTGGAAAATAGAAAGAGAGAAATTTATGCGTCTGGCTCTGGATAGAGGTTGTTTTATCTTGGGGCAGCAAGGGCCCGCCAGGGCACAGGTAACGACTGTCAACAGGAGAGCGAAGGGGGGCAGTTGGCTGTGAGACTGCATGCTCCCCATGTTCAGCCAGATGTCCACATGTGTGACTGGGTTTCCCCTTTACTGTCGGCCAGAGTGGCCCATGTCAAAGTTTTGAAAGACTGTGAGAGAGAGAGAGAGAGAGAGAGAGAGAGAGAGAGAGAGAGAGAGGGAGAGAGAGAGAGAGAGAGAGGGAGAGAGAGAGAGAGAACCGACGTCTGTTCTTAATTACAAAAAGAAGAGAAAAAAGTACGAAATCCTGGAGGTTTAGGCATTTGCTTACATTTAGACTTGAGTCACAGCTATGCAAGGGTAGCTACCAACACACAGAGCAGCCTTCCTGACGACAAGGGGGAAAAATGAGAGGTGAAAAAAATACAAAAACAATGTCCACAAAGTCGAGTTGATTGAAAAGCTGCAAAAAGCAATTATGATTGTGAGAATGTGCAGACCCCTCTTCTTAGCAGCCAGCAAACATCGTAAATCGTGTGGCAGTCTCTGTTTACATTGTGTTGACCTCTCGGTGCCCTCTGGGCTCCCCATGCCCTCAACACTGTTGACATACATACACATGGAGCCTGTTCATAGACACACACTGTATACATGACTTTCAAATGTTTTCATTTTGTTTTCTTTCTACTGCATTCTGTTGATGTAACATTTATTTACCTGTTGAGTTTTTTTGCCATCAGGTTTACTTTACCATCTCTCTCAGTTTTATTTATATTTGACATAAACTGGTTCAAGTTGCCCTCTGGATTATTGACCACGAGCAGAACCTGCAGGTGAGAAGGGGTTTGGTTTTGAACCCTGTTTCCACTGGATGGAGTGGACCAGATTGTGTTGGTTTATTGGTGTCCAAGAATCACCTGCTGCTCAGCATCTGGAACGAGTAAAGCCTGACTGACCAGTGCTGGTCCTACACTGTGTAATGCTGAAACTAGTCCCATGTTAACATTCGAAGCTCAGCACCTGGGAGAAAAATAGGAGCAGGAAAAAGGTGAATCCAAGTCCAGTGAATGTCACCACTGCAGAGATGTGTATTTACATACAAACGTTAATAAACCACCTCTCAGAACTACTGTCATATTTGGGTAATTTTCATGTGAAGTCTGTTTTACCTTAGCTAAAATAATTAGTCAGGTAATGCTGGACCTCTGCTCTGAGCTTCACTCAGCATCTTTCCTGTGCTTTTGAAAGCTCTTCAGTTTAACTACTTTGATGTAAACTGGAAACGATTAAGTGTGAGCTAAAAGCACAATTTCATTTTATAGTTTATAAAGTCTATGAGTGTGGAGTATATTTTCAGATTATGTGCCTATTCGTATGTGAGCGACTCTTGGTTCATACAGACTTTGACTGTATGTGCATCGACCCAGCATGACTCTGAAAGACCATTATGTTTTGAAATAATAAATACACACAGCCTTTCGCTCTATGTCTACGAGACACATACACACCAACGGACATGCTCTTAACATACACCTCTGCACACCTCAGCACGGCCAAAATGCACTAAAAATTTACGACCTTAACATTCCTGCAGGGTCAAGCAATTTATCAAATCCTGCACATTCTGGTTTCAATTACACAGCCGATTGTGGAGAGCGGTTATTTTAGCAGGTTCATTTGGCCCAGTAGGGGAGGTCGAGCCTTTTTGCTTAACACTCCATCCCTTGAACACAAACGGGCATTACTTTGCCGACAGATGTGTTCGGTCGCCACTCTGGATGGTGCAGATGGCAACAGAGGAATTGTCAGGATGCTAGAAAGTGAGCAGATGAGCCGGGGGTGTCATCACAGAGCTGTCCGTCTTAATTTCTGTTCTCCTTTTGTCTTTTCGCTCTCTCCTCCTTGCGGCCCTTTTCAGGCAGACTATCATCCTGCTTGTTCCTTCCTTCAGCTTCTCTCATCTGTCTGAAGCTTCACGATGATGAACAGTCTTCTATCTGCTTTTTGCTCCTGTCTTTATCCGTCTGCAAGTTTCTCTTCCTGTCCCTTTCTCTCCCACGTCAGCCTTCTCTATCTGACTTTCTTGATCTCTTCGGCCCTTTTTCCTGCCTCACACCCTCTCCTTTCCATCTCTCCTCTCTTGCTCTCTGTGGTAGAGTGGTGATAAATCCCTATTTTATTGCTGGAGAATTCCTCTCTCCCTGCAGGGCTGACAGCTCCCCACGTTCTAAGACACTGCTAGGACCAAACCCAATCCTCCCTCCCTCCATCACTCCATATCTGCCTCCATCTGGCCCTGATTACTGGGAGAGTGGAAGGGTGGCGGAATGGGGTGGGGGAGAGATGGTTGAGGCAGGCATCACACCATTACGCCATGGGAGAGGAAGGGGAGATGGAGGGAGTGGATGATGCACAACATGTTGGTATTGAGGGAGAATAGGAAAGTGAGGAATAAAATGGAGGAAGAGTAGCAAAATGAAGGAAAAGAGCAGCAACATCTATGACAACCAGACGCTTTATTGTGACACTCTACCCCATATTTGCTCCAGTTCGGTTGCTTTATTTTACTTAAGAATATCACAGGACCAGACATTTATTACAAGATTTAGCCAAAAAAAAAAAATAGTTGATGGATACGGAATTTGTTTTTTCAGATGAGATTACTTAAGGAGTAATGATACAGAAGCATTAAAACAATGGATAAAAAAAAAATTCAAAGTGATAAAAACTACATAAATAAGTACGGCCATGTTCTTACTATGACTGTAAAACAAAGAAAGCACCAGGGTGATGGATGTCCTCCTTCAAGCAAGACAAGAAAAATGTCAGTTTCCAGTGGTGTGAGCAAGAGAGATGATTACAGAGTGAGTTGGTGAAAGAACAGAAAAGAAAAAAACAACAGGATGAGGGTTACGTATTTTTGAAGCCAACATCTCGGGTCTCTTACTGTACATACTTACTGTACATATGTATTGTCTGATGGGGAAAACACAGCCTGTGATATAATGCGTGATGCTTCATACATAAAGCTTGAAACAGATTGCAGAATACAAGTTCATGCAGTGTAAAGTTTTGATTAAACATTTATCAGTGGCTTAAAAATGTCTAATGTACATTATGCTAAATTGCTTGGGGTTGATCACTGCAGCTGAGTCCTGCAAACATAATTGAAAAGTGATAATAGGCATCATTTGGGTGGGAAGTGTCTAAATGAAGAGTAGATTTTTTTTTTTTTTTGGTGAAGAATTTGCGTATATGTGTGTGTATGTGTGTGTGTGTGTGTGTGTGTGTGTGTGTGTGTGTGTGTGTGTCCTGGCAGCCTGACT
>JAPQRQ010000008.1:13990449-14009352 GCA_037367365.1 Apogon talboti
AGGAGGTTAAGATGCCCTTAAGCAAAGACAGAAAGGGTTTGAAGAAATCACTGTTTCATGGAGCGTTCTGTTTTTTCACTAATAAAACTTTTGTGTCAGATGATCACATGCATGCTGATTCTTCTTCTATAAAAATAACTTTGGTCCAGAAACGCTCTGTTTTTGTAGTATTTCTAGATATGAAAACAGGACACAGTGTAATCTATTCTTCTCAACCTCTCGTCACCTTCAGAGTGAAAAGTTTATCACCTTGGAAACACATCCACAAGCAGCACATCTCATGGCCTCACTATCTCCCAGCTCTGCCAAGAGGAAAATAACCTCTGTTAGATAAAAACAAACGCCTGCTGTTTGTGACTTTAATTTAACACACAGTTCAGAAAGTGTTACTGCTGCCAAAGCTCTTTATGTGCAGTTTTAACCTAATTTACCAAACATCTGTTGACATGACAAACATAGATGAAGCAAAGTGTTTGGTGTAACATTAAAATGAATAAATTCAAGAATGAATTAAAGTGAATCATAATACACTATCACAAAAGTCTAATATCCCTGCTTAAGTTACAAATGCTGCATACATAATACCCAGCATAGATCCCCTGTTTTAAATGATGGTATAAGTAAGCAGCACAGGACTACAGCTTAAGTTGCATCAAACTAATTCCCCTCAAAGTTTAAGCATGAAAAACATAAAAGCTACATCAGTCATTATGTTGTGATTTTATCTCTACTTTCTGCTTGAGCACAGTGATTGGCATTATCACTATTGCTCTGAGTTGGTTTTCCCCACCTTGTGTTGTGCTTGTTGCACTTCCCTGACACTGAGTCCAGTCTCCAAGGTAAGTTAATCTTGGTGACATGAAAAACCATTTTAAAGAGCAGTTAGACCATGTGATAGTAAGACTTCTAATCTAATTGCACACTTGATTTTTTTTTGGTAGGTAGCCCAGACAGGGTGGCCCAACCTCACCTCCACTCCAATTCTAGATGAATTGTTGACCCAGATACAAAGATAGCATGGAGGCATCACCTTCTCCCCTGGTCGTCTGTCTACCAATCTGCGTCTTGGAGGCTGGTAGTGGAATCAATGACCATCTCCAAGTACAATACTGACAGCCAAATGTCAGCCTGCTGTACTGAAAACCCTTTTCCACTGCTTAATTTATTATGTTTAGATTAAATCCGGTGAAATTCAATATTTTAATTGAATGTTTAGAGCCTGAGTGTTCAGTGATAAATTTCCATTGGCGCCCTGCACTCCACTATCACGTTTCTTGGCCTAATTACATTTGCATAAATGATGTTCTTCATTATTATCACAAGCTGGGTAGGCACTAGAGGGGTGAAAGAACGAGCTGTGCAGTGTTAAGGAGCAAGGACATGCTAAAAGGACACTGGCATCAATGATCTTTTTTTTTTTGGTGATGACCCACAAAAGTGCTGAGGATACATGTACTCCTTATGTGGAGAGAGTGAGAGTGGTAGCTTAACGTCAAATGAGGTTTCCAAGAAGCACGCATCTGCAATATCAAGTCTCTGTCCCTGAACAACCATTGACTTGAATGACTAAACAGCCACAGTTCACCTCAGACAGAGCAGAGCTTGCTGAGCCAAACAATCAGTCTGTGACCTATTGTCTGAGATCAATGAAAAATAAATTTATCTCATCTTATAATGCCAGGCAAACCTAATGCAAAGACAGTACAGTTTATTATGTGTTGACCTTTACCTGCTATTCATTTATCATAGTTACAGGCAGTGGAGCTCAGAGAATATCACAAATTACAACTTAACTTTTTAAAAGGGTAAGTTTCAAAAATCAAACCTGCATTAACTGATACTTTTGATATTAGCATTTTACCATAAAACCTATAAAGCAGGGCCCTGTTGCCAAAAAAGTATTATTTTGTGTACGATTTACTTGAAAAAGTGAGTCAGAGCAACTTTCATTAGTGCCCATTGGGGATAACTAATGAATGACCAGTAAGCTGACAGGTAGTTAACAATGAAAAAAAATTAACAAGTGAAGGAAATATATATTATTCACATTTTTAACCATTACGTTACAGGTTTATAAAGCATTAGAATATAATTAGAAAATATGGAGAAACTCCTGCAACTCTCTCCTCTTTGTCCTAATCATAGATTGCATATAAAGATGGATAGACATATCATAAGTACCATGTTACTTCTGTGACCAGATGCTTATATGCAATTTTGATGATGAAAATACCTGTGACTGGATACAATCTTCTGGATATCTACAGGATAGATTTAAAAACTGTAAATAGAGCCATGATGAAATATATAATTATATTACAAGGTTATTATGGAAACCTTATCCCATTATGTCTACACACATTTTGATATACTGACCAATTTCAACATTGCATCAGAGATCCTACATCAAGATACACACTTGTAAAGGCATATTTGACAGTATCCCCCTTTAAACCCCGCTATGTTTCTGTCAGACTCATAACTAATGGCAGTGGGTAAGTTGATCCCGGGTTAACAGCAACACCACTTGTGGTCATATGTACACAGTGCTTCAGACCTCTCAAGTGGGTGTCAACCACTGATGCTGGCAGGGTAAGGGTACAATATGTTCTCAAGGAGGAGAGTGGGACGAGAGGAGATGAGCAGAGATGAGGAGAGATATGGGTGTTGGCCGGAAACTCCAGTTTTGAAAAGACTCATTGCTGTATGACGAGTCACTCTATCTTCCTCCTACTTCATTGTACTCCACTCCAAACTTCCCATCGCTGCTCAACTCCCATTGACCTGAAACGAGCACTCTGTCTTGAATCCCGAATGTTCTCCATAAACAAAAGTATTTTTCCCACCAGTAGATTGCATCAGTAATGTGGTTATTCAAGGAAAAACCTACAAAGAACATGTTTGATGAGGCATGTATTCATGATATCACATTATCTTCAGACCAGGAAAACAAATACATAGACATCATTACAACAGTTTGTGATGTAACTGCCCTTAAATACATTTTCAAGTTAATTTTAGTCATATTTTATTAAATTATAATAAAAGAGGATGTGTTAGGTTTGGGATAAATTACACAAATGTCTAAACTTCTGTAAGGTATGCTTTGTGTGAGATAAGATCTGTAACCTATCCATATCCAGTACACTGAAAAAAACACTTAATGTAAATAATGAAGTAGAGCTCTGAGTCTTACAGGGCTTGATTTTTCAGTATGACATCAGCACAGGCTCTTGTTTGTATAACGTCCGCTGACTCTTGATTAAGAGCCTGCTCAGATTTTCACCCAGAGGACTTCTCAAGAGGAGTAGCCTGGCTTCAGCTTCAGTGACCAGATCCTATTAAGAACTGCCTTGTAAGAGGTTTTTGCCTCTTTGCTGCGGAAATAACTGCTGTAATGTCTCCCCTTCTTCACCACTTTGGAATGCTCCTCTTTGCCTCCCCCCAGCTCCTCTCAATTTCTCTCTCTTTCTTACTCTTTGCTCCCATGCTGAGAAAAGTAAGTGAGAAAAATGATTAAATCATATTTTGGGTATATGGGGGCTGGGCATGAGAGACAGGGGCTCTTAAAACAACACTAGGTACATCGTCAAAAAGCAATTTTGGCGCTTAGGTTACAGCCACTGACGGGCCGTTACACAGTGCCCCATGGTGTGGAGCTGGTGGTTAAAATATGAGTGGGGCTGAGAGGACCTCCTTATAGTGATTGAGGAGGATTCCCCACTGTTCAAGGCAAGCTGGAGGTTAGAGCCCTGAAAGATTCACAGCGCAGTGCTCCGCCAGACAGGATAAATGTGTCTCCTAGTTTCCCTTGAAAATAATGCCAGTGACACAATATTCTGCACCCGGATTAAAAACTGCTAAGCCAATGGATCAAAGTGGATCATTGGGAGAGAAAAATGGGATAGAAAATTCAAGTCAACTTTGATTTGATTGACTTTAAACACATTTCCAGATGGAAAACTTTTCCTAGTTTAAGGGAAGCCAGGCTTTCTCCTTCCCCAACAAGAGTGGTGAAACCGATAGCATAATTTGTCCGCTTAGGGAAGTTCCTGTCGCCACTGAACCTTTGTTCGAATTAAAGCCCATAGAGGGTGGAGATGCCCAAGGGACCCTGGTGTTGTCTGAAAAGTCAGGAGTAGGGTTACTAGAAAATCCCATCCCTTGAGTCCGACCTCTATCGTGACCCTTCCCACCCAGGGGATGGTCCACAGGTAAGGACTGAACACAGCGCTCCATGACAGTGAGACGGTAAGTGGTGCCTTTGTCAAATGGGCGCATCCGAGAGGGTATCATGAGGTTAAGTGTCCTGGAAAAAGGTCCTATTCTTCCTACTGTATCTATACCACCATCATACCACTTAAAAGAATTGCAGCCTGTTTCGTTCCTTTGTAAGTTTCGACACACACCAACACATACAGTACATCCTCCATACTGTATTCTCAAAGGCTTAGATGCCGCTTTGACATAACTACTCGATTTGATTGGATAATGTTACTGGTTCCATTTTGTTTTGTTTTTCATCGCCGCTGACTTCAAAGTGGGGTCTTGTGACATGGAGTTACAGTGAGAGGCTGTCAGTGGCCGACATCAAACGCAGCCATATAATGCCACACTGTCATAACTAGCTACCTGGGCCTCCCGTTATGATGTGAAGATGATATGCCCCCACTGACCTCAAAGCCCCGCTTTATAACAAGCATTCCTTTCTTTTCTGGATACAGGTCAAATACTTATTTGAATAGGCTGCACGTCTTTCTTTTTTCATTTTAAAGCTTTATATGCAAATATAAACTGTGATATAAATACTGACCTCATATTCTTTGGGTGAATATCCCTCTCTTTTTTTCAGATATGATCACTATGCACAACTGTCTGCTCTGATCATGGAAGGTCATTCACATTAATTCAGGAAGTCAATCAGGGCCCAAAGACGCCTCACATGTGCCGGTTTCTCACAAATGTTACTTCCATATTTGTCACCACCACTGCTTTCTGCTCGCTCTATATATCCTTCCGCCTCAGCACAATTTTACCCTGTCACGACATATTAAAAGTGGTTTACATGTGCATGTCCAATGCGATGAATATGGATGTGACCTCTTTCTTTGGCGCCTGGCCGGCCGCCTGCCCTCTTGCCGGCACCCCCCTGCGGCACAAGACACCACTTCTCAATGAGCACAGCGTGCGTAGGAGACAGAGCTTTACTCCTGCTGGAAACACACGATCTCACACACACACACACACACACACACACACACACACGCACACACATCAAGGAATTGCACATATCACAGACATAGTCACACAGGCACACATATACATAAATACACGCATACACATATGCACACATACATAGAAACACACACTTGACTCTCTCATGCTCTTGCTTTTTCTCTGCTGCCTTTCTCCACTGACCTTTCACAATGTGTTTTACATAAAAATAAAAGAAAAAGGGGGTAGTAAAAGCCTGAAGACTGAGGTGAAGGAGAATGCTGATTTATAATTCATGTTTTTGACACCTCTAATGAAATAGTGGCCTCTGGTCTATGTCTTTATATGTGAGAGTTCAGGACTTAAAACCATGTATTTACATGTGTTTGAGCACATGGTAGAAATATCTGTGCATGTTCCGGTCAGTAAGATGCATATCCTTTTGTATATATAGTATAGCATCTCATCTGTCTTATGTATTATAATGTCTCTTGTTAATGAAACCTTTTGTTTCATTCTACTATGTTATCTTGCATACTTTAATTAGATGAATTGGAAAACAAATAAGGAAAGTGCTGGTTAGCTGATGTTTTCAATATATATGATAAAATGCTAGTACAGATATATATTGGTTTATTTACACAATAGATTTATAAACCTTGCACTAGAAACAACCTGTAAAGTGAATGTATTGTAATGCGGAGATGCTGTTTTGAAGTAGATCAGGTAGCTCTGAGACAAATATTCCTTTTAAGTAAAACCCATTCTCTCATTAATTCTAATAATTTGACATTTTGATCCAAGACTGTATCTAGGAAAGTACAGTCAACCAGCATTTTTGACTTAATTTTTTATTATTAGTGACTCAAAAAAAAACTACTTTTATTCTGGAGGCATTTTACTTGTAGACCAATGTATGCGATTAGATAAAGTTGTTTTTAAAATTGTGGTGCAGCATGTACAACTGTTCCTTTGCTATCTTTAACTGTATGTGAAAAAAATTGCTTTTCAGCTCAGATTTTCATACAAAGTATTTAACGGCTACATGTAAATATCCTTTCTCTCTTGCGCTGTCATTTTTTTTTATCCCTTTCATGTCCATTTTAATTTTATTTTGCAGCTCTATTTTTTTTTCCCTGTAGCATTATTGTTTATATTTATCAACATGTCATTTGCTTACAATGCACTTTGAACCACAAAACCAGATGCCTTATGAATAAAAATGATATAAAGTCTAATTGATCTAATTTCTCAGCGCTAGCCTACATTTATATTATTCATCAACTTAAAGCAAAAGTCAGAGAAATATATGTCACTATTTACGTAGGTCACTTCTTGAAGGAGAGATAAAAAAAAAAAGTCACTAAAAACTTACCTGCTTAGTATTTGAACCATGCAACAAAGCATGATTCTTGCTCATGTACTTATTAAAACCCTGATTTGGTCACTTAAATTGGTGTTGAGTTATCTTGTTAAGACTAATTAGACAATAACGAAGGTGATGCTGGCTTGGTAATTAACTTGCAGGAGACAAGCTGGTTAATCATCTCAGGTTGCTCGGTGGCACGTAAGATGTGAGGCTGGCGAATAGTTACAAACGCACGACACCGAAGGGGGGAGGGAGGTTAAACATATATTTTATGTAGTACCAAACTTGTGTGCTGATTTGAGAACAGAAGGGGGTGTTTATTTTTGGAAGTGAATTCATATAAATGCGTATTTTGTTTCTCTGCAGGCAACATTGTAATGATAAAGCAATTACCTCCATCTCATACATATCATGTTCAACATACGCGTGCACAAACAACCAGATACAGATACTTCGGCAGGAAGCAAACAAAGACATGGAAAACTACTATAATAGTAACCAGTTATTTGAAGATAAATCTCCTTTTCAGCTGATACTTGGTACGGCATGTTCGGTTCTTCTCCTTCAGCGAACAGACATCATAGTTGTAATATTTTATCTTGGCTAAACAATAAAAATAGATGTAAACTAAGGTAAGAAATGTCAAATTATTGTCTTTTATTTGGAAATTAGACTAGCTAAATTAAAAGAAACCATGGTATTACAACAAGTGTTTGATTTTTTTTGTCATGTGTGTTTATTTCAACGTGGAAGCAGAAGAAATACAATATATTGCATTTTAATAATTGTTAACATTTTCTTTTCAGTAGCTCATTCATGTTTTATCATTGGTACTTTCCCAGATGAATTACCCCCATTTTCAAACCCAAATTTCCTAAAAGCTGAATGAGTAGGATGTGGAGCAGGCGGGAGGAGAGGGGGGAAATTACACATTGTAGCTATTAATGTCCTTGAACTCTGGTCTTTCCCAAGCTTGATGAACAATGTGTCCTTTATGTGGGTTCGTGACACGGCGAGGATGGAGAGAGGATGCTACGAGAGCTGTGGCACCACTACACCAACAGAGTGGCATTGGCGAGTGTCTGTCAGTAGTCTGGGGTTGAGTCATGTGTCAAGCACGTCTTGCCAGTCTATGAATGTGTGTATACATAGAGGAGGGGGTGCCCTGCTGTACTAAAACTCATGTGAGGATGATGGAAGTTTGGGGCAAGATGTGATTTAAAAAGACAAGAGCAAACAAGGCTAACACTGCTATTATTTTCTGTTTCTTAAAAATGGTCCACATAATGTATATTTGTTCATCGCAAGGTCCCAAGAATAACAGTACAACTGGACCAAAGCCTTGATACTGAGATACAAATGGATTCACACACACACATCACCATCTATATATATCGACTATCATCTGTCAAATGCTGGTTTCCCTCCCTGGCACAGTTTGTGAATTATGAATAGTGTGGGCAAAGCTCAAAACCCAAAATTCCTCTGGCCACGATTTGTTTTCTTTCCCATTGATCACCAAGCAGCTGCTGACTGATTCTCAGCATAGCCAACATAGCCGCAATGTTTTCTTAGCATTTCAGACATGCAGACAGACAGGGTGAGAAAAGAGAGGAGGTGAGAAGTGGAAAGGAAAGGCAAAAGGGAAGAGAAAGGGGCAGGGAAAGAGTGTGTGGGAGAAGGACAATTTCCATCCGCGCTAATATCCAGATTCATAAGGACGGCTGGGGTCATAGTTCGTATGGCAGATATTTGATCCATTGTCAGTCAATTGTTGTTGTTTTTTTTTATTCCAACCATCCGCCTCACCCAGGGGTGGAGAAACACCATGCTATTTGCACCGTTTTTATTACAGTAGACAGAGATAACAGAAAAGAGACGGCTTGCCTGGAAAGTGTCATCACAGGTAGATTTAAGCATTTGAGCAGAGATGTATAATGCTATTTTTCTCATTGATCATCTTCACTGAAGCTAGACAGACCTTTATTGATTTGGATCTGCTGTAAGCTTTGAAAGGTGGAATTCCTCGTCTTCTTCAGGTTCCTCACGGATGCCTGAATAGTTTCCAAGTGTCCAAACTGTTTGGCATTTGGAGCTAATCTATATCCTCAGAGGCACCTCAAAGCCTATGGATTGTCGTTCCCAATTCGTCATATACTGATACTCGACCAGGGCATCCCATTTTGACAGTATCCTCAGATATTTTCGATGTATGGAGTTGATGTCATTTTTTGATGAGGCTTTGGTGTTTGAGGGTTGGTTTTATTTAGGAATTACAACAACTTGGTTAGTTTTTGGGGGCATAAAAAAAAGGTTTGGGGTAATAAAGAAAAATATGGAGCCAGAAAATGCAGAAATAAAAACGGAATAGAATATGACACAAACACAGATTTCCCATGTGTATGTCCATGAAGTCATGACTATAAACACCCCATCCGCCTCCCACTCAGGTTTTTCACTGCTAACAACAACTGGCCTGGGTCATCAGTTTCTGGGGTCTACAGTTTACTAATAACTCTAGTGGGTACCTTACACGTAGAAAACTAACCTGGAGGTGTACCCTTTGGATTGAAAGCACCACGGGCTCTTGACCAAAGGGCAGTATGTGAGGACAGGCCCCTGAAGCATGGTGTGTTGGTTTCTGCATCAAACATACAGGCAGCAGTACCTTCATCATTTTATGTTTTTTGGAGGCTGGATGCATTTTTGTTCCAAAATGTATGGTGTTCTCCTTTGTGAGAACCCTACCTCATAGTTGCCAGATAGTCATTTGTGATCCAGGATGTTTGCAAGAGAGGACAACTAAGAAGTTCCTGAACTTCATTTGTAGTCAGTCAGACTCACTTTAACTGATGCCAGTTTTACATTAATTACTGTTTAACATGAGACTGAACGTGGATGAGTGATTCCAACCACATCCACACCGGCTATCGTAAATGGGTGTGCACGCTCATGCAAACAGATTAAGTTGCAATTTCATAGCAAAGCTGCAGAAAGTTCTGATGTTATTTATTTCTGTTTCACTCACATCACAAAAACCTCATATTTTAGCAGTGGTGTGTAGATTTATATTTTATATAAACTGTTGTTGGGATTAGCTAGGGGCCTTATAGAACAAAACATCCACCGTTAATGTAACATCGGGCTCTTTTCTACCATTCCTCTTAATAATTGGCTCAACTTGTTGTGTTGGCCTCTTCGCTTATCCAATGTATTTATAACTGTACAGTGATGGGTAACTGTTAACTACAATGATAAAATCAATCAAATGTACTTGGGGGGGGGGGTTAGTGAGGTTCACGCTAACAGCATTTTTTTTGTTTTAAACACAGAAAGTTTTGAAGCTAAGGAGTGAAATTGGTATCATGTCATAAAGAGCTAATGCATAAATTCTGGAGAGGAAATATTCAATTATAATATGGAATAAATGTGAAATTTCCTGCATTTGTTCTTTGTGTCATTTCTTCCTGCAATTCATTCTCCGGTCCCTTGGCACCACAGCCACAATCCGCCTTCCTCCATCTCTCCATCCCCTCTTTAATAAACGAGCGCTGGTGGTAATTGCCCAGTCTGGGACGACGTCATTACTCATTCAGATGTCCAATAACGACGCTGTGCCCCCAACACACATATGCAAGCACGTATATACACACACAGGATGGAGGCTTAGTCAGTACATGCAGATCCATATCATTGATCTCACTCCTGCCCTCCCTCTCCCTCCCATACTCCATTTTTCATATTCAATGAGTGACTTGTAGATTTGGCTGCTCAATACAGATACATCTCAATTAAGAGCAGGCAAGGCTCCTTATTGACATGTACGTAGACCAGCTTCATAGCACAGAAGCACTGAGGGCACTGGTCAAAAAGTACAACACGACAAAAAGTATTTCCAAAATTCATGTTTGATGCAAGACGTGTTTTTTTGGAACGTGTTAAAATGACATCCAAATCTTTAAAATGAAAGTATATGAATGATTTAAATAGTGTATTTTGAAATATTACTGCAGTTTCTATATTGATTATTATAGATTTATTTGCCTGAGGAAAATATCCTAGATCAAAAACCTCTCAAAAACTAGCGGTGAAGAGTTCAGGGGTCAAAATACAGGCAAAAAATAGATTACTAAGCCTGATGAGGAATTTGAAAGCTGCTCAGCTATTAGTGTGTCTGGGTACGATCCAGTAGATCCAAACAGCTGATGAGATGTGGTTTCCTCAGTCTCTGCTGTCAAACTCCCCACAGCACCTGAGGGAAAACAGAGCAGCCTGGGAAAAAACAAAATAGGCATGGAGGAGCATGCTCTGTAATGAATGTAAAGGGTACATTGTACAGTGCATGCAGCAGGTTTTTATCAATCATTGCTTTAAAGAAAGTATGTCTCCATGTGTCCTATAGTGCACTGTTGTAATTTATGTGGGTATTTTATTCATTTGACCACTAATATCACTGAAAATCCTGAATAAAAAATGTAATACAGGCAACAGTACGACTTACAAACAACACAACATAACCCTTCAAACAACGAATACAGATTTTGGTTTGCCAGTATGGACGTATCGGTTCTTCTGTATCTTTCTTTTACATTGTAGTCAGTGCATATTACAGAGGAGGATAATGTATTATAGTGAAAAGTGGAGTCTTTACCCAAACCCTCCAGCCAAACATAAAAAGTCCACTGGCTGAGTAAAATGAAGGAATGTGCCATCTTTTATGGGAAAGAATGAAGAGAGTAAAGGCACTCCGCTTCATAAAAAGCATATATA
This sequence comes from Apogon talboti, assembly GCA_037367365.1. Taxonomy (NCBI): domain Eukaryota; kingdom Metazoa; phylum Chordata; class Actinopteri; order Kurtiformes; family Apogonidae; genus Apogon; species Apogon talboti. The sequence goes on from JAPQRQ010000008.1 coordinate 14,001,803, forward strand.
CATATATTGTATATTGGATAGGAGTACACCTCACTGCTGTAACTCATAAATCTCTTAGTTTAGGCTGTAAAAGAGCCAGGATGAAAGACCTGATTGGGTTATTTTGACTGATCTTTGGTGGAAGAGTTATTTTTGCCTGTGGACAGATATTTCTGGCAGACACAGGGGAATTCACTGTCATCTGAGTGTTAATATTATCTGTCCTTAACAAAAGAGTGTTAGTCTGAGGAGAAAGGTGGTGAAGCTTGACACTGTGCAGACACCTGTATGATATCACAGCTGAAGGACTTTACATGGTGTATATGTCTGCGGTTATAGATCACACAATAAAATGTGTGTTATGTCTTTCATTTAGACTATAAAGGATCTTTAGTTAACTTACATTACACTATGGTCTGGTTCTTATGCTCAATTTCACACAATCAAACGATATAATTTAACTTAAACATTTCTGTACATTTTAATTAAGATGGAACCAAGCTTTAGAAGGGAATATTTTCAAGTGACTGGTTATAATAGCATATTTCATCCATAGCTGCCAGTTACAGTAAAGTGGTAGATAAATAAATTAGTTAAATTAGGATTGTTATATTACGCATGACTACAGTATTATATGTGTATGAGTTTACTCAGCATAGAGAAAAAAGACATCTTTGGATATGGGTTAAAGGTTTTTTACATCACTACACATGTTAGTGTTTATAATTGAGAAAAGCGACAGGCCAGGTCACACTGTAGCTCATTTACAGTGAGGGAATAAATCACAGAGAAGCTTGTAGTATCACAATAAATGCCCCTTTGGCTTTCCTGCCAACAGCTCAGTCAAGTTTGTGCCTTTACAACACTGTGTATATCACTGTAAATGATTTGAAACAATGAGAGATGATGGCGACTGCAGCTCCTCCGTTTGACCACTCTTCACACATCTTCACCTCAGCCCCTTCTTTGCTGTTCTTCCTCACTTCCCAGTGTTCCTCTTGTCTCTCTCTCTTTTTTTTTTACAGGCTTAAGGAATGTGAGGTCTCCTTAGTGATTTATAAACATACACATAATAAATGGGCGGCTGTAGTTTAAGCGGTGATGAAGCATTCTCTCTCTGGGACACAGTGCTGGCCTGTGTGTGATTTAAAGGGCTGACATTTATGGCTTGCAGGCCTATTATTCAGAGTGACTGTCTGTGTACAGATCAGCTTTTTACAGCGGCTACGCAGAGGTGAGCCCAAAACTCAGCTAGTATCTTCCAGAGGCTAAACATTTAGTAGGAGTACTACAGTAATGTAACACATGTTGCTAAAGTAGGAGACATCTGACTGAATGAATATTCGCTTGTTGCTTTTGTTACATTTTCACCAACCTACACCATGGTTAGCTACAGGTTTTATCACAATCTGGAAGCCGTTGGATTGTGCATTTCTGGTGTGTTTTTAACATTATGCATGAAATTCTTTGTATTTGATCACGGAGCGAAGTAGGCCCAAATTATCTGTTTCACAGTTAACTGTGCTACTTTGTTTTCAGATAACCCATAACCTGTCTGACTGCCACCAACGAGCAGCAGATTGCAATCGACGACTTAGCGGCCAACATCACTATCTGTCCAAGATAATAGATGACAATAATGGGAAACTGTCCCTAAGCACTCGTTTGGAGTCTTCCTGCCCATTTACTGATACCCTTCATATTTAATTCCCCTCCTATAGCCAGGAAAACAGACACTTTAAGTCCATCTAGAGGGAGCACATTTACAATAAAAGGCCAGCTGAATCCTCGGCTCACGTTTCCTTCTAACTGTGGCAGGACATAAACCTTCTAGCCAGACCTCATTTTCTCGGCGCCATCTCCCGGACACTGCTACAAAAAATCAATAAGGCTGCACACAATCCTCTTAACTTTGGAAGCCATTGTGAAAATGTCTTTGTCGAAAGAATATGGAGAATATTTTTCTTCTTCTTGCCTTGTTTTTTTTTGTGTCAGACCAATTTTCCTGTAATAGTCAAAGGGAACATATTCCATCACTTGTTGCTAAACTAGCATTTAGCATTAGTGTTCTGCTTGTATTTTCTTGACACGGGTCTGTGACACAAGCAGTCTGTTGTTGTGCATTATGGTCACTGTAACTCAATTCTTTCAGCTGAGCAAGGAGAAATAATTCAATCGTGCTGCAAAGATAAAGATCCCTGGAGCGGGTCGGAGAGATGTACTCTGCCTGTATCAAGTTATACTCGGGAGATTAGCACGTAGCATGTAGCGTTTAGCTGGTAGCTACACTGAATCAAGGCTGACTGTGATTCACATAGTCAATAAAGCAGGTTGGCTTATTGCATCACGTTGTTCACACTGGCTTTACGGTCACAACATAACACAAGGGCTTTCATAAAAAGTGGCCCCCAGCCTTAGATGGCAGAGTGAGCCTGAGTGATAAAGTGTCTCGTTGGGAGTCAGAAAATGGGGTTTTCTCTTCACACCACATTAATGCACTAACAGGTACAGATAAGATAAAGTAAGGATTTCTTTATGGCCATTTTTAAGATGTTCACTTCTTAACTTGAAGTGTATACACAGACCCAGTGTTGCCAACAGAAAATTTAGGAAAAGCCACCAGAACGGCAGTAAATGAGCACTGAGCTTCAACTAAACCAAACTCATTCTTATCATTTATATGAAGAATGTCAAGATAGTTGTACTGTAAATCTACAAAATGCAAATTGAACTATGAATCATTTACATGCCTCTGTGTGAAGTTTGTGTTGGAATCTGTGTTGTGTTGAGAGCCGGCCATTTTTTTTTTCAGCAGACGCCATTTCTAAGCAAATGGTAATAAGTACTGTTGCCGGAGTCACTGAGGCACTTGAAAGAGAGTATAGGAATTTTTATGGAAAATCCTACCTGCATCATCTATATAGAAATCAATCCAACATGTGTTATCATGGATATCACCAAGGAGTGTGGGAAAGTGCAGATTTTTTGTTTTTGTTACAGTTGATATGTTGGAAAGAAATTATGGATTAATACATGCAAATTTCTTCACATATTAGACATTTTCATTGAAGAATGAAGAAAAAAATCAAATAAAATACCATTTAACAGCTACTTAAGTCTGTGCACATTATCAGATCTTGATGATATCTGGACAAACTCGTAGTGTTCATAGAATCAGGTATGTAAAGCTAATGTACTACACATATATTACTGTTGAAACTCATGGAATACATGTTGGACAAAAACTTGCAGTCCTTGTATATGCTTCATGTATGATTTCGAAAGGGGTCAGGGGTTGGACATGAGTTAAAACATGTGGATCTTAACAGACTCCCTTCAATCTCCTGCACTCTCAGCATCTATTGCCTTCTGCTGTACATCACTCTGACAGCAGGGACTTTGGCTGCCGCTCCAGGTGGAAGAGGTCCTCTAGGTTGCCTAATGTGATGGACAGGAATAGTCTGCAATCCCCAAAAGGAAGTAACCTCACACTGACCTCACCCAGTCATGACTTGTATGACCCCTCAACTTACAGCCCTTGAACCATTTGATGCCTGATGCTGCTATACATAAATAAAAGTGGGTCAAAATTCTCAAGAGACATTTACATATCAAAATGTTTACTATATTTAAGTGAGATCTTATTAAAAAGCCTAAAGGATTGCTTAGATATCAAAATATGTGTCTTTTACAGTAAAATGTAGTATACAGCTTGAAATGAAATGCCGCCATTCATGAAATTAATTTATTAAATTATGCAGAAAGTCTCTTAAGCACAGAATGTATTGCATCATAACCAAAAAAACAATAATTCCTCTAAGCCCATAAGGGGTTAAAAAGTAATATGTATGCTCCAAACAGAAGCCACTTCTCCCCAGAGCTGTGCAACGGTGATATTCCCCCCAAAATAAACGACAATGGAACCAGAAGTGGCACATAAATTAAAGTGGCAGGGTGATTGATGACTCAGAGAACAGGAAAGAGGGTGTTTGCATCGCTTTTTGTAGAGCTATGAAATATGCACGTACACTAATGCACACATATAAACCCATACACATGTTTACACACATACACACACAGAAGAAAGCGTCCCGCGCACACACGTACACACACGTGCACACACATACACACACGTGCACAGACACCATTTGCAATGTGTAACCACATCAATCCAAAACCCTCTGCACCATCCTAAAATACACCCCTGAGACCAAGTGAGAGGAAAAATTATGATGGAGAAAGTGTGTTTGTGTGCATGTGTGTGTGTGTGTGCGCCTGTCCGCATGTGTACCATACCCCCAACACGCTCCCTAAATGAGCTCCATGCAATATTAAAAGATGCAAAATTAGTCTGTGAGTGAAGATGCTCTCAAAGTACCATTGGTGACTGACCTACCAAGGGCACCATGGGAAATAAGCAGACTGGGCATGCGATTGCAAAGCAGACCAGTGGATATTGTTTCCTGGACTCACCCTATCTATCACAGCCCCCACCCCCAACATGTTAATTCACCTCAAGACCACCAGCCGTCCACAGGGGAAACTACCAGAGGTGATGGTGAACTCATTACCATGGCAGCCATTGTAAGCCTACATCACATAGATATAGATAGATAGATAGATAGATAGATAGATAGATAGATAGATAGATAGATAGATAGATAGATAGATAGATAGATATGGTGTACGTGATTGTAGCAGGAGGTGGAGAAGAATTAACAATATGAGAGAATAGCAGAGAGAGAGAGAGAGAGAGTTTGGGCAGTGACAAAATGTGCAGAAGAAAAAGTGGTAGAGGAGGTGGAGGGCGAGTGTACAGTCCAGCGCTGTCTTTTATAGCCCCATTCCAGCAGATGAGCAGCATCAATCTTTACCTCACCACTGGGATAAGGCCTGGCTGCTTTCAGTAGACCAGGGGAGGGTGGGAGGGTGGCTAGAAAATACACACATACATATATATATACTGTACATGCATGTCTGCTGAGAGACAGGCAAATACAAGAATCAATCATACACAATCTAACAACCTACTGCTTCTCTCTTACACACAGACCTTACGGGACATATGTCTATATATATGCCCAGCTTTTTTTTTCAACACATACAAGTATTAATTCAACTGTATCCCTGTAGATGGACATGCAAAGACTTGAAGAAGACAGATGTAAAGCACACATCTCGTTCCTGTTTACGGTCTCCTACACATACAGTCATATGCACGAGGAACATTAAGACAGTAACTTCTCGCAGCACACAAGAAGATGAATATTGTTGTTTTCTGGAGAACTCTATCGCATATCAATGTCATTTTTGGACAACATATGTCTGTAGTCACAAGAGTACAATATCTCATTTGCCACATTTGCCTTAGTTCTCTCTACATGTATAGTGTGTGTACATGTGGCAAATTAATAAAACAAGACGGGGTGTTGGTGCATTGGGGGTGGTGGGTTTTAGTTAACGGGGGTTGGGAGAAACCAACAGCAAAATAGAAAATGTTTTGAATTATACATTCCTGCCATCAGTGACAAATTGAGAGGGGGATTTGTCATAAATCACAAGCATGCGGTGCTGCCTACCCAGAGAATTGCTTGGTGGGCAGCAGTCTGAGATTTAGGAGTTTGCTGCCTTGTCTGAAGCCCCCACCTGCAGCCACACATTGACTAGTTAGTCTCCAATTAGACTAGGAAAGAGTAAAAAAAAGAAAAGTGTTAATTTTTTAGTTTTTGGAAGCTCTTTTTCATTTGCACTTTATGAGATTGTATCTGTTTTAATGCATCAGTAACATTGGATTTGTTATTGTCATTCTCAGAGTTTACAGTTCCCTCTCCTCTAACATAAAGACACACAAAAACACTTATTCAAAATGTTTTAGACTTAATGTGCACATATGGTTATTTACAGCAAAGAGGTTTTCCCATTGCTCATGTTTTGGTTAGCCCGGGCAACTCTGGACAATGTTTCATGTCTGAAGTTTGTTCTGTAGGTCAGACACACCTTTTAGACAGAAAGTAGGTAAAGCTCACAGAAAGGTGGCCAGAAACACAAGCAAAGCGAGACAGACTCCATCCATCATAGCAGCTAAACAAACAGAAGCAGGGAGAAGGAACCGATCAGGACAGAGGGCAAAGATGTCCACTCGGTTGTAAGGTTTGTGCGTGTGTTTACTTCTGCAGTGCCCACATCTGCTGAGAATGTGACTGTCATGGTAATAGTGACCACTTTGTTTTACTGAGTGATGGTGCATTCATGTGGTCCCAGCACATGAATGTTACTCTATGTTGTGTTTAGTGTAGTAATGTTATTTTCAGAGCGGGATGCAGCTGCAGAATGTTGAGACAGGTGGAGGTGTGAAAAGATGGTGCTTTTCTGCATCACAGGATAGGCGTTAGTACATAGCATTATTAAAAGCACGTATAGATGTACATTTAGGTAATATTTGTTTGACCTTATCTACCTGGTTTCCAAAAAATTGTGAAATAAACCTGGGTTCTTGAAATAGAACCAAATGTTTAACACATGTAAAATGGGAGGAAATTATTTTTGCATCATAAGAAAATTTAATAAATTATTTCAAATCACAAATACTAGTTTTACATAAAATACACATGAGAAAAATGACCAAATGACCAAGCGTGCGTTATTTTTATCTTCAGAAAAATAACATATTTTTTAGCCAGTGTGTTTCTATTTATGACAAATATTAATGCACTAAATGAACCTTCTATGACCCCAAATGAACAACTCTCAAAGGTTTTTTATATATTATATGTGCATGGTAGGTAAAGTCCATTTATTCTAGATTGACATCACATACATATACATGGACTGTTTTTTAACATTAATATTGTACAGTGTTGGACTTTCAGGGAGTTTAAAGGGCATGGAGAGCTTGAAGGTCTCTGGTTCCCAGCCCCCAGTGTTCCACACTGACCGTCTGTTGTCAATAAATAAATCACAGATGAGGTCAGAGTCCTGTATTTACAAAGTGATTAAAACTCACGAGCCGAGGCGCTTAAACGAACCTAAACAAAACAAACGAGTGCAAAGGTTTCCCACACACGTGTACTGGCAAGTAGATATGTGTGCATGCACAAATTCTGAGCTAAACTTAGATTGCACACATGCACAGGCCTGTACGGAGAGGTGAGGTGTACTAACGCATACAGAGGTGAAAAACACAGATACATTTACTACAGGACATCATGCAAGTTTTAATTATGGAAGGGTACAATGACAGTGAAGGGAGGTCTGTTCCCAGAAAAAACAAGAATCTGATAGCACAGTTTTCCTGTTATTATTTAAAACATCACTACAGCAATTTTTGTAGCATAATAATCTCCCAATTTAATACATTAAAGTTGTATATGTGTTGGATATAGTAATTTGTGTGCAGTACTTGCAGATTTGAGGAAAGAAAAAGAGGTGTACCTCCTCATTTGCTATTATTGGTTATTTCTGAATGTGATACTGATTTATGTCCAAAGAGCATCATCAGTATCTATCTATCTATCTATCTATCTATCTATCTATCTATCTATCTATCTATCTATCTATCTATCTATCTATCT
>JAPQRQ010000008.1:14009658-14034250 GCA_037367365.1 Apogon talboti
TCTGTCTGTCTGTCTGTCTGTCTGTCTGTCTGTCTATTAATTTTGTTTGCATTTGTTACTTTGAAACTTAAGGTTATACACAGAACATGTAAAATTAGTTCAGAATTTTAAAACATTTAACTAACCAACAGTATAGAATACTCAACATCAGAGTATTTAATAAAACAGACACTAATAATTCAATGCAGAATGGAATTAAATAATACATAGATAGTCACTTTAATATTCCGTATCTGTCTGGTTTTATCATGTGGTATTCACCATCACATCACATCGCTTGTTGAAATTAAAGTCCATTTTTGATGTATTTTGTTGTGGGTGATGTGGATTATTTTTTAGCTTAGTTTTCTGCAAGGTTATTTTGACTGCTGTACTGGAACAGGAAAATAAATGTAACCATTAAACCACTAAAGTCATAATAAAGTATAATTGTACTTGGGAAAATGCATGTGGCCAATGTATATAAATTAGAGTATGCAAGAGGATCTTCATCAACCTCAATCACCAGCTGCATTGTTACCTTGAAGGTATGAAGTACGTTCATTTCTTCAGGTTGAACTAAACTGTACTGTTGAACATTATAATTTACATTTAGCTAGAGTGTAATTGCATATCTGAAGTAAGAAGGACACATTGTCTTCTTCCTTGGGGCAAGGCAAGATTAAGGGGGTGGGGGGTCACCGTTAGAGCGTATGGGGGTCCATCTTCAGAAAGTAAAAGAAAATAATGTTGCAATTTTCTGCAATTTCACATATATACATTTTCAATGATAGCGTGGGGATTATTTTAGTTCACTATTCCAAATGTAATATTTTCTTGCTGTAAATACTCTATATTTATTTAGAGGTTATCATGTTCACTTTGCTTTTTTAATTTAAAATTAAACTCACCTATTCAGTGAAATTCTACATACTATACCATACTCACACACTAACCTCTATGTCCCTACACAACGCAAACATAATTTAGTGAACATAGATAAAAAAAGAACCGGTTTACAAGATAAAAACAGAAAGCAGGAGGCATAATGAGTATAGATGAGACTGAAGTGACATCACTAACTAGTGCCTGCTCCATTAAGTGATAAAAACTCCAAGATCCATCATCACCATTAGCTTTACCTGTAACCATTATAACATTTATTAGCCATAATTACCACCATCATCATGTTGTTGTTGTAACAAATAGCATCCGACTATTCACTTAACATTCACTGTTTCACACAGACCAGCAAATTTCAACTGCCTGATCATCACCATCACCTGAGTGGATGGAAAAGTTCACAAGACAGAACAAATACTTCAATCTGCAATCATGAAAATCTAACCTGTCACATATCTCCTGCACCGTCAGCCTCCAAATGGAATTCACCACTTACTTTTTGGGTAGAAGTGAACTACCTTCTAAAGTATTAGCTGTGGCTATATTTTACTATAATGTAATATAATGTATTGCTTTGGAACAGATGTCCTTTTCCCAGTAAATGATGCATGTTTAGTTTAACCCATAAAAACCCAGTGCTACTTTTGTGTCAGTTCTCAAATGAATTTTTCCTCTATATTTAACCTTTATTAGGTGATTTATCACCATTGATTGTAATATTATCCACTTTACTTCATGTTTTTTCAGTGAAAATCATGTATTTTCCCGTATTTAATTTACTGATCATGTAGATGTTCATAAAAGCTCAGATTAAAGTTGAGGGTTACATATCAGAAACAGAGGAAACTGAAAAAAATGACTTTTTCAACAAAATATATCACTAACTTAACAAAAAACAAGTGTCTCTATGCACTGTCATTGATCCAACTCCATGGGTTTTAATGAATCAATGTTGTAGAAGATTCGTGGTGTTTCCACGGTAACTACAGAGCCTCTGAACGTCCAAATAGATTATATCTGATGACCATGAAAAGATGACAAACTGTATTTTACACCAATTATTTACATGTATTAATAGAATTAATGGATCAAAAGGTATTAAACAGTTTAGATCAGTGGATGACTTTGGACACCAGTGGATGCTTGGGTCTTTATGGCTTAAGGGTAACGTAACACGCATAAGACATAACACATCAAATCCATACTTGAAAACAGATAAAACAGGCTGCGCTAATGAGAAACACAGTTATGAATTACATAGAAAACATATTTCAGTAAATAACTCCACCGACACAGATGCACATACATTTGTAGACACATAACATCAAATCTTCAACTCAGATCACCCACAGATCTAAGATTGAGCCCTATCTTTGCTAACTATCTGAGGGAAAATCAGATATTTTGTTTTGAGCTTCACTAATATCAGCGATTTTTACTCCACCCCTAATGGCATTTTTATTGATTGAATCCTTAATGGCGGGACCAATATATTTGACGCCGCTCATTTAAAGAAGAAGTGAGTAATAGCTGTCTGAGGGAAGGCCGTAAAGCTGTGTGTGTGTGTGTGTGTGTGTGTTCTTATTTTTTATCGTACACTGTCATTTGGGGATTGAAGGAAGGAAAAAGAGAGAGAGTGAGGAAGGAGGAGAGGGGAAGAGATGGAGTTTTTAATTTACTGAGCGCAGGAGAGCGAGGGGAAGAGGAGAGGAGGCATGAGCGAGGTGGAGAGAAAAAAAGAAGAAAAAAGAAGGGAGAGTTTAGGAAAGGGAGTGAAGGATAAGCAGTAAAAACACATCTTTACAAAATGTGTACCAAGGCATTTCTGCAAACTCAACCGTTTCACCTACACACACTCATACATCACCTCTCTGCTTTAGCAAACAAACCTCACAACCCCCTTTCTGTCCCCTTCTTCATTCCTCTCTCCATCCCTCTATCCCTCTCAGGTCATCAGCGAGCAAAACCACAACAAAGGGGGGCCGTTGCCGCGGTGACCTTGGCTGTGACATCATGTGGCGGCAGAAAGAAATGAAGCCATTAGGCCGAGGCAGCGCTTGCCCATAAATCAGACTGTTTCCAATAAGCTGCCTTAATGGTCATCCATCACCCCGCCAGCCAGCGCCCTGCGCACCCAACCGCCTGGGGAACGGCCACAGGGACACGGAGGAGGGGGGAGTAATAATGGGGGAGTGAGGAGAACCAGCCCGGTTTAAGTCCAGGGGGTATGGAAAGAGAGAGAGAGAGAAATGACAAGAGCGGTAAGGATACAGGGGAGAAAGGAAGGTGAGGAACCAAGCAAGGATAGGGAGAATGAAGTGAACGAAGGAAGACAAAACAGAGTCACAATATGAAGAACAGGGCAGTGAAGGAAACCTGAGGAAGAGAAATATGAAAAACAAAGACATGGAAGGGAAGGATGGGAGTACGGACAAAAAACTAACAAAAGACAGAGCGACAAAGTAGAAATGACTAGAATTAATGAGAAAATGCAAACATTTGCTTTAGCAACTAACAACAATCAAGTACTTCTAGAAGCCTTACACTAGTTCTGGTTCTCAGTATAAGATTTACAGCAGTATTTTGTTGATGTTCTTTACTCTGTTTTTATCATTTGGAGTGAGTCAAATATAATCTAAAAAAGAACATTTCCAACATTTGTTGAGGGATATTTATACCTCATGCATATTTCTACATTTTAATACATTTGCTGCTTAGAATTATGAGCTGCTTAGTCATTTCCACACTAAAAACAATCCTGCCTTTGTTATATATTTTGACTTGCGTACTTATCAATTAGTCAAATTCTGAGAAATCCAGAAATCCATTTAATTTAATGTAACAGTCCATTTCATTTGGTTTTCTGTCATATGTCATATTCGCTTTAAAACAGTAAAAACTGCATCTAATATTAAATTAGCCAACATTAGTTGTGGCTATTTCATTAGAACAGAAACAACAGAACAGAAACTCTGTTATTCTTAACTGACTTATTCGATCACTCCTACAATACCATGTCAGCTGCTTATCTCAAATAAGATTATAATTCAGATTAATGTTGTTGTTATTAGCTGTGCTATTCATTTACTGAATGTTTACCAGCTTCACATTGAGCAACTTCAACTGTCTGAGCATCATCACATCCTTTTATTGGTCCAAAGTGGTCAAATGAAAGAGGGAACAAACACTTGAGCCAAAGTTGCACACATTTCTACAAGGGGAACAACATCTATATACACTATAAATCCCTCATCAAACATGATTCTGACTTTTAATATGAGGAGAGGACCTTTATTTTAATACAAAATTATCTTCAAGATGGACATGTGAAACTGAAAACAGTATTTTGCTGACCATATCATGTGATAGGTAAAAAAAGTATCAACAAACATCATTAAATACAATGCTATGACTTCATAAGTCCTGATAAGCTGCAAAAAAGATTTAAAAAAAAAATATACCTACTAACTAATGCATAGTACTCTAAAATGTGTGTTTAACTAAATTCCTTATCTCCCTGTTTGCACAGAGGGTTGATATGCTATTAACCCCTTCAGCAACATGTTGTTAAGTTGTACCAGTGCAGCAGAGATATATGCCACTATTCTGGATGTAATTCTGGTTTTTTGAGGATGCTACATGCATTAAGCGTTGGAAGAAACCAATAACACAAGGAATTGGGATATGTGATTTTTTTGAGGTATGTTCTCTGACATGATCACAGGAATAGATTTGACACATAAATTAAAAATGATTCTGTTGCATATACTTTGGTGCAAGTCGTCTTATGTGATAACTGCACCCTTTAGCCAAGACCAGATATCAATTGATTAAATACAATTATAAATAATATCAAAATAAAAATATAAAAAGTCTATGTACCAAAGATCTAATAGGACAGGAATGACACCAATGCATAACCTTTACTACTAGTATAATTCATGTGAATTTCTGAGTTACATTGGATATGTTTTCATTGGCATTGGTGAAAAAAATAACCTCCAACCCATGCTACTATAAAACTCACAAAATGATAGTTTTTGTTTACTGTGGCCCCAAGCAGCAGATATTACTACTGTATTTGAGTTATTTCCAGTCTAGACAAAAGCAATTTACAGATTTCTGCATTTAAAATGTAATAATAATAAAGTATATATTTATACTTTTATTTGCTTGGGACATTACATTGAGAATAAGTGCACCATTAATGTGGTATACACTGAGGCTCTGAGAGAAATCACAAGTGAACAGATATGAAAGCATCCCTGTTCTGTGGAAAGACAAACCTTGTGCCAAACCCCAAACCCATGGTAGCTAACCATGCCTGCAGGAATTACTCCACATATTCCCAGTAGGCATGTCATCAGGAACCTGGTGTAACAGGCTCTTGTCTCTCTCCCACACCAGCCACCACACCGGCCTCGTGCTGAAAGCTCCAATCGAAGTTATGATGCCTGTAGTCTGCAATTGTGGTTCAGAATCTTCTCTTTCTCTTGGTTTGATCATTTGTTTTCCTTCCTTTTTTTTTTTTGCTCAACAGTCGTCTTGTTCTGCTTTTACTTCATATCTTATCATTTTATTTTCCTTCTCCATTACTCTCGTTCTCATGCCTCACCCCTCCTTTTCTCTCTCTCTCTCTCTCTCTCTCTCTCTCTCTCTCTCTCTCTCTCTCTCTCTCTCTTTTCAGTATGTGTGTGGGTTTGTGTGTGAGTTTGACCATAATCTCCAAGAAAACGAGAGCCAATTTTGGCCAAAATCAACTCACCCAGAAGTCACTTTACAACCCGTGCTCTTATGAGCCCTGTAAACGTAAGCTGAAAAATGATGTGTGTGGGGCGGCTCTCCTCTTAGGTTTCCCAAAGTACAGCGGCCAAATTGTTTTCGCCGGGCAGTACCAGAGGCATTATCCATCATTTTGAATGAGCTCTGTAATTGGGATTATAGGAGCAAAAGTGCAAAAATTGACTTTGAGAGTGATAGCATTACAAGTGGGCCTTTCAAATGAAATAAGAGGGTGAGTGTGAACGGTGCTACAGCGGGTTTGCTTTAAGTGCGACTCTATGTGTGTGTGTATACTCACTTTAAGCATTATATCTTGGCATGTATGTCTTTGCAGTATATCTGTCAAGTATTATTGCATTATTTTGGCATATACACATTATTTAAGTGTTTGTGGGTTTGTTCTGTCTTGCGTCTGCACACCCGCTAAATACTGAAGTTTGCATACTATTACACACAACACATGTCTGCATCTACTTTGTACACAGTACGGCGTATGTTCATTTCTGATAGTTCTTTGCTATTCTTAAAATTCTTCAGCTAAAACAAAACAACAAAACTTTTAGATGTTTTATTTATATAAATACTAGAAGTGTGTGTCAGAGACTTGTGGTATGAGTTCTCCGCTGCTGAATGTGTGTACAGAGCAGGCAGGCAAACACCAGCCCAGCGGGTACTGTTTTATTCATGGTGGGTAATCCCTGCTCTGGTCCTCCCTAATCTGCTGCCATGGAGTGTTCGCCCCTAGTCCAAAACCACTCGACAGACTCTTTTTTTTTTTTAATCATGGAGTCTTTGCCTTTTACCTTGTCTCTCAAACTCTGAGAGCATTTCCATATGACAAAGACTAACTTTTACCAAATATGACTCAAGACTCAAGCTACATCACCCACTCAGTTTTAATTAAGAATACATAGTGGTTTTGGGCATCTAGATCAGATGGTAATCACTATAGCTGTTACATAATGTACACTTGTTGTGATTGTAAATTAACCCTCTTTAATCACTGGTAGATTTGACAGACTGTGTTTATAAAGGTTCAATGAAGTACTTTCAAATATAGAAGTCAGAGGAGCAAATATATGAATTATTCTGAGTGGATAGGTTAGGTCTTTTTTATTATTACTTTTAATTTGAGTCCATTTTGTTTATTATAGACCCATATTATCAAAATAATTAATATTGCTGTGGTTATATGCGGTAGTTTATGTGCAGTAGTCCATGGCATTTAGCTGCATACCTAAAGTTGCATTTCCACCTCAAATGCACTTTAAAAAAATAAATGATTCGTCAGCAACATGAACAATAACAATCAACAGAATTCAGCCAAAGACAGATGTGATGTGATGCCTGAGTTGAGTCTAAACTGGAAAGCAAAACCCATTACTGAAATGTGTTCAAAACAAGCACGGAACTGTGTAACAAAACCAGATGTGACATGTTTTATCATCTACTTCATTACATCTTTTCAACACTGGTGTCAGTTTATATTAGTTGTAGAGGTGATTTCCATGCTACAATACATTCGAAACAGTTATCCAAGACTACCCGATGTGGATAGCACCTTAGAAAATGATCTGTAAGGCCTGCAGTGTTGGCTTTTATTCCCCATCTTTTTCTCTCAGCCATACTTTTTCCATTCTCTTGTCTCTCTAGTCAGCAGTGCTCAGTTATTATCCCCCCTCACACAAACAGACACACGCAGTCTGAGGACCTCAGTGGCCCTTCTCAGCTGGTACAGAGCCCCATATGCTCTAACTCCTGTTGTTATTGTTGTTGTTTGGCTCCCCGGCTCATTTGACGTGTGGACCCATGACAGTGTCCAGGACCCCTTCCAAGTCCTGTCTGGTGCCCCTTAGTGTGTGTATGTGTGAAAATACACTCATATGTGCCAGTCAGGGAGCCACTGTGCCCGCATGATACTGTGTAATGATATAATATGATATGTATAGTTGGCTCGGGTTCTTGTGCTCGTGCTTATAGAGATTTAAAGCGATATAAGCCAATTTTTATACAGTACAAAACCACACTTTCCACAAAGATTACTGTATCTTTGTGGGAAGCTCATGTTCGACCTTGACGGGGGGACCATTTGTCACATCTTCAAAGGCTGTTTAAGAATTAGGACTTGGGTTAAGATTAGAATTAGGTTTCGGTTGAAAAAGTGTGCCTTCAAGGTAAAATTAGTCCATGTGTCTGGATGTAAGAGGTCCACTCCACCTAAAAATATTCATACAGCCCAATTTGGAAGCCACCCACGTTGCCACCACACACACCCACACATTCAAGGACACATAGTACATGCTGTCAAAATTACACATTTTAAGAATTTTAATGCTTTCTATGAAATGTATGCAGATGATGTTGTGGTGTTTTGGCACATTCATAAATACTGCATGCCATTTACAACAAACTACAATAGATGCAAAATGATACATACAGCAGGATTTAACAGCAGTATGTGACGCACTCCTTACTCACCCTAATACAATATGTGCATGTTCAGTTTCCATAGTAACTACAGATTAACTTAAATAAGAACAAACAGAAGACACAAAAATAAGCTAAGTGTCAGCGAAATGTAACCTTACAAATAAGGTGAGCTACTTTTTTGGATTCTTATGCACGTAAAAACAGGGAGGGTGGCTCTGTACTATGCTACATGTGATTTTTGGCCATCTGTCCACTAAGCACACCGCCCACATTGCCTCTCCACATTCTGATGAGCTACAAGGACACATTATCTCCACTTAGCCCTTCGCCACTTGGCAACTGCAAGAACCATAACAACCAGTCTGTATGAAAACCCACTTTAAGCTCCCAGCTCTTATTGCCTTTGGAACTTGAAGCAACACACTGGGCTTTCCAGACCATCCTCCCTTTCTGGTTGTGCCGAGCTGCGCCCTTTTCCTAGACGTCCTCCTCCAAAAGTCTTTAGTTTTCATCACTGTAGAAATGTATTCAGGGAGACATTTATCAGTGAGCAGCCTGCCACTGGAGACTGCACTGGCGGCCATTTTACAGGCCTGGTCAGGGAAAACAGGAAAAGGGAACTTCACTGTAAGAGAATGACATTTACATGTATATTTACATTTATTTGCAGCTGTTGTCGAATAGAACCAATCCCAAGTGGCTCAGTGGGAAGACTAGAAAGGTCACAGGCAGATGCATGCATTACAGCTTTATTAGCTTAGCTGTGGTGTGTGCCTCACCTACGACCTGGCATGTTTTAGAGATTTTACTTTGTAAATAATGGCATTCTTGCACATACATTTTAATTCACGAGGGCAATCTTCCTCCAGTTGTCTGTTTGTGCAGGAGTGTTGAAATACTACTATCGGTGCTATTACACACATCTTTATTTGCATATCTTAAAGGATACTGTCGGTGGAGCTTTATGATGATTTAACTGCACAGTAAAAAATAAGAAAAAATGAGAAAAGCCATGACCATGATCTTATCTTCATTATTCTGCTGTTGTTTTTGTCATTTCACACTGTTTCAGTTTACACCTACGGTACAATCTGCAAATATCAATATCAAAAAGACTCAAGGGCTGTTCAAAAGACTAAAGTGACATGTCAAAGTCTTTTTCTCAAATTGACTGTTGAGAAAAATGAAGGCACAAAAATGCCTGCTGTGTTTAAGTGTGAGATGTGATGCTCATTTCCCTCATTTAATGTGTTAGATTACATAATTACTTCTTTCATACAAAGAACTGCAGCTGTGATAATTTCCTGTTAATTACATTAGCTAAAACGTTTTTTTCTTTCTTTTTTTTAACTTAAATCATTCTCCCAAATAACATATCTTATCTCCAGAGATGAATATGGCAATGATTCAATTAGAGAGTAGAGAAGAGGAACTAAAATAAAAGCAGTATAATGTAGTTGGCAAATCTTGCACTGTTTTGAATTGAAACCTCCACTCCCTGCTTTTCTAATTTCACTTTTAGCGTTTTTTGTTTTTTTTCAGTGCACACTATTATATTAGCGCTGGTCACTGGAGGCTGAAGATACAGTTTTATTAGCTTTAATTATGGGCAATTAATGTTGGTCCGCCTGCACACCACTATCAACAGCAAACACTGTGAATATTTATGCGGAAAACCTAGTGACAAAATGATGAATGACATCTCAGTGTTTACACACATGCAATGTTCATGCTTTTATACCAATACGATGTGCATATAAAACACACCTCAACCAGGTTCCTCTCAAAATGATGTTTGGTCGCAAGTGCACACACTGGCCTTGGAAACCACAGCCTCCAATCCCCCACCTCCAAACTCCCCTTCACGTCCCTCTCAGGAGCCAAAATGGCGTCCATAAATCAAGGAGCTAGATGTAATCTGCGGTGTCCAGAATGCAAGGGGCGAGGCTGTGAAGCATAATGCGACTGGTTCTCCATTGTCATTCAGACGCAGGCAGCAGCACAGAGAGCCTTGCCTGCACCTGATAAGGGTCCGCTCACTGAGAGTCATAAATCACAGACAGTGCCAACGGTTACTCCACTGATTTCACACACAGAGGGAGAGAGGGAGTGTGAGAGAGGCAGCAAGAGAGCAAAAGAATCAAGTACAAAGAGTGTGGAGAAGGTGGTTTAGAATATAAGGAGTAGAGAGTGAAAGATGATGAAAAGGTGAGCATAAAGAAGGGAGAAGGCTTGAAGATAGGGAAAGTAGGATGGGTTTAGAGAGGCAGCGGTAAAGAGAATGTCAAGAATGAGAGAGATGACTGTGTTGAAATGAGGGAAGACGTGATAGCCAGCGATGGTGGGAGGGACAGAGGGAGGGAGGGAGGGGATGATAGATCTGCAATTTACTCCCCTATCTCATCTGGCAAGAAGTTTCTACACACAAAAGGCCTGACCTTCAGGAAATAAACACTTCGCTCTCCCAGAGAGCTCTGCCGACGTCTGGGCTGCATGTCAATTCCATCACCAGGTCTCAGGACAGATCTCAAACGAATACACAGAGTTTTTGGAAAATAAACTCCTTAATCCAACAGAATCCATGAAAATAAAACAATTCTATGGTTTTTTTTTGTGAGAAAAGTTGCTGGATTTGTTTTTGACCGACATTGTGGTCAGTTTTGTCTGCTGAGGGTTTTCAAGAACACAAGTGAAAGCATTTTTAGAATGGCGGTAACTGAATTAAGTTTCCTCTTTTTTGTATGTAGATTTTTGACATTGACCTGAGTACTGCACTAATATTTTGTGAAACATATCATATTGCATTTATTTATATTGAAAATGACTGAAGTGATAAACTATCATAAAATGCATTTGAATAAAATACATTTGTATGGTTTAAAGTTATTGAGCAGTAACATTTCTAATGTAATAATTTAAGTATCTTCAGGTGCATTATTACAAAGAAGGTTAAACACACGACACTTGGAATCGGACAGTATAAATGTACATATTAGGCTAGGACATCAATCTATTTGTTTCGTGTCTTGTTTATTCTACAGCTCGAGTCAATTTTTATTTATATATACAGTATAACCAAAGTCACATATTTACCTCTGAGTGGGGATTACAACTCTGTTCAGGTTCCTTAGGTCATCAGAGACCTTCAAACTGGCCTTTTGCGACCTATCATAAAGTCCTTTTTCCGAACTCAAATCTTAGAATCAACTCAGGGGAAATCATTCAGCTGATACCAATCTCTTCCCCAGCTCCTCCATCTCTACTAGGCTTTTCCTCTTGCGCCTCATCCTAATCACTCATCCCTCATTGCTGCAGTTCGAGTGGCAGCTCTCACTCTCACCATCGCCTCCATTCAATCATCCCCTTATTCCTTATTCATATGCTAAACCCCTATAGCAGAGCCCCTTTGGCCAAGCACACTGTGAGATAGATGTTAACATGTGTAATCCCCCATTAACGCATACGAGACAACGTATCCTCCACGGACGCCCACTCTCCCCCTGGGATTAGCCCTCTGAGTGGTGGGGCTGATGGGTAATAGTTCAGAGAAGCTCCCCTTGGTTTCAAAAGGCGGAATCCCTCCCGCTTCTCTTCCCCTTCACCCCTCCAGTTTGAGTAGAGATCACTGAGGGTGAATGTGTTTGCCTGCAGGAATTAACTGTTTGTGAAGACGGGGTGGTATTTATAACACTTCCATTCATTTCCATTGAAAACATGATGGTAGCTGTAGTGATTTATCCTCCGGGTTAAACAAAGCTATTTATGTAGCAGATAATAGAGTAATGTGACTCCTATTCACACTAAACTATATGGGAGGTGACATAAATTAAGTTTGCGTCAAAAACAGGCATCATACCCTCAAGGTACCATTATAAAAACTGTTAGTGCTTTATAAATTAGCGAAGGTTTCAGTTTTATATTAGGAACGTATTGGAATGATCAGTCGAAGTCATGACCAAAAACCTGTTAATTGCAGTTGCTCTTTCATTGCGAGCCAAGTTCTTCACACTTGAGAGGCTGCATCTGAAGAAGAGTTGAATCTGCGGCTACATCACGTCTGTGGACTGAGAGGCTGATTTGGGCCGGCCTGTCTGCATGGGACCTACGAGCATGCCTCATTGGGTTTCACATTATGTACCCTAATCCGGCCAGAGACTATCAAAGGAAACATTAGATGGAAGACCTTGAAAAGTTTTGTGACATTATTATGTGCTACTCCTCTTGGACCAGTTTCAATGGCATTTTTCCAAGAGATGATGCAGATTTTTACTATTTTAGCACTGTTTTTGAGTTTGAAGTGAAATAAAGGTTGATTAAAAAAATTGTTTGTTGTGGAGAACTGATATGATTCTATGATTGAGAATGATCACTGAATATGGCTTTAAAAATAAGGCTGAATAAATGATGAAAAGAATAATTTGGACTCTTAAAACTGTTCTACTTGGGATGGGAGTTTTCATTGTTGTTACAATTAAAGAAATGCATGAAACTAAATAGTTTTGTGGTGGTAACACCCCTAAAAGCCTCCAAATCCAATCAAAATAATATAAACAAAAATATGAAAGTCTGCGGGTGTTGCTACCTTAAACTGCCAAATTCCTTCAATCCCTCCCTTTATTCCCCACATACTCTCACTGGAAATGTGAAATTAGCTGAAACATGAGCACAATTACAAGAAGGCCTAGCATAAAGACCGGGAGACTGGGAAAATAAACTGATCACAGACCTCTGAACAAATCTGGTTTACTTTACAAAGCCTCCTCTGAACTCCTGCCAACATTTCCCCCCGTCTAGATAATTCCTCCCTGAGCAGTTTCATGTTTACACCTTGAAAATCGCTGAATGATCAAGAGGGAAGAGACTCCAACGCATTCCCCTCCTTTGTTCTGCCAGAAGACGCTCGGCTGAGCATCACACCTCAAAAGTAACATTAGAAATATCTAATTGGGTAAAAATATGCAGGTCATCCGTTTGAAGATTTTTTTTTTTTTTTTTCTGTCTGGTTGTCTCGCTCTCCACATAACATTTACACATCCACAGTGGCGTCTTCTTCGACGTCTCTTATTTAACTCTGTTTTTTCTGCTTTCACCAGCACAGAGCATCGAGGCGTTTTATAGCGTTTCTCATTACTGCATTTTCCAAACAGTGTACGAGGGGCAGTGGTGCATGGTTGAATTATTCAGGGGTACTGGGGATTACGGTGCAGGGGCTGATGTGTTATACTGCGCCGCTGTAAGGGGTCCTCCAGGGAACACCGAGTCAGAATGTAAACCTGCTTTTATAACACAATGAGAGATGGAAGTAAAACAATAAAAGACTCCAGATGAAAGCTTTATTCAGTAAAACAGGAGCTAGAAAAAGCAACACAGGTCTCTTAATCTGTTCGGTTCAATTCTCAGTAAAGGCTTAATCTCAAGGCTGTGTCACTGCCTTGGTGTAATTTAATAGCTGGAAGATATTGTTTGCCTTACATTCCACAGCAAAGTGAGTCACACAGACTGGTAACTTTGAGTTTAATAGCTCGGTGTTATGCTCGTAAAGATTTACAGTATTTAAGGGTCCTGTGAATTTTTGAAGGTCAACATAATTTTTGCTACTTTTGAAGTTTCAGTAGCTGCAGGGCAGATCGGCTAAAAATATGGGTCAAAGAGTCATGGTCCTCTGTGGATAAGTGAGGAGGCATTTAAAGACATGTCCATTGATACGACCAGGCAACAATTTCCAGTTAATAATACACCAATTTGTACATATATAAATACTACTATTACTGCACAAATATCAGTTGAAGCAGATAAGCCTGTTATTTTAACCCAGTGCTACTTTTGTGGTAGTTTCCAAATGATTTTTCTCCATATTTAACCTTTCTTAAGTGATTTATCACCATTTATTGTAATATTATAGTCTTTATTTTGCATTTTTTTCAGTGAAAATCAGGTATTTTCTATATTAATTCACTGATGATATAGATGTTATAAAAGCTGAGATTAAAGCTGAGGGTTATTATATCAGAAAAAGAGACAACAGAAGAAAATGTGACTTTTTCAGTAAAATCTGTCATTAACTGAACATAAACCAAGTGTTTCCATTCACTGTCAAATTCCATGGGTTTTACTGGTGAATCAATGTTGTAGAAGATGACAGTGTAACTACGGAGCCTCTGAACGTCCAAATGAGTCATATCTGATGAATGCATGAAAAGATGACAAACTGCATTTTACGCCAATTATACACATGTATTGATAGGTTTAATAGATCAACAGGTATTAAACATTTTATATCAGTAGATGCTTTTGGTCGACAGTGGATGTTTGGGTCTTTATGGGTTAAAATAACTCATAAGGCCTGAATCTAAGTCTCCTGATGAAGTTTGTCAGAGCACATTCCCAATTCACACTCCGAGAGCAACCCAGTGCCATTTATTTTCAATTACCTGCAAATATTTTCGATATAGTTTATACGACTGTACCGCTTATGAACTCTGTCTCCTGGGTTTAAAGCTCCAAGAAGTATACCGTCTGCTCCGACCTGTAAATTCTCCTCAGTTCAAGAGAAGTTCATGAAGTGAATGTAACTCTGGCTCAAGGATGAAATATATTTCTGCAAACAGACAGCACAGTTTTAAATAATTATGTCTGACACATTTTTGGCAAGAATTCGTCATTAATTAATATAATTTTGTTGTCTTTCAAGTAAAGCTTTGTGAGGGCAGAATATTATTTTTGGCTCATCCATTAAACCTGGTAATGGAACAAAAACGTCCTGCACACACACACGGTGCTTTGAGGTGTGTGAGCTGGTGTAGCAGCATATGGCTTCAGTGCATGGTAGTTGTGAACAAAACCTACAGTGTATGCCATATGTGAGTGTATTTTGTGCTCACAGTGTATACAGCCTCAGAGCTTAATGGCTATAACAATTATACCTCCTCTGATCTTGTATCGTAGAAGACTTGGTTTGACTCCAGCATGATTCAATCAGCTGCAGCGCGCCTGACGTCCCTGAAAAGATAAATTATGCCATTACCACTCTGAACCGAAACAGTGTGCTCTTGCAAAACAGTAAAACTACACTGTGTTTTAAAGGAAATGTCACTAATTACCCCTTTTTTTTGTTTAGGATAATATTGTTAAGTCGTTCATCATTTCAAAGGAGACCGTTGAAAATGAAGAAAATCATGAAAAGGCATTTTTTTTTGCCTCGGAGCGATTGCGGTTTTATTCATGTGTACTGTCAGAAGAAATTCAACAGTTACTGAGACAAAATAATCACTATGATAATTTAAAAAAAGTGCTATGTACTATTATTTCATACACTGACTACCTTTATCTACGTTTGCTTATAACGTGATAACATTTTATACTATGCTACTATGCAATTGCTAAAACGACTTCAGATGGAGATATTTTCAATACGAGACAAAAATTCCTCACCTTCACCTCCTAAAAGTGCAACCTGATTCACAAATGAACCTGTACTGTACCATCATTTTTTTTACTTTCCCTCAGTAGGCTCCACAAATCTCCCCTGACCAGCTGATTTTTTCACACCCCTACTCATTTCATTTTGATGCTAGCATGTGATGGCGGCCCAGCATGACAGCGTTCACATTTCCAATAAGGTTGGCACAATGTGGCTCTGGACTATTAATATCCCACAATGCCATGGTCACAGTAGTGGCATCTGTCTACTTGGGCAGTGTACCCTCCTTCTTCCTCTCCTCCACCTCTCTCCACCATCACATCCCTTCCCATCCTCCTCCTCCTCACCTCTCCTCATCCTCCACTCCTCTCGTTTTCTCCCTCTCAGATGGAGTGTGCAGTCTTGCAGTACAACACACAGCTTAGTGAAAAGCAGTTGAACTGTTGCCAGTAGACACATGCTGCTCCGCTAGTTCAATCTCTGAAGAGTAAATGAATAGAAATTGCAGAGTATGCGTCAACTTCAGTTTCAAAGTCAGAGCATGTGGGAATCTTAAAGCGTCTGTAAAGTCTTTAACAGATGGAACCAGGCCAAAATGTCAATATGTTGTCATAAATGGAAGTTCTAATAACAAATTTCTGCAGTTCTAGGGGATAAACCAAGTTTTCTTAGGTCAAGAAACTATTACTGAGTATGTTGCTATTTCCACTCATGTGCAGTCTTTACTTTTGTTTATGCGAATGTACATTCAATCTCCTGGACACAGTGCCCATGAAGTCATTAGTTCACCATATCAGTCTCCACTACAGAGACAACATTAACATAATTTAGGCTATTACTATATTATGAATGTGCAATACACTGACTTTAACGCCAAACAAATAATCCTATACAAAAGCCATCAGCACATATTGTGTTTTATATTGGAATTAGCACTTCATAGTACTGCAAGGCAAGCACCGGAGTTTGCGTTTGTTATATGAAACATTTTGGACAACTGTCTGGCTGCTCATGGTGCTCGCATTTCATTAGTTTCACTCGTGCTTTAATTGATCTTTATTTCCCTTGATTATGATCATAATTAAACACCAGAAAGCTGTTCAAGCAAACAGCCATCTGCCAGGTTGGATGATGGGCACCAACAGTGTGGGTATATGGGTACAAGGCCACTGTGGTACACTGCCAAGACCTGCACCTCTAAACGCCCCCTCAAATGTGTTATGATAAAGTCAGCTGCATTTTTACATGTGATATTAACAGCGATCCACCCTGTTTTTAATACAAGATGTTTTCCTTTAAAAAAAAAAAGACATTTTTTTTTTAGTGTATTGAACCTATGTACAGGGAGAGAACAGTAATTAGACAGATTTATTTGATATGCTCTACCGTACACTGAATAAAACATGAACAAACAGAATGATAGAAAAATGACTAAAAGGCCATTGTATATTTTATGATTACTGCTAAATTTACCAGAAACCCCTTCTTCTTAGTGCCTCCTGATCTGATTACTCTGGATATGTTAAAGGCTTTGCTACATGGATTTAAGCATATTTACCTAAAATCCCCAAAGTAGAGTTCATTACTGCAGAGAGTTAGCACCATCACCTCTTGACCTCTTTAATTGAATAAGTCAAGGTAGTCGGAGCTCATGGTTAGGTGAGCCTAATTTTAAGTATGTGGCTGCACCGCCAACATGTGGCTTGGATAGACTTGATTCGCTCAACTTTACCCCCCTGAACGTATAAACAACCAATCCAGGCTGATCATTTAGGTAGATATCTCTGCAGTCAATACAAATATCCAAAGGATGTAAGGCAATCTGACCTGTACGACCAGTTGATGGTGGTACAGTTTTACATCCTGTCAGTCCTTAACCATCCAGTGTAACGGATGAAAAAGGCCTGGTTGTGGATCAAAGCTATCAATATCCATCCAGTCAAAAGAACACATTTCAATGATGAAAAAGAGACGCCATTAAAAACATCTACTTTACATTTTGATTTTCTTCGGATTATGTCCTCGCATTAGATTTATATTCATTCCGATTTTTATCGTCCTGGCTCCATGCGGCTCAAATCGAGTTACGAACTTAATCAATCCGTGCTATCCTGCATTGACTGTTTTATGATTGGCCGGGGTCAACAGGTTTTATTGACCCGATAACCTTAAATGAAAATGGCTGTGTGTTTGACATGGAGTGGGAGAAATGGACAGTGCAGAAATATGAAGCAACTCAAATCCGTCCCTTCTCAATAGCACCTACTAGTTAAACGCATCATAAATGAGAGCTGACGTGAACTAATTTCTTCCGGTGCGTTTTCCGATCCCCTCACTCTTGTTGGCTGATGGTGAAGAGCAGTCCATAAAGACGGTCATATAGGATAGGTGGTGTGTAAATCTGGGCAGGGGTGAGGAGGCAGACCCAGCATGAAGAGTGATGGATGAGGTGGGAATCTTGCCCTTTCTCTCTCTTTTACTCTCAATCTCTGAGGCCTATTCCATCTCCTTCAGCCGGGATAGGGAGAGACATACGTGCATTCCTGACCTCCATAAGGAAACAAGGAGCTGTTGCTACAGCTGCATGCTGAGCAGGCCTCAACCTTTTGGGAGGAGGAATGGCTCTGCGGCAGTTTTGGGGAGAATCTGTCTTAGCCAACAGATCATTAAGCCGTTGCTTCATTAGAGAAAAGGTGAAGAGCGGGGGAAAGGGAAAGATACATGTAGGTATTGTGTTATTTTTGCCTGTGAACTGTCTGAGTACCATTATGATAATAAAGTGAGTGCAATGCGGACATTAATATCAGGTCCTTCTGCCTAGCCTTTATTGTTTTTCCTGATCCATTTGGAATGATATTGTTTCACTCTCAATATAAAAATAAATTAACAGAATCTGGCAGTTCACATTTCCAGAAAATAATTTCCTACTGTGAATCTTTAACATCAGCTTTAAGTTGTATTTAATAAGTACAGATAAATCTATCCATGGAAGTGTCATCTTTCCTATCAGAACAAATAGACAAAAAAAACAGTTCTGCAGTTTTTCTGTTGAGGGCTGTTTCAGGTGAAATACACATGCCGCTGATGCCGTACACTTTGCTTGGCGTGGACAGTAAACCCATCATACAGTATTCTGCTGCACCGCTGCGGCCCCTGCAGCATTAACACATATGGCTTTCCTTAGATCATTACTTCCATTAAGTCATTAAGCCTTGGCCTAAGCGAGGCCTGTTAGTTAGTCACATTAAAGAGTTAACACTTTCCGTCTCCCCAACCCGATGGGCTGACACGTCTGCCGTAGCAACTGACACATCACTCCATTCCCATAATTAGGAAAATTGCTCTTAACAGGTCCACCGTTTAGTAATGGTCTCATTTCTTCCATCTCGCTCTGACGAGAGCAAACTGCAAGAAGATGTCCCCATTAACTCTTTGCACCGAGGCTAAACTCCTCCTGCGACCATTCAACATGCTCTGATCCGTCACCCCCCCACTACACTCACACATACACATACTTCTTTCTAATGGTCTTAATGAGCCAACCCATGGCCTGTTCCCCCTACAGATCTTTAACATATTTTTGGAGACCTTTGATCGAACAGCTATCATCTTAGACATTTTTCAACCGAGTTAATGTTGAATGCGGGGACGGGGTCAATTTGAGAAGAATGAAAGATGGTGAGACGATTCGGCGAAGAATAACACGCCAAGCTTTCATCTCACCCCCACACCCACCTCCCCAACAAGCACCCAGTCCTCCATCCCTTCATCTCGCCCCCCGTTCCCTTCACCACCGCCACACTCACCCCCATTCTCTGACCAAATTAAATTGAAACCAGATGGAGCAGGGCCTGGACTGTGCGTTGTGTCAGATTGTCATGGCGCATTAACCATGATTTCACATTGAGATGGTCTGCCTGGCCAGAAAAAAGCGACGAGAGCCAGACAGAGGGAAGAGAGAGAAAGAGAGAGAGAGGGATGGAAGAGGAGAGGGGGTTGGGGGGGGGGGGGCTCGAGTGATAAGAAAAGGAGAGACAGAGTGAGAGATTTTAAGACAGAGGGAAGGAAGGAAGGAAGGAAGGAAAGAGAGAGAGTGGAAGGATGAATACAGTCCTGCTGCCAACAGATCAATCCCACTGATCGCACAGCTGGCACAGGCTGATGATATGAACGCCATATGACACTGAGACAGGCCTGCATCAGGGAGGCTCAGGATGGTGCCATACCTTTACAGATAGGATTTAACACCCTACATAAATCTGAATCCAAATCCAATAATCTTTTCATTAACATCTGCATATAGTCTTGAAAGTAAATTTCACGTAAGCACTTAAGTTTTTATTCTTTGCAATAGATATATGTCACCGCAACACTCAAACTCCCACAAACCACTGCAGCACTGAGCACCATTTTTGATGTTATGGTGATTTACATGCACGCCGCGAAAAAAAAACAGCGCCAACTTTTGCACTTTTGACTCATCTGCATTTCTTGACAGCTATATTACTTTTATGTAAAAAAAAAAGGTTATATATCACAATAGCTGATAAAATGTGACTCGTGACTATGAATATTTTCTGAACCAAACTTCAGTTTCATTTTTTAACTTTCCTGAACTATAGCGTGAGGATGATACTCTCAACCACAGTGAAACATTCATCTTCCATTCACGCCCAAAGATCAACACTCCACTTAACCTCTCAGGAGATGGAATTACAAGTTTGACTTCAACCAGCAATATCATCTCATTGCAGGTGTCATTACCCCAGCTTATAATTGACAGAAGCATTAACATGTCATTAACACATAAGCTTAGACTTATATTTGAACCTTTTAATGAGGCCATCATTCAACATTAATAGATTAGTTATCACGGGTAATGACTGAGGTGTCTTTGCCTGTCCCCACAGGTCGGTGTAAAGAAAACTCAGCATAATATTTTTGGTGGGGGGCTCCCTGAGGAAATGAGAAGGGAGGTCATTCGGGGCAGATATAGGGAGACAAGACTGGGTACTGTCTTCCATACAGAGGTCTGTAGGTGAGAGAGATGAATCATGAATGAGAGTGACCATTCCTGTGCACAGTAGGCTAAAAAAGATTTAATCAAAACAGGTTTTTACCCTTGTGGTGCTCCGGATATAATCTAACATGACATCCACCCTGACAAAGTAGCTGGAGTGATAATAAAACCAGCTGTCTTTGCTGTAAATTACTCTAAGATGTTATACCTGGAAAGTTACTTTATGTGCAATGTTTTTCATATTCTGAGTCCTGAATTTATCAAAAATAAGATGCTGTGGCAGTTTTCAGATGCCTGAAAGTTACATCTTCACATGTGAAGCAGAAAACTCTTTATCTCTGCTGTATACTACTGTATTGGAGTTTGATCCATCAGGACAACTGCTTTAGGCTCTCCGACACGGGCAGACCTGTACTTTTCTTAGTATTTTCTGACAAAATCTTCCTTTTCCTGTGGATGCGCTTTGCTGTGCCTTACGTTTCCTCAGAGTCACCTATCTGCTTTCAAATCCTCAAGAAAAAAAGGGACCTTGCGCTACATACTAATCACACTGAGGCAGAATCCTTCCTTGTTTACATCAGGCCTTGAATTAAAGACTACTATTAATCTCCCAGAATGCCTCCTCTCACCTCAGTCAAAGGCGATGATTGATTAAAGCTGCTGTTGGCGTGGCACCGGCTGGAACTGGCTTGAGTTTCACCTACAAGAGTAACTGTATGAATGGCTTGCTCCTTTTAGTGCCGGACTCGTGGCCCGTGGGCCTTGGAGCCGCCACAAACTAATCTACCAGCCCACAGGCCTCTGTGATGTGAAAACCAGGTAGCCCCATAACCCCCCCACCTCTACCCGACCCCACGCTCCAGCCTCCTGTCTTTCCTCCTTCGCTCCCATTTCTCGGTCCTAACGGACTTGGTGATGGATTGTATTTTGCTCCTCAGAAACACATTGTTTTCTTTAGCACAGCAGGGTATTCTATTTGCAAAGGTCTGGCCAGTGAAGTATTGTGGATATCTATCACTGCGGAGGTGCCTCTGGTAAGCATGTTCCTTCCTTTAAGAGGAGGAGCAGTTGTGAGCGATTGATAGCTGGGGTTGTCTAGTCCCAGCAGTGGTCATATAGAGACAAGACCCAAGAAATGAATACAGTAGAGCACTACCTCTCAGAACGAGAACTGTGTGTAAAAAGTGGGTCAAATGTATTCGCAAGTATTAACTAAACATTACTGGCATTTATTACATCAGAGCAAAACAATTTCTAATACAAAGGATGTCATATTTCATTTCAATCTGATGAAAGTTTGCTAAACTGAATAAAACATTGATTGCAAAGGGTCTGGCTTGGGGTTATTATAATATACAGATGACATAGAAGCTGTAAAATGAATAATGTATACAAAGCATTAAGACAAATGAGACATAAACTACGATATCATAACAGTTCAGAAGAAAATTAGCTTTAACTCAGTAAATTATAAAAGCAGATCTTTGTTTATCTGAGAAAAATTGCAATAATTAAAAATTTCAGGGGTACATTTCACACACTGTTGGAAAGTTAGGGCTACAATTTGGGATCAGTCATTGTCAGTTAACCAAAATGTTACCGCGACAAACTCATAACCTCATTCAAAGTGTTAAGTATGCCATGTAATGTAAGGCCCTTTGTATTTCTCTCAAGTTACAATATCACAATTACCCGAATGGATGGTTTCCAAAGAAGGATTACCCACTCTAAATCTCCTTTTAGCACCTCCATGTGAAAGTCAAACAGCGGCAGCGTTAGGGAGATGGCGACAGATGACAACCTTGAACCTATAAACGTTCATCGGGCAGTTCAACGAAACAGTTTAAAAAGGACCTGCCTCATGGCATTTCCACTGCTGCGTTCACCTCAGGAGATCCTGAATACATATACAGAGGTCTTGATATGTTTTACATGCTGTCCTCTGAGGGGACCTGGGGGGTATTTGTAACCCAGCTATTTCAACAGTGCGATGATGTACACACCCCAGCTATGTTGAAATAGATTGGAGACGATGCGAAACGCAAAACATAACCAGCGACTGTGAAACTGAAGTAAAATCTAAACATTTAAAAGTCAAATAAAAGATTGCAGGCCATTCGTGTGTTGAAGTTTTTGTAAAACCTGTTATTAGTTACTGCATCTTTTTTTTTTCAGTCTCATAGATCTTCCCTCAGTACATTTTTACCTAAACACAGACACAAACTCTACTCCCACATCCACACACAAAGGGGGGCCTGGTGTTCCTGTGTGACCAGCAGACGAGGGAGTTGAACTTGTGACCTCTCCCTGGGGCGTGAGGCCCTGGGGGTTGCAGTATCACAGAGCTGATCCACTCCAGCCTGCCTGGCTTGGCTCTAACTCGGCCTGCCCACCCACTCCCACAGCTGGCACATAGCACACAGCACTCACTATACAGCCCAGCGCCTCAGTGCAGCTCCCCATCAGCTCAGTGCAACATCACAGCCCCACTGACCAAATTTCACTCTCATCATCCTGAATGACTAAGTAAAAGATAAAAAAAAAAATCCTTTTAGAAGATATGCAGCATAAAAAAAAAGGTGTCACTTTGATACTTAATAGTTGTTGTAAATTATAAATGCAAACAATTAACCTTTATGCATTAAATATAAAAAGGAGGACAAACCCGATATATTAGGCTACATGCTTTCTTTATTAACTTCAGCCTTCAGTCATAATTGCAGGAAAATTAATTTGTGAATACATAACCCCATCTTTTCCCCACAAGCCGAATATATTTGTTAAACAACATGTCTGTGCTAAAGCTAATGTGATACAATGGGTCTCAGATGAGCTCACTGATACAACTTCCCTACAGCTAAAAGTGTGAATGAGTAGATTTCAGTCATTGCATTAAATGTAGGTCATCTGTCACATCACATAGTGGTCATTGGTGACTTTATACCTTTAATGAGCCTAAAACGCATAATGTGATATAATACTGAAGTGTTAAAAAACCCAGGGGAATCACATTTTATTTTCCATTAGAATGGCCAGCCTATTGACACATCTTAAGCTTATTTTACATTAACATTGTCTGATTTGCACAAAGTAATATGTACAAAAAAACATAAAAGAAAAATGTTAGAGACTTATACAGAAAAACAGTATAATTATTCTTCAGTTTAGTAATAATTCAGCTTCTTTGTGGTATTTCTTTCTACTTTTTAGGATGGAAATGATCAGTATCGGTAGCGGTATAGGTGATTTCTCAATTTTTTTCAATTATTTTGCTCCAATTATTATTTTTCAACCATAATGAGCCACATTAATCTTGTATCATCTTATTAAATCCCAGGAAGGTTCCCTGCTTCAAATAATTCAGAAAGCAAAAATGCATTAATATCTGCTGCCTGAACTGTATCATGATTAAAATATTAATTAGGAGATTATTGGTGGAACAGCAATTCTGTTTTAATAATTATGGATTAATAGACTAATAATTATTATTTCAAAATTAATTAAATATTTCAGTGATTAATATGTGACCTGGTATTTCAACGTATCATCACATGAAGTATGCACAGAAAAAGACACTGTGCTACGATCCTCGATGAAACAATTACCAACTTTATGATAAATAGATTAAACAGTGAATAGTGGCAGACATGACTTAAGACAAATTGCACAGATGAACATAATCTCACACGTTTTTGGTTTAAAGAAAAAAGAAGGGAAGTAGGACTAAAAATAACTACAATTAATAAAAAGTAAGAACTGCCCCTGAGTGTGGATCCTACATTCTAATTCTACATATTAAGTCGATTTATTAAAAGTGAAAACCAAATAATTACGAGTGAGAGGGTGATTTAAAAATCCTTAGTTGCATTGGTGTTTTACTGTTTGGTTTCTTTAGCTGCATGCAGCAGTGTGATCAGTGTCAGTGCTGAACAAACTGCAGTCGGTTTACACACCGACGCAGATTCCCAGAGCCAGAAGAGAAGCTGTGGACCACAAGCCACAGTCAGAGAGGAGGAGGAGGAGGAGGAGGAGGAGGAGGAGGAGGAGGAGGTGGGTTG
>JAPQRQ010000008.1:14044675-14073123 GCA_037367365.1 Apogon talboti
TTTAATCATAACTTTTTAACCCTTAAAGACCTAAACATCTACCGACCACCAAAAATATCTCCTGATCTAAAATGTTTAATAACTTTTGAACCATTAATCTTATCAATATATTAAAATAATTCAGGTAAAATGCAGTTTCACAGCTTTTCATGGTCATCAGATAAGACTCATTTGGATGTTCAGAAGCTCCAGAGTGAATATGGAAATACCATCATCATTTGCAACATTGATTCACCGGTAAAACCCATGTAGTTTTACAGAAACAGTAGCTGTAGATGCTTGTTTTTTATGTTCAGTTAATGTATTTTACTGTTTTCTCTGATTTGATATAAAAACTTTTACATTCACTCAGAGTTTTAATGAATATCTACATGACCAGTAAGTTAAATATGAGGAAAATACCTGACTCTCACTGAAAAATGCAAAATACAGAGGATAATATAATAATAAATGGTAAGAAATCACTAAAGAAAGGTTAAGTGTAGCTTGGAATCACAACAAAAACATGTTTTAGGTTTTAATGGGTTTAACTACATTGAGTTATTCCTTCAGGTCACTAATACTGTTGGCAAGTTTTATGTCTACACTTTGCTTATTTAGTTTTGCTCCTGCTCAAATTATTTTTTTTTTTGGGCATATAATTTGTCTTTACTTCCAGTGTTACCATTTCAGGATAGATTATATCCTTGATGACTTACTCAAAAACATAAAATTGTGACAAAACATCAACATTTTTCCGTTTTAAAGCAAGGTAAATAATTTAATCTTGGCTTAAAAGTAAATCCATACAACAAAAATGTTCTTGTGGTAGCAGAATCTGTTATCATTATTTTGTTTCAACTTGCATTTCTCCTAAAAACTCACACCAGGATGACCAAACAGAGTCTTAAAATGTTTCATCTGTCTACCCCTGAGGCCAAGCCGAACATTCTGAACATTACTACATTAGAGGCAAAGCTCTCATGAATGAAAGCTGCTTCTCTGTTAAGTGATTATACAGACAACTTGGGAGTGATATAATTACCTCTAACATGGCAACCCTAGTGGTAGAGCTTGTGGAGGTGATAATATATGGTAATTATAGTTTCTAGGGCTGAACAATCTGGAAAGAATGTATTTAAGATAAAAGCTTGAAAACAACCCCGGCAGCGGTTTTTACATGTACGGCATGGTGTTTGCACCGTAAAGGAAGACAATGGCTGTAAACATTTAAGAAATGGTAATGAGATAAATGCTGTATCCCTTCTGGAGTACACATGTATTTTGGTTCACATGAAGTGTAACAGCCCTCATAAGGAAGGATTTAGCAACGAAAAGATTATAATCTTCATCCCCTGAACATGATTAAATGCCGCTAGTTTCAAGGTTCATTGTGATTAAACGTTTACTGATATTTTGCCATTGAGGGGAATTTAAAATCATAAATACCTCATTATTTTAGCCCAAAAATACTGTAAAGTGTCTGAAATTTAAGAGCCTCGCCCCTCAAAAATGCAATATTATCTCCAGTGAATACCACCAATTAATG
Source organism: Apogon talboti (assembly GCA_037367365.1). Classification (NCBI taxonomy): domain Eukaryota; kingdom Metazoa; phylum Chordata; class Actinopteri; order Kurtiformes; family Apogonidae; genus Apogon; species Apogon talboti. The sequence continues at coordinate 14,046,204 of JAPQRQ010000008.1, forward strand.
GACTCACCGAATGATTATGATTTTCCACTTAGTTAAGGGTAAATAAAATGTTTTCTTGGCAAATTAGCCTTATCTGCTTTGTAGCCAGTGGTGGGTTTGTCATACCTTTGTCTCCGCTACACCAACGCTCACAGCACAAACGCAACTCTCTGTATGAACTATGTGCACATCGAGGGAACATCGGTTTTCAAAAGGTATTCATTCAGTCGGAGTTCTTTCACAACCCGCCTGTGATACAGCGGATCTGCTTTGGTCGTTGTCTTTTGACTGACGTTTTGGCAGCAGATGACGGCTCTTCAGTTTGAGACGATGAGACCAAAACACTGTAGCTCTCTGTTACCAAACAATGGGCTGGTTTCTGTTTCAGCAAAGTGAAACACCAGAACGAGAAAGGTGATCTTCATGTCCCAGAACACATTCACAGAAATGAAAAATCTGACTGGCAAAGGCAGTTTTCCATCCTAATATTAAAGATACTTAATATTGCAATATTTAATATTTGAACTCGGATGTGTCATGTGTTGGCTCGCGTGAATGAACACCTACATAGAACAATGAGAAATGAGAGCGGATGCATGGGATCAGGTTATCACCTGTACTGTATTCATGTATTCATCTCCGTGCTGGGTTTGTTCTTGCTCAGGTTCGCCACCATTCAGATGCTGAAAAGCCTCTTGAGTCTATTAAAATCAACTTTGGGTTGAAGTCATCGCTCTCATAGCTAAAGCAGTTTAACTAATTTCTACACATCTAACCCAGAGTGATGGAAGGGCTCAGGGAATAGGAGATGTTAGGGGTGGGTGTTCCCCCCTGTTGTAGGAAACTCCGGTGAAGGGTGTTTGCCATATGCTCTGAGGGAAAAGGGCTCAGGGGATAAAAGTGAGCGTGGCAGCGACGGGCCCTCCATCAGTGTGTTCAAAGCTTCCATATGAAAATGACTGTGTACAAGACTTCTACTGAGGCCAAATTTAGATCAAAGCGAACTCCGGGCAGGAGGGGAGAAGGAGGAGGAGGAGGAGGAGGGGGGGGGGTGGAGTTAGTTTGGAGCAGACTGGGAGTTGTGCATGAAATGGAAGTTTGTGCAATGTGATGAGCAAATCTGTATCTGCCTGGGAATGTTCATAATAAGTGAGGAAATTTGTCAATTTATTTTTCCCCTTTACACTGGAGATGTCAATACCAAATTGGAGCCGTTAGCTTGTGATGGGACTTCCAGCTGGGTGAAATGAAGTTGTGTCTTTTCCAGGGCAGCGGAGGAAACTGACTTCCTTGTTGGAAGGCGCCTCGCTGCACGACGTTTAGTGAAGTGGATCTGTAGCACTGGGTGCAAATTAGCTTTTGATGTTCTAAGTTAGAGAATTTTTTGCCAAAATTTCTCTCTTGCTTTAAAAGCGGGAAAAATTATCACAAATTCGAGGCTCTCGTTCAGTTTTCTGAAAGTTTTCACAGTTGCCACTAAGCGCTTGCTGTGTCTGTACCGTACTTGTCAATCAACTTGCCTGAACTGCAATGAAATAAGAAAGCTGTTCTGTTATCGGCCTGATTGTGAATTTGTCAAATAGGCAGTGAAGACCACCTACACAATGACATGAAACACTTCCTGCTAGTTTTACTCAGGTGCAATACCAGTGGTTGGTCACAACAGCATGATCATCCATAATCTGTATAGCATCACTCATATTATTTCCATATCCCCTGTATATTTCTATATTCTATCTATACTAATATACAACCACTCCACTGTACATAATCCTACTATCCCTGCCTTTTGTATTTCTGATTAGATGCCAAACTTCATTTCGTTACCTGGTACTTGTACATGTGTGTAATGACAATAAAGTTGAATCTGAATCTGAATCTGAATCTGAATCAAGCATGGTCAAAGCACATGCACATATTAAAATATTACTGATTCCTTGATTTTATAGATACAGAAAAAACAAAAATGGGATACTTGGGATCTTGCTGGTTGAACTGATGTTAAATATGAAATGTGAGATGATCATTTGACTACACTACTTGAATTAGGGTGGCACAAAATACCATATCAGCAGCATCAACCGCAATGCGCGCTTTGCAGTTTCAAGACAATTTTTTGGCAATTTAATTCAGATGTGCAATGCCACAACCTTGGCTTGATTAAAAACAACAGCTTGCCTAGTTTTCATTTTCTATCACTACTACTGACAAGAGAAGACTATCTGATGTAACATTATTTAACCTGATTTAAAGGTTCTTGCGTAAGAAAAGTCATTGTCAAGCTTATTTTAATGGTTAATTTAATGTTTTTGTTTTCTATGCAGATTAATTCTGCTGCAAAATAATCCTCATCATTCTAGAAATTCTGTCCAAATAACGCTTTTCAAGTCATCTGCTGAAATTCAAGCATTTTTCATATCGCAGACAAAAAATATTACAATGAGAGTTTTTTCCAATATTGTGCAGCCGTAAATTCAAACATTTTTTCCATCTCTTTAACTCCTTTCCTTAATCTAATGCTCTCCCTCCTCCTCCTCCTCCTCCTCCTCCTCCTCCTCCTCGCTCCTCCCTCCTCTTCTCCTTGCTTCCTGACTCTCCAGAGAGGAGGTCATGCTGCAGACCTGCTCTGTGCCATCTGGCTGACTTCCTGTCATCCTTACCCCAGGAGACGGTGACTCTGCAGGCTATTCGACTGGAGAAACCCCCCCCCCCTCCACTTTCTCCTCTTTCTCCGGGCCCCTCGCACACCTGAGCAGAAAGGGTGAGAAAAACATACAGGGAGGAAAAACCAAAGCAGGAGAAAAGAGTCAGGGAGCGCAAAAAGAAAGAGCGTGGAGGGAAATAAAGTAATAAGGACCAAAAATAAACAGGAGGAATGGAGGAAAATGAGAAAACCCTTAATGCTGCCAGTACAGAAAAAGTCACTGCAAACTGATTAATCACCATGTGGTTTGGGAGGAAAAAGAATTGGTCAGATGCCATGATAATGACAAATCAAATTTCAGCACAACCACAATGCTGAAGGGCAGTTTTGATGTTATTTTATATGTTTGAATATCAAAAATGATGAGAAAGTGCAGCTCTCCACTTTTCCTTTAATCAGAGACGATTTGTATATAAAGTCAGGAATTTTTATTTTTTTTTTGCAGCCTGACATATGATATCAAAATTTGGAAACATCATCAGAAGAACTGCAAGTGTATTTCCAACAAGGGCAACATAGAGCACTTTGTTCTCCACCTTCTCACCTTATTCTCACACATCTCAGTCTAACGCGACAACATTGGAATTGGTTAAAAGCGCATACAAGCCAGATTCATCTTAATGTCACACCCATGGTCTTGCATATTCATATAAATATAACATGACTACCGCTCACGTCTGAATTTATTGGTTTTCCTCCTCTGCAAATTAGGGGACTCCAATTGATGAATATTTTAGCACATGTGCACTCTGCGGGACATTTATCATCAGCTTTGCTATTATAAACAGAATAAATGAGCAGTCAAAGTAGGCTGCTGCCACAGTGTTCTGCACGGAGCGCCGCCCGTCTGCACCCACTCACATTCTCCATCCACGGCTGCTGCTGCTGTTTCTTAATTCAGGAAAATGGCTTCCTCTTTGGCATCCCGTTCACATGTTACCTGCCTATCGATAAGTATATTGCCGAATTATCGTTAAAGCCACAGAGAACGCGACGGAAAGGTCTTGCACTTAAACTGTAACACCTCAAGCACAGCTGCAGTTAAAGAAAGCCATTGAATCTATGTTAAGTGAAGCCCTAAGGGGGTCGAGACAGAGGTTAATTGGATAGACTAAAATTATGTTATTTCATTACAGATATTAAGTTTTGGAGGTTAGCCTAATAAAATGGATGAAGAATTTAAAATAAAAGGTATCGGTTATGTCTAAGGGTCTTTTTTTTCTTTCTTTTTTTTTTTTTTACCGATCCTTGTTGCTAAGCTAATCAGTGCACTCTGTGTGACTCATGAACATCTGTCAATCATTGCTTAATGTCTTTCTCTTTGGGTCTTCTATGATTTTAGTTTTTATAGGACCTGCTCTGACATGTTTAGTAACTGCATCTGTGGCTCTAGAAGTGGAAAAGTACGTTTGTTGTGCATTCTCTAATAAGGTGACACTTTTCTGACTCTCGTACGGCCCCCTGGTCCCATTGTTCAGTTGTAATCACAGTTGGTAAGAGTGTGAATCTTATCATCTGTTTGCTTACAAAGAAAAATGGAAAAGCGAATCTAAATCAAGATAAGTTTTGAGAGAATGCTTTGATGTCCTCCTCTTCATCTCAGCCATCCGCTGCTGGTGGAGATGCTGGACACCCTTTAGCACTTCCTTTCACCCACGTGACCAACGGACCTGCTGGGATTCTCTTAAATAGGCGCCAAAGCACCTTAGGCTGCATCTTACCATTGCTGAAGCCCACTGATCTGACACTGTAGAACCAGGCATTGTTTCAAATGCTTTCATTCACAGTCCCAGCCATTGGCAGACACTGTGAAATGGGTGAAATCCCAGCCTGGTGAAGCTGGCACAGAAGCCCAGTATCCTGGATCCCTTCCACTTCAGAGAGCTCTGCCACATGCTAACTGTCATCCGTGAGGCACTGCAAGCCCAAAGGGGAGTCTGGCAGAACGGGTGGGGTGTGAGGGCTGAGTGGTGCAGTGAGGGTGGTATAAAGATTGGATACATCCCTCACATACAAACATGGAAGACACTTGGCCTCCTTTGAGATCCAGCACCAGAGGCCATCAGAGGTGATTATTATTTATGCAGACACTATTCTGAGTTAGGCTTATTCTCCTGTGTCTCCCTCACCTGGCATCAGCCCAATGTGAACCATCGCTGGGATCTACAGCAATGATGAAACCCCCTCCCTTCGTCTGCTTCTTACATGAACACACACACACAAAACACACACTCGAGCACACACACACGCACCTTCTACGCCTGGTAGATCCCCTGGCATCCTTGCTCCTCCTTCATAAACACTAGCAGCTGCTTGGGCAATTAGCCATTAGCTCTTTACTTTTTACTATAATACCCAATCCTCAGAAATCTCCACAATTAGCTCCTTAATTGCTTCTAAACAACCCAGGCGTAACCAATAAATAGAAGAAGGCAGTAGATAGTTTGGTGAAGGGAGAGGCTTCTGTTGGGAAAGGATCAACCCAGCTTGAAGAATCCAGGCTGTTCTTCTTCTCTCCTCCCATCGCAGCCATTGGCAATTTTTTTCCACTTTTTTTTTTTTTTCACTTGGCTTGAAAAGGCTTTCAGAAAGGGAGAAAAGGAGGAAGGGGTAAAACACAAGGCAGCAAGGAACTGATGCCTCATATTCAAATTGAAGCTGACACATCCGTGCCCTTTATTCTGTGGTCTAACTATCATTTCTGAGAAAGGCTAACATTCAGTGTGACAGAGGGTGTTATGGTGACTTTTAGACGGGCAGGAGACGGCGCCCCCCAGGCGTGGATTTGTGTGGCAGCGTGATATGACACAGCTCGCTTGACAGAGCATTGGGGATACCCCCAAGATTAGCTGAATGCATTAAAGGAAGGCATGAAATGTAGCTAACTGTTGATTAAATCACTGTTATATCCATACTGGCGGTTCCAGTTAACCTCTTTAACAATGACAACAGCTATGCCACTAAACATGACATGGCCCGTAGGCCTAAATGCTGCTGTGCTGTGCTGTGCATACTACATCATGGCAAACGCGTCAATATAAGCAATTCAGTGGATGAATAAATCAAAAATTAAAGGGATTTCATTGATCAAAAGGGTTAGTATATAATAATTGACTTTAATATTTAAGTAATTCATTAAACACAACTGAGCTGTTCTTTGAAAAGGGCAGTTTGCTGTATTTTTATTGTTGTAAATTTACAATAAAAATACATGAATGCTATGGTGTAACCAGAGCTAGGTGATATGGACAAAAATTAACTCTATTTTAAAATTCCCTTTTTCCATTGTTATGGATAATTAAAAATTTTAATTAATTGTTTTCTGTCTATGTGAATTAAAGACAAAACATGAGTCAAAAATACTCTTCCTTTACTAACACTACATGCCATGTGTAACAGGAGAAACACATATATAATTCACTTTTTACAAGAAGCAAACAGGTCACATTTTTATTTTTGTTAAGCAGGAAAGATCTCCACAAGAATAACTAATTTATGACACCGACATTTTTCATGGTTTTCAGGGAGCAGAACTTCTATTAATCAAATTAGTTTGATATATTGCCCAGCCCTAGATATTACAATTATAATTTTTAATAATTATAATATTTATTAATTGCATCAATTGCACATATAAAAATGTGTTTTTAATTTACCCACCAATATTAAATGAATCTACACTTGATTATACACAGAATTGTATATGTCCCACAATCCTATTCATGGTAAAGTGAAAAAAAAAATTTACATCCCATAGTGAGTATAATTTTCAAATAGCTTTTTAAGGCAGTTTTTTGTTTTTGTACAAGTGTTTCTTTATTAAGGCTAAAACAGTTTATATGAAGCCGGAGGACATAGGGCAACACACAGTTTTTCTCCATATTTAAACCACTGAAACAGAAGTGTTTTTGACACGCAAAATGGGAATCAGTTTGCCCAAAATGTCACATAAGTCGTAGTTTGACGTTGACTCCCATGCAGTAATCGTTAGCGGGGGCTAAATATCTGCTGATGTTCTGATGAAACAAGAATCCTGCTTTAACCAGGGAAGTGGAAGCTTTGACTACAGGTCGCTTGTTCATAACGGTTTCTGGCTTTCAATCAAAGAAACACAGTTGATTGGCTTCCCCATTTTGCTATATTGATAAACTGCTTCCAAATGAAAACAATCAAAGCAGAATCAAGTGTAATCAACTATACTAATTCAATGCAGCTTGCGTGAATGTGTGCAAGTGTGAGTGTGTGGTGTACTATATTCTATTGCGCTGCCTCCATAAAACAGTTTCTACACAAAATCTGACTGTATTCAGCCTATACATTAACCTGCTCATATAAGTCGAATGCTATAGTTATTGCTTTTTCTCTCTCAAGACACATTTTCATACACGTAAACACACACATACACATTACCAAGGAGGTGTACAAGCACCATCTAGTGCTTTATTCTGGAAATTGCTCTGCAGAGTGTCAGAAATCTGTGGAAGGATTCCCACTTTTGTGAATTCTCCTAACCAAACGAATGCATCCTGTCTTTATGAAAGCAAAACACACAATAATCACTCAGTTAATGCTTTTCCTAATTTATGTCTGACCGTCCTCTAACCCATCTGTGTCGTCTCAGGTGCAATAAATACATGACTATTTCACAAGGTCACAGAAATATACACATCTAGAAACAATGCATGACCTTCAAATAACTGAAAAATAATAATTTTAGTTCCTTAACCTCTTTCAGATTTTTTTCATGACGTCATTCTTTCCAAATAAATATAGTTCATCCTCAGTCTTGATGGAAACTTTGAATACTCTGTGTGTACGTGAGTGTGTGAGTGTGTGCAACAACATTCATCATGTACCTTGCTTCCTCAGCTTTCACAGATAAGAGGCTGATGACGGCAGAAACATGGAATAGTTTCAGCAACTCAAGGGCTTATCTGGAATCATTGACATCGATGTCACTAACCTGTTACTGCTAAAGCAATTATTCATTGCACTAAGACGTAAGTATGCAAAAGCTCAATTTCTGAAAGTTCACTCTGTTAGAAGCCAAAAGCACTGCTGGGATTTAGCTAAGCCCGAAAACAAATTCTAACAGAAGAACACAGAAAAAAGAAAGGCATTCAAAAACAAACTTCAAAACACTAATGTGATTTAGAACTATTATTATATACACATATTGACATTTTATCTGACAACTAAATATATATGATGTATATAAGATACAAGTATAATTCCTCACACTAATGGAGACCCTTTGAGAAAACATGTTCAAGATTTATATAATTTCATATCATGATGGAGCAAATATCACAGAAATGTATCAAAATCAAAGACAAATCACAGTTAAATAAGAGCTAATACACCAAAAAATAGTATGATGGGTCAATACAGAGACTGTGCTCTCAGTGCTAGATGTTAAAGTTGATAAATGTGTTTTAATTAGAAGCAAGAATTGAAGAGAGCTTCACATGACACCCAAGTTTACTCCCTAACACTAAAACAAAAGATAACAGGCTGACCCATGAGCCACCTTTGCTCAACAAAATCTAATGCATGCTTAGCTTGAGTGCAGTGTATTAATAGTTTGTTTAAACTTTGACCTTATGGCTCTGGAGCGTTATCACAGAGACAAGATTGTGTCTTTGTGAGATTGTGACTAGAACCTGTGATGTTACACCAAGAACCTGGCTATTCAATGTAGTAAAAGTGGTGCAAATTTTAAAAATACATCAGATCTGGGTTACTGTAACCTGACAAAGTGTGATTGCTACTAAAATGAAACAGGCTGAGTGACAGAAAATCTTTGCAACTTAATTTTGCACAAATCCTGGTGTGCCATTAGCCTCAATAGTCATTTGCTGCATTTTTCCCTCCAAACACCATAACATTTCATATTAAGACAATACAAATTTGGAAAAAAACTGATGGAATTATTTGACAATAGGCCTGCAATTCACACAAACAATAACCTTCACACCTAGCTCCAAACAAAGCATCAGGCCAAATGAAGCCTGCAAACAATTATTGGATAAACATATGGATAGATTTGGTAGTACCGGCTCCCTGCTATAATATTAACTGTACTGTAACCAGTGAAGTCATGAGCAATACAAGCTCTGATCTCATTTCTGCTTTCCTGGTGTTTCCAGGCCAGCTTTATAAGCATATAAATACAGTTGCTGCCTTTTATGGTATTAAAAAGCACTGAGCTGACATGGTTCATGTTTGTGTGGAAGGGGTAATGTCATTCATAAAGGACACACATTCATAATCCACACCTTGCAGGTCCGTCAGGTTCAGGTGGGTTCTCTGCATTGCATAAGTTTATATGGCAAAATACAATATTACAATACACTTAAGTTTATGAGAGAATGGGTGAAAATGACCACAGTTCTCAAATCGTCTATGTGTAAACCACACATTGAGATTCATTACTATATTTGTTTTAACGTTCTAAAATAGACTGATTTACAACATAACGTCACACATTCAGGTTTTTTTTTAGCCATTTGACTTACTTAACAGACAATCAAAGCAAAAGAATATCCTTATCTTCCAAGATTAACGCAACTACTAAAACTTTCGCTTGAATTAAATAGCCACTGCAAAAAAATCCTTCCCGGCATCCGTAGATCTGTGACGTCATACACAAAATGGCAACTCGGTATGAATGAATGTGCAAAAGACGAAAACAAAGACTTACACTTTGCATAAACTAACTGTGAAACTAGCATCCTGTGCATCGAAGAAATGACACAACTAGCACCGACGAATGTGTTGATAAAATAATGTACAGGACAGGTAGTGATGGTACTGTTGTTGTGATGAGTCATGTCAGAGCCGAGAACACAAACTGCTGCTGCTGCTGCTGCTGCTCCGGAGTTCACAGAGCTCTGGAGGAATGCGTCCAGACTTTCCAACAGCAGAACGAAAGAGAAAAAAAGAACAAAACAAGCAGGACCTACTTCACCCCTCTCTACAGGTGAGGCTACCGAAGAAACATCTAAACAAAGATTCTAAATGACAGAATTTGGGGGATAATGCAGTTAATTGTTTCATTTACAACCCTTGAAAACTCTAAAAATGTTATCTACAACCGAAGTGACTTTCCACAGCTTTGACAAATAATTATGAACATGTCATTATTTTGTTCAAACCTCAAAATGTTTTGGTAGACTAAAATATAATAAAGTATGTTTGTTCATTAGACACATACTATTCAAGGTCTTTTTAAAATGAAATAAACAGGTGTAAATATGATGTACTGTAGTTATTTGAATACTGTAACTGATGATGGTTAGTATCTTGTCTTGACTATCATGTCACTTGCACAGATTTGCAGAGCCCAAAGCGCAGCGGCTGCAGCAGGTTTCTTAGACTGAATAATGCAAATTCTCCAGGTGATGTGGAGCCTTCTCAAGATATTATCTGGGATTCAACATCTCCAACTCCAACTACTACTGGTAATCAACACGGACCATGTGTAATAATGACGTATCATCATGATTTACACTAGAAATAATGTTACAGCTGGCTTTACTTTTTTTTCTTACAGGGAATAAATGTAGAAGAGTTGTGGCAATATCAGAAATTGTCAACCGACTTGCTCCAAAGGTCAGTCTCTGTTTTCGTTGCAGGATACAGTTTAACTCTGCACTTTAAGTGGCATGTAGTCAGCACAAAACACATGCTGTCTGTGTAAAGATTGTTTTATGCAGTCTGTATTTTTAAAGAAGTTACTCAATTTTGGATCTTGTTTAATCTAAAGGATGAGAAGCCGGTGGGGACTGAATCTCTGCTGCAGTGGATTGGTGACAGTGCCGTCCCATGTACACCAGAGTTTCCAAAGCTAAGAGTAAGGAAGAGGTCCACACGGTGGGTATTGTGTTACTAAACCCGAATGAATGAATCAGTTCATTGGGGTTAGTCAATTAGAATACACATAATGAGGCGTCAGTTTGTGTGCTATGCCATTCACAGTTAGATGCAAACACTTGATTTCAATGATTTGAATGGCTTTGTTCAGAGAAAAATAATCAGAAGAGCCTAAATTAGTGAATGATTTGTCATAATGTATCTTTCAGAAACATACACTAAGTGCCAAAAAATGTGCTATTATATAAATGCTAAACAAATGTATTATCTACAGTATAAGGCACAAAAAACAGTATTGACCACTCATGGATGGAAAAGTTTTACAATTCTGTTTTCTCTCCCTTCTTTTCCTACTACAGGCAAAGCAGTGTGGAAGACCTTATGAAACTGGCCCGACAGTTTGATGAGAACATGCAGCAAGACAAGGAGGCATCAGAACAGCTCAACACAGCTGGCAGTAACCCCACTGAATGTGCAAACTCTTCTGAAACGGTACCGACTGACAAATCGCTTCCGAAAAATGTGAAAGAACCATGTTCCACAGATTCAGAGGAGGCAGAGCTGCACGCACTGTTTGACTGCTCTACTCAGAGGGTTAGCGGCAGGCTTAGTCAAAGCTCCTCTGTATCGACACGTTCAGAGGAAATAAAAGAACAATCTGTGAAGTCAACAACAGTCGAACCCCAGCTGTCAGAGATCCCTTCAGTTTCACAATGTCTTTCAACAACACGTCCTGCTGAAAAAGGGTCATCTGGCCTCGGCACAAACGAATGCGATGACCTTGACGATGACTGGGGAAACGACGACCTACTTAATGACTCGTTATTGATCGCAATAAGTGAAAATCTTGAACAGCAACACAACACTGACACCACCTTGCAGTCTAACACTAAGTCTAACACTACTCAGTGTGCCTCTGCTAGCAAGCCTTCTGGGGATGCACACCCTGCACCCAAGGTTTCAAAAGTGCACTTGAATCCCAGCTGTAGTACACTACAGGAATTGTGTCCTAAACCAAAGACTACAAACCGAAGCACTTTCAAGTTAGGGCCCAATCCTCACTTACAGCCCCCATCAGGGGCAGCAAAAGAAGTTTCCAAATCCAATTTCACCGTAATACAATCTTCTAATCTCACAAATTCAGACCAGAAATCTGCTGCTGTAAAGACAGCGCTCTACAAAGACTCTGCTCCTCAGCCTGACAAGATCAGTAATGATCAAGCATGTGGGGCTGCAGAATCTGTAAAAGATATTTCAGACAGTTTATGGGATGATGGTGATGATGCACTGCTGTACCAGGTATGTGACAGTGTGGAGAGGATCTCCAACAGCCAGCCACAGCAGACCAGCCCCGACAGCTGCCAAGAAAAACAAGATATAACTGTAGACAGACAGCGAAAAACCACAGCGCCTTTGCCAATCAAACCCGCCTGGTCCACGAACGCTAGTACCAGCGCTAACAGACAGTCACCACGTGCTTTTGTTCGATGTAACTCATTACCGGGAACAAGCTGTGAATCTGTGAACTACCAAGGATGGAACATTCCCATGAAAGGTTCCAACAACAAATCAGGGACATCTCAAAGCCTCCCAGGAAGCCATGTGGCTCTGGGCTCATTTAGCCAGTTTGGGGATTCCTCTGGAACTTTCCAGCCTCCAAATACTAATCCGGTTATGCAGCCTCATATAGTGACAGTCAGGCCACCACAGATCTCCAAGTCCCATCCTCCAGCCTTCAAGAGAACTGTCTCAGATTCTACGGTTATAAGCAACAAAGGTAAGCCTTTATTTATAATGATGATACCTCAAACTTGGTGCAAGATTTATTTAAGATTAGTTACTTCATCACAGCCTGTAATCGGAGAACCTGATTTTAATGTGCCAAATAAGAAATATATCTTAACCACAGACCTAGCAAAGATGGCTTTTAGGGTTATTTTGTGTCAAATTAGATGAGACAGGTTTATTAATCCCCAATGGGGAAACTGTAGCCACTAGTCCAACTCATACAAACAATGCCACACAAAGCCATGAAGAAGCATTTAAGTAATGATTAAAAGTTGAAAGGTGCTGGATCTACCACATCTAAAAGTGTTGAGGAAAAATCTTCTCAGTTCATCTCTTCTACTGAACTTTACCATAAGACTGGATACCGGAGTGAAAACTCACAAGTGAAACAGATGTTTCATGTTGTTCTTATAATCATCAGCAGTTCATTGCATGCACACATGAACAATTCTTCCCCAGAGCAAGTAAACACAACGCCATGGCTTTAATTTGTGATGCTGTCAAGGGTCCAAACCTCAGGAAGCTTCATTGCCAATGAGTTGCAGAATAATTCCGTTTTCTGGATATGGACTAATGTTTTTGGTGCTTTAACATCAAATTAGCTTCACCGTCGGCCTCCACTGTTTGTAGTTATAGAAACAACTTTTTTTATGTTCACAAATTAAAACTGACTAAGATCAGAGCAACGTGGTACTTTTTCCAATTTAAAGGAGACTTTCCTTGTAATTTTGAAGTCTTTTATTCACTGCAATTCTTAGCAAGGAGTTTTAGTATGTCAGTTAACACTGGTCGTTCTCCTCCATTTCCAGTTTTTGTCACCAGCCAGACGCCAGGGAAGTGTTCAGCAGCTGAAATCGAGAGAAAGAAACAAGAGGCTCTGGCAAGGCGACGGCAGCGAATGCAGAACTCTCAAAAACCGTAGAAGGACTTCATTCTTACTGAGGGGATATTATTCTGTTGTGGTTAGAAAAAGTAGAAAAAATACAAAGCATCATAATAAACATTAACACAACATTCAACATCCATTCATTCCACAATAATGGCTAAGCCACTTCCTTTTTAAGGCTGTTAGTTTTGTATGTGTAAATAGTTTTTTTGGATGACATTCCTGACACTGCACAGAAAAGACCTTGAGTTTATTAAAGACAAGAGAGTGCCTGTTGTTTATAGCTGCTGGAGCATTTTGCTGCTAATGTAGAAGTATATTTATGAATAGACATTTTGATGCAAGCTTCTCATCTGGTACTGGAATAACACAAAAAGAGATTTCCCTGAGCTTTTTTGCATTTTGATTTTTGAAAAACAGCTACCAGCCATTGAGATTGAAGCCATTCCACTTGCTGAGACTGCTCATAGTCTTCTTTTGTTTTATTAGAAGCGACAACAATTTCATACCTTTAACCCCACCCGCAGAAATTGTCAGATTCTATATTTTGTGTTTGTTTACTAAGAAGAATAATGTGCCTATTTTCTATTGAAGTTTACTAATACTATTTTGGAGACTACGGCTTTTAATCACTGGGACGTTGCCTTAGTAGAAGTGAATCAAGACATCACAGCAGTATTTGGTTAAACATTTGGGATCCAAATTCATGTGTTTTCCATCCTGTCCTTATTCAGTTCATCTTGTATGTTTGTTTTGGTTTGTATTTCATGTTTGATTCTTCTTTTTGTGTGTGGATGTCACATTTTTTGTATTCTTTCCATATTGAACACATCAGACAGTATTAAAGCCGTGGTTTGAAGGCACAGTTGTATTTGTAATAGCCTCTCTATGCACCTTTGAAAACCGTTAATCCAACAACAACCATGTCAATGGGTTTCTTTAATCAACATGGGATGATAGTGAAATAAGCAGTCTGACTGTAAACTACTAAAAGTATTAGTGTTGATCGTAGTTTACCCCCCATGAAAGAAAAAGCTGAATTAAGTGGCAGCTCAAAACTGTACACACCTTGGTTTGTCATTTCATTTTACAGCTCACATGGATACTGACATTGAACAAAAGTAATAAAAAGCTTCATACATATTTGGTCCACTTTGTAGGTGTGTTCTTTGCTTTAACACCGGCTTTATTTAGTATCAAGCAGCTGCTCAGGATTTACACGGTGTCCTCACTACAGTCATTGGCACCCATTACTCTATCCTCCGTGTATTTCAGGGCTGTTGACAGGGTGAGCAGATATGACGGGCCCTTTTCACAAACACTCAAATCTGTTTTCAACAGGTTGCAGCCTGAAAAGGAAGACCATTGTGAATGTGCAATGGCCTCAGTGTGGAGAATATTATTGTTATTAGACGTGAGGGATTATTTTAATATGAGGGCTAATTTGTCCTCTGGCCTCTTATCACTCTACTCACCTGCTGGGCTGTGTGTGAGGGTGGCACAATGTTTGTCTTTGTAATCCCGAGAGAATTCCTCAGTGTTCCTCCCCCAGCCCCATCCCCTGCCATTACATGCCTATGAGAGTTCCCAGGTGTGTGTGTGTGTGTGTGTGTGTGTGTGTGTGTGTGACGGGCGGTCTGCAGGTGTGTATATTTGAGTATTTATCCCATTCTGAGCACGTAATAGCCATCCTCCTCCTCCTTGCCCTATCTCCTTCCCCTCCCCACCCAGTCTGACTGTAAATCAGATGGCAGGGCAATTTGGCAACAGCATAAAGGCCCCTGGTTTTATGACTATGATTATGGTTATGATGATGACTAGTATTTATTTCAACTATCTGATGAAATCCTTGGCTAAAGCTAACAGGTGTCGAGCAGGTACAATATCGTGCTCGCTGAAGGATCCCTGTAATGTCGCCATAGAGAGCGTAATATCGTCCGCCAAACAAGAATGGGCTGTTTCAGCACCCACTCGTCACGCCGTACATGGAGCAATTTCTGATTATTGGATGGGAGTGGAGCACCACAACGTCCTCTTTGTGGAAAGAGAATGATTTATGGCTGTTAGTCAGGCATAAGGCAGTAATTGCTGCAATGACGATTATGTTACCATGGCACCTGTTTAAACTGTCTATTCTTATGTGAATGTTTTCATTTTTGAAAGAGGAGAATTTGCAGCTTGAAACTGATGCGTGGAGACATTAATTGAAGTTGGGAAAGTGTCAGGGGAATGGTGTGGTAACAATTAAGCAAGAACAGAAAAGAAAGGAGACTATATGATGGACGGACACGTATTGTGTCATTTGATATATTTTATGGAAAGTTTGTTGAAACCAAAGGCGAAGGGAAAGACAGTTTATTCAATATGTGGAATAAATGTATTTGTAATGTATGAACAAAAGTGACCTCATAATGACACAGCAGGCAGTGTATAATGAGGAGAGTGAAGGTTCTGTTTAAGCCTTTCAACAGCTTGACTGCTTAAAGGACTGGTGTTCTGTGTCAAATGTGACCTTTCACCTCTATATGGAGGTGTTAAAGTGAAAAGAGGATTTCTCCTTCGTGGATCAAAACAATGTCACCTTTGTTCGACCCGCTGTTCTCAGCAAATAAAAACAATACTACAGTGAATTCACATTGACCAAAAACTGTTAAATAAGTTCTGGTTCTGTTTTCTGAGAAATAATTCAAAGATGATCTCCTTTTGTACAATATGTATGTATCTAGGGTCAATGTATTGGGTTAAATGTCAACAAACAGGGCCGATCAAGAGGTGATGTACCCCCAAAATACTCTATAGGAATGTGTTAATGTGTATAATGTGATTAATGTATATGTACATTTTCCTTATCAATAAACAAATGGATTTCCTTGGGTGATTGGTCAAAATAATACTTAACTCATGCTTCTATTTATTTTTGATAAATGCAGTTTAAGGGTCCGGTAGGTGGTAAGGCTCAACAGAATGGAGACAGATTAACTTTGGGGAGCAGTCAACTTCACATGATACAATAGAAACAACACACTTCCTGAACTCTGACACCAGGTGACTTTAAAACCAATCAGAATCCTGAAAGGCATAGTGACTGACATAAATATGTGTGAAATACAGAAGAAGATTCAATGAATACTTTTGAAGCGGTTTGACACATTCTGTCAAAGTTCAAACTGTAAAGAACTAATTAAACCTGGATAAATACACATATATACAACTATTATGCATTCTATTATAAATCACAGGCATTAACTTCACCCTTAACCTTACATAAATATGACTTGGCGAAAAAAAATTACTCTTATCTGATGATTTGCATAAAGAGTATGTTATATTAATCAATTATCCACTATTTATTAATTGTTAGTTTAGAGACAAGTTTTTTCAGTAACAAACTTGATGGAATAACCATCCAGTGCATATATGGTTCATTCTTATACAATAACTGTTAACACAGAGTCTTGCTTTGGGGTTGCAGCTCTCCCACCTGGAAATACAATCCTATTTTTGCAAGCTGTGATCAGCTGCTGGGTTTATGACTGCAACATATAAAACATTAAAATCATGTAAAGTTGTCATGCTATAAATTAAATGTAAGATGATAGTGGTTTAGATTGTCTTGTGTTCCTTGCCTTTTTATTTTCTGCACTTATCCCAGTATGAGGTTGAAGTGGCGGAAGTGAGTAATGGGCTCTGGAGGCAAACCTGTGTGCCGTGGAATATCCAGGGATGTGCAGTAGATTAATATGAGCCAACATTTTCCATGGGCATCTACTGTTCTGCTAAACAGAGTCCAAGAACAGCTACCATAAATTAAGCGTCTTTAGAAATACGACCTGAGGTAGATTTTACCTCCTTAACCAAAGTGCAGAGCGGCCATTGGAGATAGCACCTCTAATGGCTTTCCCATGCTGTGAGGCCAAACTGCAGAGAAGCTAAGCACTGTTTTCATAGTTCACAGATTACCTCCCAGTGTATGACTAATACATATAGCACATACATCAGATTTTTGTTTTTATCTTCTTCCTTCTCTCTACCCTTCTTTTGCTGTGTTTGTATATGTGTCGTCCCCCCCACATCTCTGGCTGACACACACACACACACACATAAACACATGCGGAGGAGGAGGTGAGCAGTGCTGTGGCAGCAGCTTGTCAGCAGCGTAAATGACCTGTGAAGAGTTTCACGGTGCGTGTCATTAGGCAGCTTTAGATTTGTTTCAACAGCGCTTTACCTGAGGGCTCCATTCATGGGCCCCCAGGTATGACCGCCCTCCCCACTGGGGGAGGAGGGGGGGAAAGAAGCTGAATTCCCCTAGTCCCTCTGTACAGTGATACGTGGAAAACCCTGATGAACATGACAGGGCAATGCCTCTGGGTGTTTTTTCTGTACAGTGTTACTCAATTCATTTATTTCTGTCTTTATTCTTTTTTTTAAAATCTGTGCCTGATTTGGTAGGAGATTAATTTTTGATGAGCTGATGCCAGTGTCATGTCTAGAATAATGACTGTACTTATTGTAATATCACATGATCACCCTGAGCACTGGAAGCTTAATAGATTACTCTTATCATGTAAAAAAAAAAAAAAAAAAAAGTTCTATACCCACCTGAAGCAAAACATACAAAACATAAGTTGTAGGAATTTGATTGCTCTTATCAAAGTAATTTACAATAAGCAAACATTCAAATATCTTTAGCAAGTAAAATAACTCGTGAAGGCCAAAGTCACCCAGACGTGAAAAAGATAAGATCTGAGGAGATGTCTACCAAAGTCTTGTTATTTTAATGTAAATCATTGCTCTGGAATGGAAGGAGTAACAGAAAAAACACTTCTTATGAAGGATTTATTTGCCCACTGAAAGCTCTGCAATCAACACGACTCTCTAAAATTCCACGTCTCGTGCAGCAGGTTTTTTTTTTTTTGTTCTTTTGGTTTTTTTGTTTTGTTTTGTTTTTTCAAATCTTCCCAAACCAAACTGATGCCATATTGATATCCTAGCATCATCATGCTTTATTAAGCATGCTGATAAGGGCCTGCAGACTTAAGCATGTTTTGAGAAGCAAGACTTTATTGCACACAGCCAACAAATATCCCTGTTGCCACATTCCTCTAGCCTATGTCTGCCAACACCTTTGCGCTACAATGGCTTTGGCTCTTTTTTTTTTTCCTCAGCCTGTAATAGTCAGCGTGGGATGTAATGGTCTGTTGACAGGTTTAGGCTGAGGTAATTTTGTTGCTGGGCTTTACAGTGAGGTGCCAAATCTTCCCCTGAGGAAAAAAAAAGGAGCAGCAGATGCAAGGAAGCTAGCTATTAGCTATTGTAACATCCACTTAGTTACCGACCATTATTTTAGAAGTTTGAGGAGAAGAAGACTGCAAATCATTTTTATATCAGGGCTTTGACATTGTGTCGGCTCATCTTCAAGGACTTTGGGGTAATTGCGGGGTTAGATCGTATTGTTGTACCACACTCAGTATGTTAGCTCGGTGCTTAAATATAAAGTGGTTCTAGTTCCTGAGAGTTGTGTACTCTTCAGTTAAAATGCCCCCCCGCTGTGCAGAAACACAGTTCATTATTTGCAGGAGAACTGCATAAAGAGAGGCCGGCTGAGTGGAACTCCAGCTGCTGAACACACACACACACACACACACACACACATACACCAGCAATGCAGAGGCACACTATAGAGAACTGTTGAGGGTAAGGGGGCTCCTTAGCAATGCACCCAGATCACACACCTGCCAGATGACCATCTCCTGTGAGGCCGTAACTAATGCTTTTGCCACCCACCGCACAAGCACACACTCCCACCCACCCACACACACACACACACACACACACACATACATACACATGCAGACATTGGTGTTTGTGACTTTCTGGGGTTATGGCGGGTCCTGCTGCTGCCTGCAAGCTGATGGAGTAGCTAATGATGGTCTGTCTTGGTGCAGTTAGATCATCTGGCTCTCATTTAAGCCTGGTGGCATGAGGAAGCACACCACATTACATAGTGTGCACAGCCTAGATTTGTTTGTTGTGGCTCTTGAGTGAAGTTCCTTTAGAGACAAAAAAAAAGCCTGTTGTTATGGTAAATACATGCACTTGATACTGTCATGTAACAGTCTCCAAAATATTCACTGGTTTCCCACCGACAGAAAACTTGCACGCCTTCTTAGAAAAATATTCACAGTGAAAAACCATTATGAAACTAAGAATATGGAACCTTTCATAACGTGGACATATTAAAACAGTAGTTGTACTAAATCAGCATGTGATAGTGGAGCAAAAAGCCACTGCTGCACAAAATGAGGATAATGATCCTTTTTCAGTATTTTGCTAAACCTCTACCAAAGTCAAACCTACTTTAGACATATAGATGCAAGGAGAACTCTGTATATACTCAACAATTACCAAAACACCAGGCAAAAATACTTAAAAAACAATAAATGTAACCAAGTTGTAATTAACCTCTCATGGTCATACATAGTGTGTTCCATATAGTATATATACTTAATTTTCAATCAGACATGGACATGCAATACATGAAAAGGAGAGAAAACTGTGATTACAGCCTCATTTTATACATACAGTATATATATCTTGGATTACAATGAAATTGCAAGACCATATGCCAAATATTAACCATAATAATAATAATCAATTCTTCATCCAATTTTGTGCGTGCTGTTTTGACCCTTACTTTCATTACTTATTTAAGCAACTAGAAGGCTTTGCTTTCTAGAGGTAACAGAACACACACACACACACACACACACACATGTCCCGGCTTACACTGTGAGGTTGGTCCAAGTCCAGAGCTCTGTGTTATCTGCTCAATGTCAGTAATTCCATTTTCTGGCATTGATAGAGAATGATAGATAGAAGAAGTGTAAGGAGGCTCATATGGACAGACAATCAACAACTTCCTCACACAGTTACAAGACGATAATTCTTTGTTATGTTCACTAATATACACTCCTTTGCTATCACACATGCATAAACATGCTATATGCCAAGTAGGGAGCGAAGGAAGGACTGCCAATGAAAAGCAAAGGCAATGTTTGCGGCACAGACTTCTCCTCAAAGGCAAATTGGGAGTCCCCAGTCAAATTACACGAGCTGTTTCCAAATGCAAATATGTGTTATCAAATCAACAAAGCAACTAAAGATGCAAATCGAGAGATCCGCGCTGCTCGTTTAGCATCTGTTGGGAGGAAAAGAAATGAAACATTTCCATCAAGACTTTGCCCTGTTTTTTCTCTGCTGAGAGCGAGACACAGACTTGTATGTTTTTGTTTGAACAGTCAGTTTTGAAAATCTTCACAAAGAATCAGGGCACTTCTGGTAGTGTGGGAATTCAACAAGCGCTCCGTTTTTGAAACTGTTTTGTCAGGGTTGAAAGTTGCCAAGGCTGCAGTCGGAAAAGGTTGGAAACGTGGGAGATAAGTGTGCCAAAACAGAGGGTTCATCGCTGCAGGTAAAATGAGTGCGCCCCTGAGTGGAGGTTGTATTAAATGTCTGGGATGAGTTAGCCTCAGACTGTTGGTGGTTGTTAAAAGAAGTGATTGTTCTTTTGCAACAAAAAAAATAAAAAAATGTGTGAACTATTTCCTTTTATGTGCAGTATAAAAAGTGATGGTTGATTTACTGTATGAACCTGACTTCTAGTAAAGAGTACAAATATGGTAAAACACATTCCCCTTAAGTTATAATATATCACTTCATGCCTCAAGAAAAAAATTCAGGATTCTAGGAATTCAGTCTTCTTTAATATTATTATAAAATAGGGGATGTTTTACAGGTATCATTATTTCTTAAATAGTGTATTAGTGAAGGGGTGATAGGGACATGACAGCGCTGCAGACAAATGATGACTCTTCTCTGTTATGTTTATTAATGCTGCTGCTTCTGAAGAGGATTAAGTGCATCATTTCTTGTACAGTTTTCACAGAAAAGGCCAACAGCAGATTCTATTCCTCTATGTATCTGTTTCATCACATGCATAAGCGTTAACAAAGTGTGTTTGTTTTCTCAGAAATTGCTTTAATATACAACCAAGTTGTAAATCCAGTCGTTTTTGTTAAAGAAATGAACGTCGCAACTACTCTGCAGACTTTACCACCCTCAGATCATTGTGGACTTTTCCTGTGTTGACCCATGTTCTGGTGCCTTTCTCAAAACCTGAAGTGCGTTCAGTGCTCAAGCTCAACTGTCAAAAGTTAAAGGCCATCAGAGAATGGCAAACCAAGGAACCATGCATCTTTTTGTGCTTTCCTGAGTATTTGTACTTGTACTTTCCTGAGTAGTTTTTATTCTGTTTACTTTCACTTTAACTTCACTATATTACTAACTCAATTGCATATTTCTACTCCCATACATTTTTAATGCACAGTATCGTTACCTGTTACAAAAAAAATAATTAACCTCCTAGGACCCACTGTCCACGTATGAGGACAAGAAATTCACAGCTTTATACAAAAAAAAAAGAAACAACTGTCCACCGCAAATGACATTCCATAAAATATTTTAAGAATGCATCTGAAAAAACTGTTGCATCATGATGTTTCCAATATAAGTAATTATTTAATTAAAAAAAGCCAAAACTCAAATACCTGTGGGGCTCCTGGGTCTTAGGAGGTTAATGGAAATTCAGTGTTTTTACCGCTGAGATTACTGCAACAAAGTCAGGAAGCAGATTTGTCATTGGGCCTAATTGGGTAATGAACAAGTGCAAACAATGGTCCACACTCAACCTGTCGGCAATCTGTTGGTGTGAACAGCAGTGTTCTGACTGCCTTTGGTTATTATTAACATTGACTTGTACTTTTGCTTTCATTACTTGAGTACATTTAATTGTAGATTATTTGATATACTCCAGTACAGTAAATACTAAATACTTAAAGACTTTACCTTAAGTAGTATTTCAGTTGGTGAGTTGAACTTCTACCAAAGTAGTTTTTTGGTAGGGTACCTGTACTTCTATTCAAGGGTGACTCTCCAGTACTTTATCCAACACTGGATGTGTGTGTTTGATCAAAAAGATTTTACACTTCTGCTGTGGAAGTTAAAAATGTATCCACGCACTCATTTACATGTTTCGAAATAGAAAAAGGTACCATTGCAACACATAAGCAATACATGTTAGTAAGTTTGAAGATAAAATATTGACTGGTTTTCCCAGTTATCCCCCAGAGATCAAAATAATGATGGACTGACATGTTGATCCAGCATGAAATACAGGGGGATGAAGTGATCAGCATGTTAGTGAACAGTGTCAATTTATGTTCAGGGACAATGTTTTTACAACTTTGAAATTACAGTACATTAACAAAATTTAATTGTTCTGTTGAAACAATATGTGATTGAGTAACTCTCTTTTTCTAGCAAATTGATTTTGTGTTACACTGTAGTTGCATGTGAACGTAATTCATATGAGACAAGGTCGGAAAAGGAGTGATGTGAGAGCAACATTTTCTGCGTGAGATGCATGTTATTGCTTAAACAAACCAGATTGTTGCAAGTGCTTTGCCGGAAAAGAATGACATTTGCAGGACATTAGCAAGAAAAGAAGGACATGAAGGCAGATCAAAGTGGGGATAAATGAAAGATGATGGAAAGAAGACGTAAGTCCAAGAAATGGAGCTTATGAACGCTTTACTGTATGTTTGTATGTGTTGTAAGTACATTCACAGACTAATATAGCAGCATAGATACTAAACTACGTGCTTCTGTGGGTTTGTCACAGTAACATCTGATGTAATTTACTGTTTTCTATTTTATCATGCTCCAGTTGTCAGGCAGATATGCAGACCCCCACTCCTTCCTCATCCAATTACATGGCCGTGACTACGTGTGACCAACTTCCTTTGACTTTGGTTTCCTCTCTCAATGGTATCAAACGTTCGTGTCCCATGTCACACATGCCACCTTGACATATAAGACCTGTTTACATGCTGCTAACCTCCCACCCCTTGCACGTACCGCCACGAAACACCCACGCACAACCCACGCTAAAGGTTACCATGTCGGGATTTTAATCTACATGTGAAATGTGCTCTCCTATGCCTCCTCTTCTGTCAAGTCAGCAATCTGGCTATTGCCGTGTGAATCAGAGAGCCTCACTTTATTGATCAAATGGGCTTTAGTCAAGAACACACACACACACACATTGGAAAACATCCACCCAGCAGCACACACACACACACTGGTGACTTTGTTGCAAATGGAGGGAGGGAGAGGGATGAGTGTCAGGCCTAGCGTGATGGGCGAACATCAATCATTGCTTGTCAGCCTTGCCTTTTTTTTTTCCGCATCCCCCCCCTACCCTCCGCCTTCCACCTCCTCTCACTTTTCTTCTGCCTCACTGATCAGCCTTTGTTTTGAATGGCAGTGTGTGGAGAATGCAGTCTGACCACATGGACGAGATGCGGGCTGTTTGCAGGTGTTATCGTTCTCAGCTGCCAATTAAGCCTCCTGTCGTTTACTCTGTAGCTCTGGGTCATGACAAATGCAATGCATTTTAATAGGCCTTACATATGATAGGCATTAGGAACCTGTTGTCCTCTGTATGTGCCGTTGCATGAATGAGTGCATTAAGTTTGTGTGTGCACATGTATGAGTAATGTCGGCATGCACTTCTGCCTCTGTATGCTTTAAATCATTTATTGTGTGTTCTTGTGTAGTACCATTTTCACCAATAGCAACATGTTTTTCTTTTGTAATTCATTTATTTTGATAGAAAATGTCATCATCCACAAAACGAATATTTGATCAATGGTTACACTCAGTAATTAATAATTTGACTTTTGCTTTGCACAACAAAATATTTGTGGCTTCTTATGACATTTAAAAAAAACACATAATATGATGAATTTGTTGTCTGATATTTGTAGTTGTAAGAATACTTTTACAATTTGCCGGCCCCTGTGTCCATCTGACTTTCTGTCTTCTTTATGTATAAAAAATTCAGTGAGACAGAGGAGGTTAAGAAGACATCCGGAACTAATAGACTTTCCAAAGACTTGAGCTCAGAATATGACGATTTATGAATCAGCCTGGGACAAGTGCAGCGTCTGTTTGTCGGGGAAGCATATATTTCTTCTTTTCCCTTTTTGGAAAAATGGATTTGGCCCTCCACCAGTCACTGGGAGTGTGTTCTCTTCATGTTGTGCCAAAAACTACAGCATGCTTCTCTTTCTCTGTTGGTCGTTCTGACTCTATTTGTTATTATGCTTTGTGTTGTGCGGAGAAAGCCCCAGTGTGTCTTATTTATAATGGGTGCCAGGGGCTGGGGGAGATGTGTTTTCAATTACCACTTGGTAGAATGACTGATGGTAAGACAATCAAGCACAGGACTGCTCCGTGCATGTGTGTGCATGTGTGTGTTTATCCATGTGTACAGTTACACATGTCTGTACGTTGCATGTGTAAACTATAAGCTGTGATTGTGTGGCTGTGGATCTTTAGTGATTTTTGATGTTTTTGGCTTTGATATTTTCTCATATTCAATGTTTGTTCATCAGTGTTTTGTTGGCAAAGAAATCACTGCTATTGAAAAACTAATAGAAAAAACCAAACTTTGTCATTTTGTCTGCCAAAACATGAAACAATAGGAGTCACCAGTGCTTAGAATTATCACTCTATTTCTCCAAATCATCCACTGATCTTTGATTTTACACCAAAATATTCACTATAAAACCAAAATCCAATGAACTATATTGACGTAAAACCATGACAAACCCTGACCACCACTGTCATGAGAAATTACAGGGAGGCGCTGGTGGTCTAATACTGAGGGATTGTCCTCATAAAACCTTAACTGGATAGAGAGAATATCCTCCAGCTTGTCTTGATCATCTGACTAATACAGAGCAGAAGAATAGCAACCGCTGTAGAGGACACTGACTTAAATTAGTTTAGAGATTCATACAAGCCGTCCACACAAACGTCTACACCTTAGACCACCAGAAACTGCAGAAATCTTCACACATCAACTAAACACAGGTGTTTTGTTTTGTATCCACTGGGCTTTTAGTAGTTCCAAACAGTAAATGACAGGGTCTCATGGGGTTTTTATACAATATATGAAGCTATTTTCGCTTGTCCATCTTTTATGTTCCTCATTTATGGAGGAAAAGATTCTCAGTCTCTGTTTCCAGCTACGTTATAGAGCCCTGGAGTCCGCTGTTAACCGAAATGTTCAGGACACAGATGGAGCCTATGAATGATTAATCACAGGTGCTGTAGTTCACAGCCAACCAGTCGCAACTCAGAGCTGTGTAATATCTGAATAATGAATTTTCTTTAAGTCTTGGATTGATTCATGGTGTATATTTATTTCAATGTATTGATGTGTACGATTTTTTCTGAAACCCCAATTGTCATCATCGTTTAAATAAGTTTAGATGTATTTATCGATTTCAGTTTAAGGTAAAATGCAAGACCTTTAGTGCACAGATACAGATACAAACACATACACAAAAACACTGATTGGGGAAAAGGACATATTAAAGTAGTATATTGTGCATTTATGAGTACCACGTAATGCATTACATTTACTCCATATTCATTTAACATATTAAAAGCCCTCCTCTCTTCTCTATGGTAGAAAACAGCCCAGTTCAAGAGCAGGAGACAAGTTTTATTTAAATATTCAATGAATTATGATTTATTGTAATGTCTGAAAACAAAACTTGGATTTTTTTTTCTGTTTCTGTATTTACACTTATGAAAAAAAAACAAAAAACAAATGACAGTCGTACCACCTGCTGTGTTCATATATTAACATATTAAAGCTATACATTATAGGTGACATGTAGTAGGTGTGACACATATAGGCTACTGCATGACAGGACATATTTCTAGAATAACTCCACACCGGAGCAGTATGAGGTTAATTTACGATTCCCATTCCCCTACCCATCCCTCCCTGTTTTGTCTGGAACTACAACAGTGACCTCTAGTGTGGCTGCATCCCTTCAGGCCTGAAAGCAGGGCCTGTTCTGCAGCAAAGTAATCACACCTGAATGAATCAGTCAGAGAAAATTAATCTCACCTATGACAGTTTTTATTTAAGGACCAAACCTCATTATGTGCATATGAACAGATCAAAGTGTTAAAAACCCTGCTTGCTTCTACAGTAGCTGGAGGTGATTTAGTAATTGAAAATGCGCCCAACCAGCTCTGCCTCACTGCCTTTGTGATGCGAACTCAGTTTGATACCTTGATAAGAAGACAGTAAAACATCAAAATTATACCTAGTCACTATTGGCGTACATACAAAACAGAATTCTCGAAAAGATGTTGTCATTTTCAGTCTTGCAGATTTTATTTCCTTAAAGGTAAATGTCATCACACTGAATCATACATTTTGTGTCTGCATACAGGAAATTCACCTGCACAGACATACTGAAGGCATTTGCATACATGCGTACATCAGCAAGCAAACCCCACACCACTACAATGCCAACCAACCCCAAACCAACCTCTCTCTGTCTCGAGCTAGGTCCTTTAGCCTGAGGCTCTCCACAATGAAATTTTCATGCAGCCATATGGAGGAGTATCGGTGAGAGAGATTTACTGTCAGGGCTAGACGTCCCACTGGAGAAAACAAGGAACCCTGAACATATTGGCTTCTGTAAATCAGGAGAGGAGAGGAGAGGAGAGGAGAGGAGAGGAGAGGAGCGGAGCGG
>JAPQRQ010000008.1:14082140-14105105 GCA_037367365.1 Apogon talboti
AAAAAGTGATAAAAACTAAAAGCACTGTTGTTGTTTTCACCACTGGAGACGCTTTAAATGAAAAGAATGGAGTTTGGTGTTCACCATTGAAGCGTGTCTTCTACACTTTGATTATGAACCTTATGAAGGTATAAAATTACTGTATGATGTTATTATCATTGCTAAGATTGTCTTTGTTGATCCACGGTTCAGACTAAACAGTGACACTTCTGACCTTGTTTGGCTGATTCCAAACAGGTCTGTAATTCAGCTATTGACAACACAAACTGTACATAAAATCTATGGAGAAGATTTATAGTTTTACTCTGGCGGTTTTCTGTCTAAAAACAGAGCTAAACTAACAGAGTTATAATGTAAACTATCAGCTGAAGATTGTTAGACACAGAGTTAATGTCACTGGCTGTCAAACTAACCCACTATGAGTTTTTGTTTGAAGAAAAAACTCAATGATATCATGATACAAATGTGTATAAATAATGAGCTTTTATTCAGTGAGTGATACAGTCTGTGGATACACAGCGTTGATTCGTTAGTGGTTTTGGTTGTAATAAGTGTGTTCTGGTACATGACTTGCCCCTGGTGTAGAGTTTGGAATATCAATACTACATATAACCCCTTTAAGAATATCATTTTTGCTTTAAAATATATCAAAGTTGGTCATACAAAGTTAACTGACAAAAACACATGGATTTTTGTACAGTGAAAATAGCTGACTGGCTCATTTTTGACTGTCTGACATGATATTTTTAACTGAAACATCTGGTCATCAAACGACTTGGCATGTGTAAAACTTTTAGAAGAAAAGGGTGAGTGGAGCTAGCGGTTTTAAAAGATGAAGAAATACTGACATCATTGCAAACACAGAGAGAGGGAAAGAGGGAGGAACAGGAGAGTAGGGAATAAGTAAACAGGAAGAAAAGAGAAAGAAAAAGTGCTTAAGTTGGAGGGAGGGAGATGGTAAGACAGTGAGGGGGGCAGACAGGGGGTAATGGAGGGAAGCAGAGAAGAGTTCAAAAGCACTTGGAAAATTGTTGCTGTAATAATAATCTGTTTCCTGCTGTACTGGTGGAGAAAAAAGATGACGTTCAACTTCGAAGAGATCCAGGCGTTGCTAAATGAGAGCCAGACCTGGACCAAAGAAGCTTCACAAACACTATGTGTCATTCTGGTGTTAATAATTGAACATCAGAGAAATATATATGATGGTATATATGTTACCTGAGCAAGTTAATACAGTATAAATAATAATGCTAAGGGTTGTTGTATTTATAGACTTCTACAGATCTTGTCCACCATATATTTTTTTTTTCTTTGGCTTATCATCTTTTTGTGAATTTCATTAATAGCATAGTCTACATCATGGCCCTATATCATCTGCCTACTTGTTTATGAACCTCATGTCTTAAAGTGTAATACCACTCATAACCAAGAGATGCTGGTTCCAAAAAGCCCTGGCTCCATAGTCAATGTTGTTTTTCCTCATTTGGAGTGTTCTGATGGTCCATCTTTACATGATTTTTCCATTAATAAGATTTAATGTCTGCAATGTCAACTTTGATTGACAGGTGTGATTGACAGCTCAGTCACCTGACAAAGTGGACTTTCAAAAGTTCTGTTCTTTGAATAAAACATTTTTTTTTTCCTGACAGTCAGCTCAACTGTTTGTTTTGGGTAGTACATTGATAAAGTTCACAGTTTTTCTAAGTCAGTAAGCCAGGGTTTAGGATGAGCTCTCCCATAACACCTTGTGCTTCTGCAGCTCTTGAAATATGGTCATTTCTGGCTCATAGAGCAGACGTGATGACAGTCAAAACACAAATTCCTGGGTTCTTAACAGCTGTGTTCTAAACACAGTCAAAATTGCAAAGTGTATATTTACATGACACCTCAGGCTCCTTTAGTTCCACCCCTTTTGTCAAAATGTGGTCACTTCAGCTCCGAAAAGTCAAAATGGCAATGGCCAAATTGCAAACTACTGGCTTCCAAATGCATCCAATAGGTGACATCATCATTTATATTGTTATATTATATTATACACAGTCTATGTGTCTATGTGTCGGAGTCTGTGTTGCTGCAAGTCAGACATTTGCTAACATTCTTCAGCAGACTCTGTCCCTGGTGGCCAGGCATGGGTGGATTCTCCTGAGAAATGAGTCTCTGGTTCGATTCCAGACTGACTGGACTTTTTACTGCACCTGACACCTCTACTATCTCATCTACATTTCCTATCTACTGCCATTTTATGGAGGTAGATGGAAAATAATGTATGTTCTTGTTAATGTGTGGTTGGATTATGTGAGTGTTCAGTATTCTTTGCAAGAGTGTGAAAGTGATGGCAGACACATTTGCACAAACAAGTGCGATTTGGGTAAAGGTAAATGCAGTAATCGAACATCTTTTCGTGTTTTAAAGCTTGTAGGCTGCATGAGGAAGTGATGAGCATAACGAAAGTAATTGTGACTTTATGTTGTAAACAGTACCATATGTCCATGTGTTTATAGGTGAAAATATAACCCCCTTATATTGAATCCAGACTCAATCTAGACACAATACTTGAGTTATTTTGAGGCCCGTGTCTTTCTTTTGCATCTTTTTGCCCTTTAATCTGACTGTCTGCTCAGAAGTCTGTCAGTCTGTTAAACCCTATGCCTCTAGTGCCATCATTTCTCTCTCTCTCTCCTCTCTCTTTATCAGCCTCCTTGGCCCGTCTACATTTATGAGGCCTTATCTTTATATCGCTGCTCTTCTTTTTTATTAGATGTTGTTTCAGCTGTGAACTGTGTTAGATCTCCTGAACCATGGGCATTTCTCTCTGTCGTGGGAATAATGCCTCTATTGACTAACTCAGACACGAAGAGCAAGTGAAAGCTGATTGCGTTGTCATGATTATTCTCAGTATTATTCGAAAAAAGAATAGAATTAGTTTGGGTGTTCTGTCCATATTATTGCACTATTTCATATACAGTACATATTAGTTTGTTATTTAGAAGATTGTGTGATGTGTATTCTTTTATTTGCCTATGTAATTTTATAAGTTTTATTAAAGTTTAGGCTTTGTCCTATAAGTAGTAGAAGTTCTTTTAATCCTTTGCATCAGTTCATCATTTATGTTAACATCTGGTTTGTTTCTTGTGCTTGTTCTTGATTTTATTATGGCATTTAATGTTTCCTCTCACAAAGGAGGGGGTTACCATCCAAAATGAAATGACCCAGGATAAGAAAGTGCATACTGCACTACTTATAACATAAAAGATGGTCTGTGTCGCTGAAAAAGTCATTTGAGTGAGTCTATACCAGGGGCATGTATTGGTCATGACATACAGAATCAGATAAGCTCACCAACTAGCTTACCTTGCTCTTCCTTTTTCTGCACTCAGCCTCTTCCTTTCCTCTCCTACTTCCCCTTTCTGACATAAACAACTCTCTAATTTACGACCAATAATATCCTGATTCAATCACCTGATTGATTTTGGACTTGTGTTCCACTAATAAATCTCAGCTCTTCTTCTCTTATTGAGTCCTCCATCGGATCTCCACACTCCACCCCCCAAACACACACAGTCATGAGCACACACACACACGCATACACGCACATTCGTATAGTCTAATGGTATTAGAAAATCAAAGTCTCTCATTTTGTCTCAGTATATCCGCAGGGCCTGGTAATAGATCTGGCTGTACTTATATCCGGAGAGGGGAGGAGGAGGAGACAAAAAAAGTAGGATAAGAGAAGAAGAAGAAGAAGAAGAAGAAGGAAAAGAAGAAGGCGCTGCAAGCAGAAGATGGAGAATTGAAGGGATGGGAGGAAGAATTTAAAGAGGATATGAGGAAGAATAAAATGAAGAACATAAGAGCAGTAGATAAAGACAGTTAATCAGGATGTGTGCGGTTCAGTTTGTGGACTGAGGCTGAATTAGGACATCTTTATCAGGTCGGTAGGACTGAGGCAGAGCGACAGGAATAGTAAATCACAGTGGGTGGTGGACAAAATTTACTTCTCTAAGATAGGCTTTAATCTGCTGTGGGTATGAGCAACACCAAAACATGATGAAAAATGGAAATTCTGCATTATGGCTAAGCTAAGATAAAGGAATATGTGTCTTGTTGCAGATTCACAAGTGTCTCCTGAACACTAAGAGCTGTATTCTGCAGTAAACATGACCTGTTTGCAGGTAAAACATCATCTGTCTGGTTTTAACGCAACCTTGATGATGTGAATTCTGCCTACCTCTTTACTCAGCATGATCACATCCTGCCATAGTGAGCAACATTTTACATCTGCATCTAATAAAAGAACACACGGTTGTTCCCCTTTCTGCCTTGTAAATGCCTTAAGGTGAAGTGACGTCTCCGCATTAAACATCATCAGTGGTCGTACGTCTGTGGTTTATGACCAAGTCGACCAATAAATGATGGTCAGAGCTATTTTTAAACGTAAGTAAATTTCTTATTTAAAGTGTTAATGGATGTGGACATGTATCAGAGCTGAGAGTTTAAGAGTATGCTTCATGCAACACTCATGTTAGAGCACAGACAGCCTCGTACACACAGTGGACAGTGTAATCACATCTGACTTTATGTCCGTGTATACATTTGCCAGTCCTCTTGCTGTGCACCTTGTGGCCTCCCTCCCATTAATATAATTAAATTCCACTACAAACTTTCCCTTTGAAACAAATTAATTAAGATGCTATTATTTAGCCATTGAGAGGTTAATGACCACCATTAGCAGCAAAGGCTACATCCACCATCATCAGCCAAACTTGGTTATTTGGTCCATTTTGGTTATTTACTGAGCCTGAGATTGATGGCTCCTGATACTGCTCGTGACGCTAATTAGCTTTTAAAACATAACACACTCCATCACTGCTCAGGACTGCTACAGCGACTAGAGAACAATCCCATCATCCTTTGCTGCTGTCTGAACAGGGAGAACTGGGAATTTTAAAAGACATTGCGTGCTATTTGCTGTGTCGGTAAGGGTAAAGTGTGTAAAAGTATTTAACCTTTAGAGTCACCCTGTACGGTCTTAAAAAACCTCAGCAGCTGCGGTTTTATGTTTTTATCCCTTTGTGTGTAAATAATGGCGAAAAATACAACACATGTGGATGTAGTTTAATGCATTAGATTACAAGCAGAGTATTAAAGAAAATGTCACATTGATAATCCAAGAATCATTATTATTATTATTATTATTTGGAGTAGTAGTTGTAGTAATAGTAGTTTTAAATAGTTTTAAATATAATAAAGGAGTAAAATCAAATAAAGTGAATGTGGGAATATGTGTGACAGCTTTACTTGTTAAATGTAAATACATGCTCCTCTTAACA
Source organism: Apogon talboti (assembly GCA_037367365.1). NCBI lineage: Eukaryota > Metazoa > Chordata > Actinopteri > Kurtiformes > Apogonidae > Apogon > Apogon talboti. The sequence goes on from JAPQRQ010000008.1 coordinate 14,087,471, forward strand.
GTATGAATCTCCATATTTCATTTCCCATTTCTCTCCCCTACAGTGTATTCTAATCAATAATCTCTGTCCCACAAAGGTACGAGTATCCCCCACCAATTACACCATAACATTTAAGAGACAATAACATTTTCATTCCCCTTTGTTTCTCACTTCACAAAGTTAAATAAATTGCTTTACACCATGACGTCATTCAGAGGACAGTGGGTGTCAGGTAGTCGACCCAGCTCTGTCAAATCACCTGACTGCTGTGGATTTGGGCAGTGTCCAGAGGTAGAAATGGTAAAAAAAAAAAATAAATCCCACAGGGGACCAGATAAGTAATGGAGCCCCCACCAAAGGGCATTTAAATGACATTGTGGGGATAACAGAACTGATTGTCACGCGTTTACACTGTAGGCGATTTACGGCAGTTCCATAAATGTTTATTAGCTTTTCTTCTATTTATAACCTCTGAAAATCATGATGGGCCTGAGTATGCCCTTCTGTCTCTGTACTTTTATGATCTGGGTGAATATACCCGGTAACATATAGCCTGCAGAGCACCACTGAGGAGTCTTAGCATGCTTGTGTTTGTGTGCTTTATTACATGTATTTGACATGGAGTATGAACATTGCTAACCCTTACCATTTTTTTTTTTTTACAGTATATGTACATGTATGGCATCCCACGCTCTCTGCAACTCATAGACATACACTCATAACCGCTATCTGCACCGCTCACACACAAATAGCTGTGCTCCCAAGGCAATAGCATGTGATATAAGGCAGGTTCCTGTGACAAGCTTTTATCTGCAACAGTGTAAATCAACAAAACTGTATATACGGAGGAAGCTGAGATTCCTGAATCTGCCTGAAGCTCAGCAAATGAAAACGCTCCCTTAATGTATCTCCCTTTTTTGTTTTAAGAAATAGTAATGATTTGCGTTACATCTGACCTAATGTTTTTAGAAGTCAGGTTTTCATAAAACATGCCTCACAGTTTTTAGCACAGTAGATCTTCCATTAATGAATTTCCCCCATGGCGATAAATAAAGTTTATCTGTTTCTTTATTTTGAGAACAGATATCTACACTTGACCTTTATGACAGGTGGTCCACTACTCATGTTACCACGGCCCCTTTTATGTCAAAACAATTTCACAACCTTGTTGACACAATTTTAACGTTATTACTTACTATGTAAAATCTTTATAAACTAACAGAGTGATACCTGGTATGGCATGGAGATTAGAAATCTATATGTGTAAGATTGTAAAAAGTCGCCATTCCTCAAACTCTGAGGACGTCATCAATTCTGATTATTGTTATTGTTTATTAAGCACCCTATATTATACATAAGCAATGTTAACACCAAAAACATTTAAAGCTGCTGAAATCATAGGAAAAAGTACTAGAGTTAGAAAATATCTGAATTCCTCAGTTCATACCTCTGATCCAAATCAATAGACTTCATATAAAAACAGAAGACCTGATGCAGTTTCATGCTATGGAAAAACAACAGTATTACACACTGAATCTTTAAGTTACTGTACTTTCTCAGATATTAGCTAGTTTGTAGCTTGCATTACTCACCCGCATTTGGGCCAAGGATTGTAAGTCACGCATTTATATATCCCAAAATCACAAATCATATTTATCTCAAGAGATTTCATAGTCTACATAGTATACAACACCCGTAGTATTATTAAAACCCCAGAGTGGAAGAAACAAGCACAAAAGGGGTACCTCTATGACAGACATAGAATATATTAAGTGGATAAAGAAATTTATTGGTATGCACATGAATAAATGTGCAGAAAAGTGAAGAGATGGCAATAATTGTGGACACCAATTGTCTTTCGTGTGTTTTTATCATTGAAGAACTCCATTAACTTGTCGTACAACTCAGTGTGCTAATCCCAATATTTTGAAGTATATCAGATACTTGGCACAAAGTAAATAACTAAAGTCCAAATGGCTTCTTCAAAACACACAAAAACAAAACCTTAAATCAACACAGGCAACTTGGATAAATCGTTTCAGCGACTGATAATGCAGCATTAAATCAGAGCTTTCCTCTTCTATACAAGGGAAAATAATGAATTGACAGTTGCAGGAGGCTGTAATACACTTGTGCGTCTCCTCCTACTACATCTATTTGTCATGCAGAAGGTATGTTTACAAACTGAAGTAGCCTTGCTCTTCTCGTTGGATGGCTGCCTTCAAAGTTAATCACTGGCTCAGGTTTTTAAGTGTGGGCCAACTGTGGTCATCTGCAACAGCAGAGGTGTAACTTTATGAATTAATTGCTTCACAGGCCTTTGGAATATGTGGAGGGCTGAAAATAAACAGTGCAAGGGTAGGTGTTGGAACGGCGGAACAGAGAGAAGGCCAGCAGAAGAAATGCAAACGCTTGTTGCTCTCTTTCCTTCTCTCTCTCTCCCTGGGACAGAGATTTATGGGAGATGTTCATGACATGGCAGCAGGGCACTAGAAGCCCTGCTCGCTCTCACTCTGCTTCTAACTACCCCTCCCTTGATCCCATTGCAGCTGTTCTCACCCTGGCCCACTTGCTGCACCTGCCCAAAAAGGCCCTCAAACAAGACTACCGTGAACATCTCTAACAGTTCTTAAAGAGACACTGCTGCCTTATACAGGGTGCTTGCTCTTTATCCAAATAAAAATTCCAGGCTTTTTCAAAACTCCTATTTTTTTCCCCAAGACCTTGACTTTATGCACTTTTATACTTGCGCTCCTACTCTTTTGGTTGAGATTGTACCTGTTATGTGTAGTAGAAAAGTTCATTTTAATAAATCTATGAATGAATGAATACATAATTTGCAGTAAATTATGTTTTACTGACAGAAATGTTTTCAAAACATATGAAAATCACCAAAAGTGCATGGATATCACACAAACAAGTTTCACTTAAATCATTCCAGTCCTAACCGGTTAGCCAAATCATATCAAGTCTTTTAGGTGCTTTCCTCATGTATTTCTTATCTTACAAGATTATGTGAGTACTAGTGCATTGACCCGTGGGGATCCACAGGTTTTAGATGTGGTAGTTTTAATGCTGTTGAATATTCGTGCATGCTGTACCGCTTTTGTCAGCAGTCACCGCTAAAGCATTCTGGCCATTGCAACGTGATTGCAAGGCTATTGTATTCCAAAATTACTAATATTTCCCAAAATATTGGTCCTATTATCGTTTTCGCTAGTCTGTTCCTTGACCAAAAATACATAAGTATGCCAAACTGCAGCAGTCAGCTCTTTCCGGATTTTGTGTGAATCCCAGGACACACACACACACACACACACACACACACACACACACACACACACACACTCACACACACAGAGAGAGAGAGCTCACTTGGCTTTTATAATATAGATGAGCATACTCTAAAATTCAACTATGAGAGAAACTTTTTTCCATACTTTATTAAGACTTTCACACAAAATTCCAGACTTTTCAAGGTCTAGAAAACAGCGCATCAAAATTCCATACTTTTTAAGCACCCTGCTTATAGCAACATTTGACGTGCCCATCGGCCTGTCCAAAGCAATCCAGAATGGAAAACTTTAGCAAATACAAGAGAAAATGTTGTAAAATAATCATAGTCACCTGAAAATGAGTCATAACTGATAATCTGAGTTTCCTCCTGGTGCCATCAGCAATTTGTTTGGAGACAACCCCTGAAAAGTTCAAATGGTAAAGGTTACATTTTTACAGTGAAATAGAGCAATATGTTATTGCCCATAAGTACATATACAGTAACTCTGTCTTGGCCAGCCAAGGGAGGCTGATTTCCCAAATGTGTACCATCTTTTGACCTTATTCACATGTTTTTCCACCGCTGTGACACTGCTGGCGCTGTCCGGACAGAGGCTGTCTAGTGTTAGTCCCAATGTGTTGGTGTCCTGGTCGATTTATACCACCAAGACACTAGTGGGTGGTAACGCTGGCTCCTCTTCCCAGACAGAAAATCAAAAGGAAAGACAACTTATCACTGGAATTAAAACATCTATAACTTCCTGGAATATGGAGGGCAGCTGGTCTCAGTAAAGGCCAAGCAGGAGTTTTGAGTTCAATTACGTGGCATACATGAAAAAGTGTTGAAATAATTCTGTAAAGTAAAAGTAGTTAAAACTATATATACAAAGATAGTTATAAGGAGCACCCATTTATATAATGTTCAATACATAATGTAGATTATGGTGTTATATATATATATACACATTTGGAATATTTTAAATTTTTGTGCTTTCTGCTATTGAGTATAACATTTAATTCATTTTGGCTTGCATAATGGGTTGTATGTTAAATAAAAATAAAAATTAAAAAAACACTTACAATATACATATGATAAGTAATAGATTGCACAGCTTAAGTTGCAAAAGTTTCCTAATTAGCGTTCATACTACACATGGGAAAAGGGCATAAAAATCTCAACTTGTACAACTGCAGTTGACAATGATCACTGAAAACATATAGTATACATATAACAGCGAATTTTTCTAAGCCCGGTGTGGTCCTTCCATCATGCACAAAAGCACCAAAATATGTAAATACACAACCTTCTTTTAAGTGAGTGAGTTTAAGAAAGTTTGACAACTACGTGAAATATTTTGTGGAAGTTAAGTAATGCTAATGCACCAGCGCCTGACCTTTCTCCAACATTATCAATGGCTGCATTAGATAAGAGTTATTACAGTATTTCTCATGAGTGTGTCAGCATGCACACAAGTATGTGTGAAATGGTCAAGATGGTTATTTGCGCATGCAAATGTGTGTGTGCGCTCATGTGTCTTGGTGAAGAATGCGCCTCTAATTCTCGTTAGAGCCCTAATGCAGCCATGAGTTGACAGACTGCCTCGGCTATGTGCATTAAACTGACGGCGGCAAGATAAACGCACAGTACCCAGATTAAAGTGACAAATAGACTCTGCATGCAAAGTGGCAAAGGTAAATTGTGTTGCTAAATGCGAGAGGAGACAGTTTTTGTGAGTGCAGTGCCCAGACAATCTGTGATAAACGGGTCTAAGTGCTAGAGCACCCAAGTCGAAATCACTAAATCCCATACTGCCCTCAGACCACTCATTTCTCTCCAAAAACATCAGGGCAAAGCCATACATTGACTGTAAATCAAGTAAATGCACTGATATGCAAAAATAAAACCCACTTTAAGTGAACCACAAGACTTTTTTTTTTTTCTTCGTTCGATGAGTGAGAATGAGATATCACTGGCCAGTGAAATCTCATAGGCGAGATCAAATGTACTGTACTGCCTAACGGTCGTGCAGGATATAAATTTGCTGTATCACTGACATGTAAGCCATGCAATAAAATAAAAAGCCTATAGATGTTTCTCTAACAGTTGTCTTTATAGCTACACATCAAGCTATGACAGGCATGTTGTAGTCTACGTGATCCACGTTTCAGTAGCCATAAGCAGAGTGAACACCCAAATCATGTCTGCATGTTTTCCCTCTCACATGACAAGTCAGGAAACAAACCACCACACATGTATTACATTTAACACCCGAGTGGTAGCAGCACTGGTGAGTGACACAACTAGTGCTACAGCAGCAGTAATGTTACCGTATTCCAACCTGTTTATAGTGTATTCAGAAAAAAAGATGACAAAAGTGAGGAATTGCAGGAAAAAAAACAATGTACGAATAGGAAATGCTTTCTTTTTATCATTTTTATTTAGTTTTGCCAGTAGCAGTGCAAAACGTCTCTGGATTTAAGTTTGTGTGTCAGGTCAGAGACAGACTTGGCCAAAGATAACGGTTATGTACTGCAGAACTGTCGAGTTATTACTTAATTTGCATTTTTGACAAAGTGTGAAACACTGTTGTTGTCCTCTGCCTGTGGGTGATCACATCACACTGAAAATACATACCACACCTGTGTCTTTGTAATTCTCACACACTGTGTTGAAGCACTTTTTTGTTTTTTGTAAAAGAATGCTAAATATATGAGTGAAATTATGATACGTAACTCTTGTTATTGTTTTGTGTTATTGCTAAGGTTTTAATTTACTGTTATCACTGATCATTTTAACCTATTATTCATTATGGTATGGTGTGTGCTGTTTGACCTCTTGGCCAGGTCACCCTTGTAAAAGAGACCTTGATCTTAATGGGATTTTATCTGATTAAATAAAGGTTAATTAAAAAAAACAAAATAAAAACTTAGGGTGAATTAGAGTTGTTCTGTGGTTAAATAAGGTTAGAGGGATAATTGATGGTAATTTAGGCAGCGTGGTGTGATAGCGCTCAAAGAAAACAAAATCACAAAAATCTGTAATGTAACTGGATAAAAATCATTGGTTCATGGCTCATAATAAAATCTCAGCATGACCATTAAAGCTCGGTAACAAAATGGTATTAGTGAGGTAACAATTTCATAGTAAAGATAATGTGTATTAATCCTTCTCAGAAGAATGACGGCTGATACAAATGGTCTCAATCAGTGGTATTGCGTGTGCATCGATGGGTAAAAGACTACTAATTAATAATTCGTACCCAAATTTACTGAAAACCCATGAAAATCCATTTAAAAGTAGAAATGACTTTTACATAATGCTGAAATTCATGAGCATAATTGATGGTTATAACAAGTGTTTATAAGTAATGCAGCTTTAAATGTAATCTGCACTGTAAAATAAATGTAAATAAATATAAATAAAATGCCTATAAATAAAATAAAATTAAGGGAGGATGAATTTTGGCATGGAAATAATCATACATTCTGACTCACTCTTATATTTAAAATCCCTGCTAATACAAGGTGTCACACTTTTAACCTCATTTAGTAACACTACCTATAGTCATTTATAACCCTACTTTTACCATGTGATGTAAAGCGCTTCCAGAATTTCATCTATGATCATCAAGCACAAAATAATACACCTAGTTTATTTATTGCCTGATGATCAGCGCCGATGCACTAAGAAAAGAGGTTGAGCTTCACAAATAAAGATACACAGTGGAGGAACCTATCAGCACGGTGGTTTGCATGCTTGTTGTGAGTCCTGTAAGCTTCCTATTAGGTACAAATGTAGTGATGTTATTCTCACCTGGGAATGCACTGACAGGCCAGTAAACACACTCATTTCCGCATTACACAAACTTCCTAAAGTAGAAATTAACTGACGACACAGGCTGAATGTTCTTTTTTTGTTGTTTTTTTTTACATATGAGCGTGCATGTGTGTCCAACAGCGACTATCAGGGCCTATGCATTTCCTCCTGTGTTTGTATTTGAGGATGTGCGCTCCGCCATCTTGTGCGACGGCATGTGAGTGTTTATATGTTTCGACACAGACCTGCCACTTTGGCCTTCGGGGCTGAAACATGAACCAACATAGCAGCGTTTACATCAGTACGCAGCAATCACAGGAGCCAACTTCCCAAAGACTCGCCTCTGACCACATCAGTGTGGCCTTCGAAACATAAACACAGTTGATTTAGGGACTGATACAGACATATAAAAAGGTGGATGAACTACATTTTACATTTGCCCTTTAGGCATTTAGGCTGGCAATCTTATCCAGAGTGACATTTGTTTTGAATATCTTATAGTGATCACCGGAAGGCAAAAAGACATTATGTTTTAATGTTTTTGGTTTATTTTAAACTGAAAACCCTTGTACTCTGGTGACTCTGAATGGTATCAGGAAATAAGCATTTGAACCTCAGTGTGTATAAAAGGCATTACTACCAGTGCATTACTTCATACTTATGCAGGGAACTTTCAATGCAGTGTCTAAATTTAGTCTTTAAACTGTGTTGTGGAGACTGAAAAACACAATAGTAAGTCTGTCTTCAAATGAAATATTCATGTTACATATAAAATAACTATATCTAGTAGTGAACCTACCCACTACAATACCAGTAGTTTCTATTATTGAATATTTACGTAACCTTGAAAGGCTTATTAACATTAAAAATCTCTTTTCAAGGCGGTTCTGTCCAAAATAAGCAGTAACACAACCAGACATACATATACACAAACATCATATGAAATATAAGGCAAGTATAAAATCTACAAAATGGCTACCTCGATGGCATTTAGTATCCCTTTAAAAGTGTTCAATGAGACCAGTTCCTTAAATATCACCGTTTCACAGATAAAAACTTCCCAAGTGTCACATACTTTTATAAATTGTTGTAAAACACATGGCAAAAGTGCTGGTTATGGAGAGTTTTCAAGATATCTGATGAAGTCTTATTACATACATAGTGCTTGGTAAACTTGTTCATTAATGATGGTTAATAAAGTGTTAGTTGACTAAGAATAACATTCTTTTGCAGCTAAAAAGGTTCTCCACTGCTGACTTAATTTTGGATGAGGTTAACTTGAACAACGAAGAATACATTTGGATAATTAAATGTGATATTTAACCAGTGCTTTAGAGAGACTTCATCAGTTTAATTTATATATAAGGATTTAATGAATATCCTATGTATGAAACTGGACTTTGCTGAAATCTCTAAAATGTAACATTAAAAATGAGAGGTGAACTCGTGGGACCGTTTTCCTGTAATCCTAACTACAGCTGAGGTGAAAGACTACTTGTATTTAAATGCAATTTGTAGGAAGAGGGTTTTATTTGGCTTCTAGTGTTTAGGACATTCTTTCCCATACTGTGGCGCCAAAGTAGGGAAAAGAAACACAGGCATGAAGGACACCACCCTGACAGAGGTGCATCTACATGTTGTTAAATACTTTATAAGAAAGGCAATTGAAATTCACCAAGGTTAAATCTTTCTGTTACAAGTACTGGTTCATTCTCATTGTAGCCTATTTTATATCACAAACAAATCAGGTTTTTTTTTTCCTCATGAGGAACATTTGATATTTGAAAACTGTATTAGACATAAAGAGTCGTGTGTTATATGGAATGCGTATGGTTTATAAAAATTTATGTATATATTCACCTAATACTGTGTCTTCACAAGTATAATCGACAAGCACTTTTAAGTTTTATTTATTTTATTCTGAATACATTTTGCTTATAGACCAGTGTGATTTGTAAATTTATGTTTGCAAGGTTTATTCATACATTGACATATATTAGCTTAACTTATTGACATGATGAAACCAAAAGTAGACGATAAAAGGAAAAAAAAAAGAAATAAGATGTATCAACAGGACAAATGCAATGAGCATGAATGATACACACAGCTCTGTCAAAATACGTCAGTGTATTTAAAGTATGATGGATGAAAGCGGTAGTCTGACCCTTGAAGTGGAATCTGGAGCTGCGTACCTTAGAGATTTTTGTCAACTGAAAGAGCAAAAGCTACCAAAACAACTGTCCCTCAAAGTGCTGCTGAGTTGACCTTTTCGGAGATTTACAGCAGAAACTAATGGAAGTCTTCAAGTACACAGGAATGAAATCCCCCATCACAAAAGGGAGGAGATTTTATTCTTAGTATTTTTTTCTTTTTAAACTATGCAATTTCTCCCAACTTTAGTTTGGCGAAAGAGGAGGATGACATAAATCAAATGAAGGGCCTCCTCCTCCTCCTCCTCGGGGCCTGGAGCACTGAAACCCAAACCAAGCCGAGGTTAATGGAAGTTCAGCTCAAGATTTATTTTAATTGTTCCATTGTAATTTCTTGAACTCAAACAAAATGTCTCCTTTGTTGAAGTCAGGTCCTAAATTATATCACATCTGTATTGGAAAATGTTAAGTGTCAAAAAACTCTTTTTTTCTCTCCTTTGCTATTTCTCACTTAAAATAATAAATACAGTGTTTAGTTCAAAAGCCTCATCTGGGGAGTGAAATGACAAAATACAGCGACGGAGAGGAGGAGATAACAAATTTTGTTCGTGGTCTAGTTTATGAAGGCTGTTAATGCTAAAACCTTATCGCATAACTAAAATAACAAAAAGTTCCAATTTCTTGGATTTATATATTTACACTGTGAGCTAATTTTCAGTCAGTCTTATGATGTGTAGCAGCGTTGGGTTAGGTGTGTGTCTCAGCCGCAAAGAATGACTTCATGCCTATTTTAAGGGAGAACTAATAATTATTCACCCATTATTATAAAAGTATGCGCTTATTTTAAGTACAGTGAACAGTGCCTCCCAGTGGGACGCTGGTACAGAAGGACTATCCTCACATCTATCGTTAGATGACAAGCTAATCAATTACTCAGCAGGAGTGGAGGTTTTTTTTAAGTCGTAACAACATCGGATCATATGTACTTCAAAGGGATATTATGTTCATAACCATTAGACAGGTGCAACATTGTCGAGCGCACAATGAAAACCGACGACTGCTCTTGATGTGCGAGCCAGTTTCTGTCCTTGAACTTGAAGAATGACTCTGCGTGAATCGGACCAGTAACACACCCGCCACACGAGCCAGCGCCGGCGTGTGAGTGCTTCAAACAGGAACAAACTGGTATTCTGCGTCTCCTTCCATTCTTGCAGCCCCAGCTGTGCAAGGGGCCTATTTTAGACATCCACGCTGCATGCTGGGATACGCTGACACCCCATGAGCCGTGATCAGCATGTGTTGCCATGCAGTGGTGTCTGTGTTTGTGTGGTAGCGAAGGGAGCTGCTGCTGATATTATTGCTAATTATTGAAATAACTTCCTGCCACCTGTCTCACCGACACCCCGTGCCAAAGAACGGTACAGTATGCAGCCCTCGCACACAGGCAGCCCACATGCAGCGTCTGCAAAATGACACCGATGAAGAAAACCACCCAAGATTCACCCCTTCAGATGCTTTCACAAAATTTCCATTGTTGCAACAACTAATTTTAGTTTCAGCTAATTTATTTTATACTCACTAATGCATCCTTGTTTTTAAAAGGAGTCCATTCTTGCAAATCACAAACTACATTTTTAAACATATGAGATCTATATATCTGAAAATGCAGGCACAACTGAAAGTAAACTTTGGTTTTACTTACAATATGATACAATAAGATATGATAGGATATACGATACGATACAAATAATTTTGGAGCTAGCTTTGCTGTATAGTACTGTGATTTTTTAAAACAACACAATAAAAGAAACAAAAAGTGATCAAATATATTGATAAACTCTATAAAAAGAAATCTACAAGACGTTTTTTGTTATTATAATGTTAAATCATACAAATAATTTGGAAAGAATTTTGAAGTTTTAATTATTTAGCTGAACATTTTTATGCCAATGATGCACATTTAAGTTTTGTCAGGTTTCTAATTTATTTCACTTCAGGTGGTTAATTTCAACTTTCTTTCTTTACCGATCAGAGAATTACAGTGATTTTTAACAAGGACAATTATAAATTTCTCTCACAGATATTGATACCTTAATATTTTAATAGAGGCAACTTTTTCCTCTGTAAAAGCAGATATGTTGATTGAAGTGCTGTTGAATTTTAACACTGACATGTTAAAAGTGTTTGAATTTTAGCGAAGCGCTGCTGCCTCAGCGTTTTGACCGGACGGAGGAGGTGTTAAAGAGGCGAGGCAGATCTGTGCTGGTGTGAGTTACATGAGCTCTGGTACTTAGAGTGGCTGAGGATTTGGAGGTAAGTAGGAGCAGAGTGATCCAGGGCAAGGGTGATGACTCAGGGTGGATTTATGGCAAATAAAATAGTTTACGTGCATTTTTTTTCTGTGTAAGTTATGGGTTTGATCCAATTTCAGGAATGGGGATTAATAAATTATAATACTCCTTAGCTTTTAAATAATCTTCTTCCTGACTGTTCCACACAACTTATCGTCTACCTTCATTTTGAGATATCTTCTTTTTATTCGTCTGCGTCTCGTCCTAAATAATAGAGTTTTCACCCTTAACCCATAAAGACCCAAACAACCGCCATCAACCAAAAGCACGTTCTGATCTAAAATCTTTAATACCTGTTGATCCACTAATCCTATCAATACATGTAAATAATTGGCCATCTTTTCATGGTCATCAGATATGACCCATCTGGGCGTTCAGAGGATCCCGTGGAAACACTGTCATCTTCTACAACATTGATTCACCAGTAAAATCCATGGAGTTGGATCAATGACAGTGGATGGAAACACTTGGTTTATGTTCAGTTATTGATATATTTTGCTGAAAAAGTCACTTTTGTCTTCAGTTTTTGTTGTTTTGATATAATAACCTTTGAATTTACTCTGAACTTTAATGAATATCTACATGATCAGTGAATTAAATATAGGAAAATACATTATTTTATCTGAAAAAAACATAAAATAAAGAGGATAATATTATAATAAATAGTGATAAATCACTTTAGAAAGGTTAAAACAGAGAGAAAAATTAATTTTGGAACTGTCACAAAAGTAGAACTGGGTCTTTATAAGTTTGAAAGATTGTATTCTTTTTTTCTTTGTCTTCTAATTTCAATATGCTAAGTGATGACTAACCTTACATCTTACTTCACTACTATCTATTTTTTTTTTTATATTTTGTTTAATCTTTTCTATTTTTTCCCCAAGGTCAAAAAACACTCAAGGTAATGTAGCTGCTCAAATGTACAACCTTGACCATTATTATTCCTGTCTCACAGAAAATACAATTATATGGAACTAAATGGTAAATTCATTTTTTATATACTAAATGTAATGGTACCCAAATAATGTTTTTGCTACAAATGTAATATGTGCCTTGAATTTGCATCAAGGATTAAAATAATCTCTGACTGTGACTTCTTTTGCCTTTCCCCTTTGAACAGGAAGTAGTTGAATGGATGTCAAATATTTTAAAAAATCCAGGCTTTTGGATTCAAAAACAAAAATGATTTGGTTACAGTCAAAAAAACTTGATGGTTTTGCTAAAATAAAACGAAACATACGCAATTTTTCATCACATCTTTGCAGACTTTATTTCTATATTGAACCAAGCCCTGGCATCTCTCCCTAAACCTAACCGAGTGCTAATCTAACCATAAAAAACTACTGTCGTCACAAACAGATGACATTCGTGTAAACGGAGCTGGTGGATCTTTTGGCAGAAGGAAATAAGTTGCATGCAAACAATATACATTTATGTTTAGGAGGAACATTTTTTGCCACCTTTAAATTATGATAATTAACATTTAATTATTATGTTGAAATAAATCATGATGTGGCCATATTTATGTTCATAACAGAATGTATCTGTGGTTACAGTTTTAGTTCCATATGATCATATTTTCTGTATGAGGGTTGTCAGGAACAGCCTGTAGGGGAATGTCATCATAATGTGACCACAAAATCTAGTTGAAGTAGGAACAAGTTTCGGGTGTACAGTATTTTGAGCATGTCCTTACTTTGTGTGGTCTACCAGCGATCGTTAGCACCTTATCATCAATGCAACAACAACAGCCTGTGTTGGCTGGTCCGGGCCTGTATGAACCCGTGAGATAGCATGGCGCTGGTTTAATCTTAGATTTGTGACACAGGTTCTATTTTACTGTTCTTGTTGTCATCTTTCCCTTTTAAACACTGCTTTTAGACATCAGCTATAAAGGTTTTATTTGGTATTCCATCCCTCTCAACTTTGTCTATTAACTTGTCCACATGCAGCGCTGACCCTGCAGAGACAGACCCGTGACGTCTGTCAGTGTGTCGACTTTACAGCTCCGATGGGCTGGAGGACAAGTGGGTATAAGGATATCCATGGTAGACTCACTGGCATGATGGGATGCAGTGCCAGGCATACCTGCCCACTCTATAACTATGCTAACCCCTGTCCTTATGAAGAACAAGATGGTGGTGTTTAAAAGCGCTGCTGTCTTTGAGCAGATACTGAGAGACAGATATTTCACACGCTCTTGATTTCCTCCCAGGCTATACGATTTCGGACTGGCAGCCATCTTGGAGTTTTAACTGCGAATTGAGATAAGTGTCGTGACTCCAAGGTTTCATTACCTCCTGCACAGTTTAGCACTGGATAGCATTAGCTGTTAATGGCCCTTCTAACTAAAAGGGGTGATTCAGACAGACAGCATTCAGCCTATAAAGCTTCCTGCTAAAAAAGGATACACTCTTAAAACATAAGCCGTTGTTTTCAGCACTCTTCTAGCTTCACATGGCATGTATCTGTGTTCCTTGTTGAGGTTTTAATAGTAAAACATACACCCTATTAATGCAATGTTGAAAAGTAACATGTATTGGTTTAATCTCAAATGACATACATGGATACATAGATATCATTCTAAAAAGTTAGTTGTGGATTTTACAAGGTGATGACAAAGGCCTTGACCACCTAGCGAAGGACTCCAGCAAACGCCAACTGTGAAGCGAGACGTGTTTAGTTATGGAGCTGTAAAATCTTGCTGGTTAATTAGTCAGAGAGGCAAGGCAGGACATCTACATCACTTATTTTAACCTTCCTGTCTGTCCGAAAGATGGCTGACCTGTTTTTAGTTTGTAATTTCTGAGGTCGGGTTATAATGTGGATATATGAAAATGGAGACTTTTGGAAACAATGACGGAGATGCCTGTATTTGCTGTCTGATGTTTCACTATAGTATGCCTTGGCTTTTTCCACACGATCATTTCCACAACAAAACAAAACATTACCATTGTCCAGAAGCTGTTAAGTCAACATAGATGCCGAATTACGAGTGATAGTGTCAGCTAAAGTCTTGTACAGTTAAACTCTGCTTTTTATCCCAGCACTACTGATTACATTCACAACAGGATAACTACTATTTGGACAATTTGCAATAATTCCCATGTCCTGTGGTATTATCATGTGAACTGCTTTTAAGTGATTATTTCTGGAATTTTTTTTTTTTTTTTTTGGGAAATTGTTCTCATTTTAAAACACTGTCTCTACATGAATAATCAGTTGTATGCATTCTCAAATCCAACCGTGTGATTTTTATCTTATACCTAGGGGCTACTATAAACCACCCCAGCATCTTCATTTGCAGTCTTAGAGCCAAAAGAAAGTCAATCCACACAAGTAAACTAATATTAGCTTTAATAGTTGCCTTGATGGTCACAAGATGAATGCTGTATCTCATCTCATCTACAAGAACATAACAACGTTAGCAAGATTTGATTACACAGAATCTAAATTTAGCTGGGCAACTTATCAAATCAAATAGAAATAAGATGTACAATCAGAGTTTGGGGCTGCTAAGATCCATTATTTAATAAGAGAGCCCCGACGTAATCTAAAGTGTATCCATGAAATTTGCTGCTGTGCACTGATGTTCTTGAAATTAAATCTGTCTTATTTGCTTTTTATTCATATGCCTAACGTGCATGTGTGTGAATAAATATATGACATAATTTTATTGTTCTGCTTGACTCTGCTCAATTTGTGCCTGTAAAATGAAATGAGGATTGCCTGTGTGCTTGAATGTTTGCATCTGTAATAGATTCTCAGCAGGGAATACGTCCAATTCTAGAGCACTAATCGACCCGTTTTCATTCATTTTAACTACATACAGTACGTCAGTACGTAAATGTGTATGGGAATAAACAAAAAAGGATGAAGAAAGAAAGAAACGGTGGATGAGTGTCTCTGTTATACTGTTTACCGATCTGCTTCTTCTTTGGCTCCGTTAACAGCCTTGAAATTTAAAGAGAGATGTTTAACAGGGCCCTGGGTCGGCCTTTGACAGACATACATAGAAGCTACTGTATCCTGCCTATATACAGAATGTATGATGAGATTTCCAAGCTGTAAACATAGGAATAAAAGGTCAAGGGCCATTTGGGCATGTCGAGTGGATCTGGCAGCCCATAACAGGCGTCTTGTCTCTCTGATAGGTAATAAAAGCAAACAAATTAAAAACCCTGTGTAGCTCCCAAGACTGGTGACATTTACACACTGATCACAATGTTTATGGCGATGGCTTTTGCCAAACCCTGGTCGTTGTCTCTACGTGTGTCACTGACCGGGTTTTCTTCCCAATATAGTCAGTTATGTTGGCGTCTTTATGCTTATAAGAGGACAGGAGCAACAGCAATAGCAGTGTTTACATCAGGAAAGGTCAAATACATTTTTGGGGTTGTTTCTTTATTGTAGTGAAGAGAGAGGGCTATTTTTTTAATTGTACATTGAGAATTTATGCAGTTTATGGCATGCCGCCTGTGACTTTATATTTGCAATTAGTAGTGTCCCTTTATTGACCATGGGAAGTCATTAAACAGATGTTATACATGCTACAAATATGATTTTTAAAAAAATATTCAAAACAATAGCTGTCCAGTGGCACCATAAGCTTCCAGCAGCCCATTTTCTATTAAATCTGACATATGGTCAAGAGCCATTTGCTTCACATGCCCTTTTTAATTCACTGAATGTCTGGCAGGGGTCTATTGACAAGGCCGCGTATCTCCCAGCATGCCATTTCATGCCTCTTTGATACAGTGATTTATGATGTACGCAGAGTGTAGGAACATAATGTAAAAACATAGCATGTTGTCGGCAAGGGATAGACTCTCAAAGACTGTTTGTGATGGTTCACAATGTTCGGCTGCCTTATCATTCCAAATGTAATCCTGCTTGTTCGTCCCTGGACTCACAAACAGTAGAGTCGGGTTTCTCGTTCTCTTCAACCTACTCTGGGACTGTGATGACAAGGGACAATCCCATAATAGAGTTTGGATCTTATTATCAACATGCTGCAAATCTGTATAAAGGTGATTTTCATGGCCTTACATGGAATGTCAGCCTATCTATCACGTCTGATGCATTGAGAGATCTGACATTAGGCCATATTTCTTTTGCATATATACATGCCCTGTTGACTACACTTACGTGCATTTTGTAACAGTAGACACTTAGATACTTTAAGCTAAATTTGATGTTTTTGTCATCTGTTTCTACAGCTCCTTATGACCAAACTCACTTAATTTATTAATTTCTTTAGTCATTAAATACGTACCAAATGTTTGCTCCTTCATGGTCTCTTGCTGCCCTCTAGAGTACTGATACACACTTCTCTCACACATACAGAGACACGCAAAATGCAAGCACTTGCACTAATGTACATGCCTATATTCTATCTATTCAAATAAGTTCTGACATGCAGCCCATGTAACACTCTGACCTTTCTACAGATGGGGATAATTTACCTGAACCACAACAGAGAAGACGAGATATTAAGAAAGTCACAATGAGATTAGAATGTGCAGTTATCAAACATGTCGACATTACCCGTAGCTTGAAAATGGCTCTCTTATTAGTACAGTCAAGGTAATAGTACTTAAACTAGCAGTGGTGTAGTGGCAGTACCACAAACAGAAGCACCAGTGGTCATCAAAGTGTAACAGCACAATGATACTGTTGCATTGGCAGCAACATGCAGTGCACTATACTGCAGTTACAGTAAAGAGTTAACTGCTGCTCATAAAGCACCTTTTGAGATTTCTGTTGTAATACTTAAATCAACTCTTTAAAACATGACAGTGCCTGTGGTCTGTGGATTCATCTCTCCCTTTGCATAGCTATGTGGTGATGTCTTCATCAGTGAGACGTGCAGCAAGCTGCTTCCGTGATCCGTTTAGTGTCGGCAGAAGTCCTGCACGTCCCCTCAGGTAAGCCTCTGTCAGACACCAGACAGATAAAGCAATATGAAGAATAACAAAGTGGAGGACGTATCCCAGAGTTCCTCCTTGAGGCAGTTGGGCAGTTTGTTATTGCCCAAGACCTGTCAAAGTCTGAAGAAGGGC
>JAPQRQ010000008.1:14124349-14163503 GCA_037367365.1 Apogon talboti
AGATAGATAGATAGATAGATAGATAGATAGATAGATAGATAGATAGATAGATAGATAGATAGATAGATAGATTATTTCAAACATATTAAAACAAAACAACAACAAAAAATGATATGAAAGAAAAGAAAACATACTCGAAATGAAGTTTAACTTGTATATATTCCCGCCCCCTTACCCCATCCTTTTACCTAACCTGCATTCTCATGGCAGATTCCACAATTAACTAAATAAACTCTGTCCATTTCATACAATAATACCTGTACCAGAATTAAACACTGTCCATTTCATAACAGTAATACACAAATCAAATATAATCTTTGTCCCTTTCTAAAAATAAATAAACTTTGGTCATTTCAGAACCATACATGTATCAAAATATCAATCATGAAGTGAAAAGAAGTTAGGAAAGTGAATGAGAGGCAATAACAGAGGAATAAAATCACAGGGTTTGGAAGATGTGGTAAAACCGGTCATATAACAAGTGGCTTACGTAGACAGCCTTTTTCTGAATGGATGTCTGGACAGGTCTTTCCCTCCAAGAATATAAGAATAGGGTTATGATCCAGACAAACAGCAAGAAAAACAGGTGGGGGAAAAAGGAACAAGTCAAAGTAGACATGGGGATATGTGTGAGTCATGTGTATCACAGCTGAACGAGCCCATCTGAGCCCTCTAGGTAGCAGCCAGTCTTTTGTGGTTATGATATTGCTTCTGGATGAAATTCAGTAAGAGAAAGGATTCTGAACCGAGCTGCTGGAACTAAGCCAGTCAGAGTCACAAAGAAGGAAGGGGGGGAAAAAAAACAATGGCGATCATTATGGCACAATAGAGTCATCTTTACATTGAGAAGTATCCAACACAAACACGCCTTCTCACACAACATGATGCATAAATGAACACGTTTGCATTTATTTAACCTTTACAAATCATTTACTTACCTGGGCACTGAAGTGAGGTAACATCTGCTGTTAATGCATAGTGTGCTTTCTGCGGGTAGTCCTACCGTAGCCCACTAAATTAGGTTCCTTCTGCTCAAAACCTGTGTTTAATGCTGCTTTCTAATGGAACTAATGGGATCGTGTTGACTTTGAAAGTAAGGTATATTGATACGCTGAATGTCCAGATTATTTCTAAGAATAATCTCCCAGAGAAGAGTTATGGTGGTGGAACACTTCCTTCCCTTTTCTATTCTCTGCTTTCTATTCTATTTTATTATCGAGCTGTTCACTTAAGTTACAATATATGTCGCATGGTGTTTTGCAGATTATAGCTGTCGGGGCGTGTAAGAGAACAGTTTTAGGAAGAAAATTTTCTATAAAGCCATGATAATTTATGTTTGCTCACGTGCTTTTAGTTTTTGTTGGAGTTTGTTATTATCATGATCTAATATTTGTCCATTTATATCTGTCTTTAGTTAATTTCTTCCTGAATATGTTCACTTCCTGGTAGCAGAGTGCCAGTAAATGAGTATGTACTGTATGTTGTCCCTAAAGAACAGGTGACATGAGACTGTGTTCTCATTGAAATATTAAAGGTTAAAGGTTTATCCCCATGGTACAGTTTCCGGACTGTGAAGACAATCTGATTTTTTTAAAATTCTTATGTGTATGATCTTCATTAGGTTGTGAAGTGGCCTTGAGTGAGCTACAGACACATTCAGGACTCCAGAATAAATGTAAAGCAGATGACTAACCTGCTCCAAATTACACGTGCAACAAAGTTTAGCCCTGTTCAGACTGTTAAACCTCTGATTAGTCTCCTCCACTTCTGTGTTTTACATAAGGACTTTAGTTTAACACCACTTGGTTATTCAGCTACAGAGCTAAAACAGGGCCATGTACTAGTAGTCAACTGGGTTGGGTCGCAGGTTTGCAACATGAGATAACAGAGTTTGGATCCTAACAATAATTTCTTTCTTTTTCCCTCTCTTTTTTTCTTTTTTGGACAAAAATAACATCTTCTTTCCTCAAAAACGCAGGTGGACTTCAGTCAAGCATTAAAATCAGAGGCTTATGACAGGCATTTTCAGCTGAACGAAACATTAGAAATTTGGCACTGAACACAAATTCGTAATTGCTGTGTTCACATTCTCAAAAGGACTCAGGTCATTTCATCCATGAACATCCTGATGTTCACTCCTGGGTTCTTCGGTGCTTTTCTCCTTCTCCTCAAAGGCATCAACAGTGTTCAACACTAGACACTGTTATTTTACAAATGGAGTCTGTTAACATCTACTAACAGCTCCCAGAACAGCATGAGCATTGGCAAATGTCATTTTGAAAACACAAATATGGAAAACAATAAGTAAAAATATTTTTTAAAAAGTTTCTATGTATACCTGCATTTCCAGTAGATGTTATACTGACATGTATATTCATATCAAAGCACTCACCCCTATCAATAATGAACAACCACATTGAAGCCACTGATATGTTCACTGAAAGCAAAACAGGCAAACCCAAAGAAGCACAGGAGGGGTGAACTGAAAAGCCAAACAAACCTCACAGCTCACAATCCTCTTGCTCTACTCCATCACCTTGTAACCCAGTTTAAACAACTCCATGGAGTATTGACCCATTTCCCCTGGTGTGCCACCTCAGGCATAGAGCCACTACAGTCTTAGTGGATTTGTAGAAGAGAGAAGTCTGGCCCAGAGGGAACAACAGGCCGGCCCTTCCCTGCACTTCCACCTCCTCCGTGACCTTTCACAGAACAGCACAGGCAGATATTACAACTCCTATCTCACTGGCCTCTTTGAGGATCAAACATGCCCTACACCTGGAACACACACACACACTCACTCACAACAAGCGTGCGTACAAATACACACCAGTCACACAGAAACACAATGACTGCCACTTGTATGGGGACACACATACAGTACACACACACACATACAGTACACACACACACACACACACACACACATACAGTACACACACACACACATACAGTACACACACACACACACACACACACACATACAGTACACACACACACACACACACATTCAAACAGGAGAGGAGAAAATGCTTGTATATACACACACACACCACACAAAGGCAACATGTGGTCCCTCATACACCTGTACACACACAAGAAAAACTCCAATTACATGTGCTCTCCCTCAATGCAATCCTGAGACAGAAGATGGGAGCGATAGAGAAGAAGAGGATAAGAGGATGAGAAGGGTGCCTGGAGCCAAAACGAGTTGGTTTTCAAGAAAAGAGTCATCTAAGCTGCCAGTCCTTGTCTTTTCTTTTGGAAAAGATAATCCTCTTCCCTCTCCCAGCAGATATGATCCCTTGTCTACAGGAACCTACTGGTATGAATAGAAGCAGGTGAACTGTCTGGGGATTTGATCACTTCAGGAGCGATTGGATTCCTCAATGTAGAGATGAGCCTTTTTTCACGGGCCAGAGCTATCATTTCCAAAGTAGGCTCAGTGATCAGAAACTCACCTCTGGTTGCATCTCAGCGATATGTAGGTGTGTGTGCTTGAGTATTCTTGCTTGTAGGCATCCAAATGACAAGTTTATCTAGGCATATTCTGCTCTACCTCTGCTATGCTTAGTTGCTGAGTCTGCGTGGTTTACAACTATTCATAAGAGTGGAAATGCTTTTCCCAGATGCAACTCAGCCTAAAGGACTAACCCCTAAAAAAAAAATGTATTCACCCATCTGAAATGCACTTTCTAAAGACTATAATTGCTCCCGAAGAAAATGTGACTTGTTAATTGTCTCAATTGAAATCTAACCGATCGAGCCTCAGAGTCAACACAAGTTCAATTTGTGCACGTGAGTGTGCATGCTTAAAATATACACTTGTATCTATACAGGTGTGTGTGATTCCATGTGCGATCATGTTAAGCAGCTGTGATGGGGCCCAGTCTCTGGGTGGTCTCACACCCTCATCCATAAATTATTACCCCACTCGCCTGCTGCTGGCCTTGAAGTGGGTTGAGGTTAGGTTAACATACTTTGCCAGAATGTCAGCCTTCTGTATGTTTCACAGTGTAGCAGAGCTCTATTTTTATAAAATACAGACCATCTGGTAGGGTTGATTATCATTTAGATTACACCGATTCTCATTAAGATAATAACTCTGCGTATTCATTACTGTTCTCAATTCGGGTTACAATTTGTGTAATAAGAACCTTTCGTGGTAGGTTTAGGCTGTTGTATACTTCAGGTTATCCCATATATTGTGACACAAAATGATTTTAATTGTTTATACGTGTGCTACTATTGACTCTATAACTGAAAAATTTAAAGTATCTTTCAGAAACTGTAGTCACAGGTTGGAGCACTGATAAATTAATCTTTTAGCAGTCATCACAGTTGACCAACATATAAGTTTTTGTTGAATAAGAAGTTAATATATGTGTTTTGCTTTAAAAACATAAATCCACTCCTGCATCATGATATTTGATTTCATAAAAATGTACAATTTATGATTATGATTTTGTTTATTTCATCTGTATTCATGTCAGTTGCATTTTATCTTCAGTAAGTTTATGCATTTATTGGAAAATGCTTCAGCTTAAGGATACAGTTTAGTTTTAGGAAGTGAAATCACTGATGCGTTCTCTGTTTTAATACCCTTGTGAGACATGATGACTTAAACATACGGTCAAACTTTATCCACAAATATTTTTTATCCTTCTAAGAAGCCAAAAATACTCGGCAAACGTTGTGTCTTTGACAGACATATAAGATAAGGAAACACATGTTTGAATAAAACACACAAACAATCCAAAACATTCTACTTAAAACATAATTCACTGCATATTTTGCTGGCGTTTAATCATTCCTGTAAGTATATAAATTGCTGTTATTATCTTTGGCTATTATGTCTAATTGTTGCCATAGCTCATATAATCAGAACTACACGGTGAGATTGGGTGTGCATGTGTAAAACTGTTTGTATTTGAGTGTATTTGTGTTTCTGTGCATGTGTATGGACTTATGCCTGTGTGTTCGTACTGTATGAGAGTATTGTATCTGCAACGTTATGTCAATCTGTGTTTTTTTTTTCTGCACGTGCACATAACTTAAACAAACAGCGCATGTTAGGCAAGAATGTGGTTTGTCTGGAGATTGCAGAGGGTCTGTGAACACACCGCCGGTGCACTTAACATAGCTGTTCATCAGCAGCAGCATGATAGGCTCTTTTAGGCACACACAGGCGTCACAGTACTTAGACACATCAAAGTTTCCATTAGGACACACGGTGACAAGTTAACTCTTGTGTTAAGCAGAGGGAACTACAGACGGTCACACTACAACAGGTGACATCTGACACCCTCCTCTGGCTGCCCGCTGATGACCCTTGATACAGTATAAAAACTTTCTGTCATCATCATTCACTGTCAAGTCGAGTCGAGTCTCGTAAAATTCCTTTAAAAGGTGCTTTTAGCAAACAGGTTGGCCGCATAGTGCCTCAGAAAGAAAACAACGCACACAATGCAGATGAAAATAAGACATGTACTGTAAAAACAAGACCGAGTAGACACTTGACGAACTCCACCGAAACTAATTTCTGTGTCCCAACCTCACCACATGCTAATTCAAGCCCAGTCACACAATAAAAACAAAGACTCTTTGAGCAGCTATTACCACGATTTCTCTTAGGCTGACATCAATTGTTTTGACTCTGTCAGAAATCAAATGGAACTATGCCTCTGGCTTTTTGCTATGGTTAACTCTGCAGCCTCAGAACCAATTCAAAACATGGCACACAACCAAGGCATCCACTGAGCTGCGGAGTATTATCAAATTCCCAGCGACACTTCCCTCACCTCTTAAAATGCAGTGTGAGATTGGAGGTAATATGTTCAGCTGAGTAGGACAGAGATCATTTTGATACTAGGTAAAGATTGGAAAAGCACAGGGGACGTGCAAAAAGCCTCTTAGATTGTATAATTTAATCATGCACGAAAGACGGCAATACAAAAAAAAAACGTTCAAGGCCTTTTAAAAAAAAAAAACACTGACTTTCTCGGTCCAAGTTCTGAGCCTCTGTTGGAGTGATAGCATTATTATGGAGCCAAGCTTTTATGAGCTTTGGCCTTTCATACTGATGATAAGATCCCTTTATAGCAGAACGATTGTTTTTTGCTAATGATCTCTGGTTACATTTGTGTTAGTATGTTTGCATAGCTTTGGGAAAACGGGTGAAATATTCTTCACCGGAGTCTGATTTTAAGCTGAAATATATTAACTATTGTCTTTCGTCAGACTCCACTGAATAGCAGTAAAAAAGAAGAAGGAGAGAATCATTCCTCGTGCTTGTTTTCAAACTCCATCCCAGGCAACAGATGTTGTTCATTCTGCTTGGCTGTGCAGAGGAAGAGCACCAAATCGTGCTGTTTTCAGCCCAAATAGCTCACGCACAATTACTCTGCCAGGGATCTGTGTGCTTTGGCACGTCGCTGTGGTTCCCCCTTTGTTTTCTTAATAATTAGCTTGTGTTTTCACAGGGGGCTTATATAGTGTGTGGAAGCAACTCTGTTTCAAGGCTACGTAATCTAGTCTGTGGCCTGTCGGTTTTCGTCTACAGTATTCCTCTGTCCTTTCTTAATCTCTTTTGTACCCATCGCCTTACATTCTACCTCTATTTCTCTTACTTTTTCCTTGTTTCCTGGACTTTTTGGATGTTTTTGCTATAGGCTCATATTTGATCTTATGACTGAAGTAAGTGATGATAAGTTCTGCTTTTCAGTTTTTATTTTATTTTATTTTTTTACATCAGTGGCCTTTTCATTTTTCCTGGAGGGTCTGTGTATTCTAGACAGGATCAGACCGATGTTTGTTCCAAATGAAAATTGCACAAAAAAAAAAGAAATCATAAATGAGGCACAAAGGTCTAGTGTGCAAGAACCTTTTATTCACTTAATGTGTGTTTGACACTGTTAAACACACTTCCGCTGTAAACATGTCAATCAATAGTGGCTGTGTTTAACCAGCGGTCGATATGCTCTGTGTGAGCCAATCTTATTGATTTTCCACCTGCTCAGCACCCTCGATCACCTTGACCCTGATGGGATCTGTTCACATAACCCCTGTTAATTAACCTGAAGTAAGGACACGGCCGCGATAAACACGTCCAAACAGAGACACAGACACCCGAGACACTTCAGCACCAACCAAATCACATTATATGGACAAAAACACTGGCACAAATCACACCTATACAGCCTCTAAGACTTTGCATTCCCATTGATTTGAATTATTATCATGATAAAACTGTTTGTGTCAGTTGTTGTCAATAATTGTCATGATAAAAGTCAAATCAATATGTCTTTTGTGTTTAGAGGATAATGTTTCATCCTGAGTGGGAGTTGAAGCCACAAGACGGTTACTTGTGATTTAAAATGATTATTTATGACTAGAACATGACAAGTACTTGAATATTTTACCCTAACTTCTAGATCTACAACATTTAAAACACTTATAATTATAATAAAATTTCAACATTCAGTAAAAATAAACTGAAGAATTTTAGAAGCATAGATGACAATGTCAACAAAATTAACACTACTGCAGGGATGCTGGAATCATCTACCAACATCTTGGACGTGTTACCAGTTCATTCCATACATATAGATACATATATGTGGTGAACTGAGTGAGATATACACAGATTAACCTACTGGAGAGAACACACACAGACATGGGTAGAACATGCAAACTCCTCACAGAAAGGATCGAACTCAAGACCTTATTGTTGTGAGATGACAGTGCTAACAGCTGCACCACCATGCAATGACATTTATTGTAATATGAAATTAACTTTTTTTAAGACTTTTGGCATCGGTGTTTTGTAGCACAGTCCCACCAATAGCAATGAAACACCTGAATTCTGTGCAGCCCAATACTTTTGTCCATACAGTGTACCTTGCTTCCAAACACACAAACATGTAGACACATAGTTTAAATGTTACAGAAGAGTGGTCACTGGTTCAAATCCTAAACCATGGAGGAAAATGCAAGCAGGAAACTTAACATCACAAACAACTTCCTACTCAGGTCTCATTTATGGTTAAAATAGACAGTTCAAAAGATGCTTTAACTGATAAAATGATGAATAAGAACAGACAATAAAGTTATGTAAGACACAATGAGCCAGTCATTAATAGATCTCTTCAACGGTCCCTACATCCACCTCTGATACAATGACCCCCTAGTGAACATTATTCCACTTATTACATTGTCACTTAATAAAGAAACCAATAAGTTGTCAGACAAAAAAAAAAATCTTTTTTTTGATTTAGAAATGATATTGTTGCTTCAGCCAAAGCGTCGGTGAGATTCTATGGTCGGGACTGTGTTATGCATAGCAACAGTGTGTTATTCATAGCAGTGGTCTGCTTTACAGAAATAACAGACCATAGAATGGCGTCATTGACAAATCAGACTTGAGTACTCAACAAAGCCATGTAGTAGAACAAAGTAAACGGATACTTCTGTTGGTTACTTGATGACTTCTACAGTGACTGAAACTGACATCACTTTTTACCAACAAACATGAACTTCAGAGACTGACAGACTGACTGACTGAAGTATTTATTGGACTGGGAATAAAACAATGGTTGACATAGAGCGGTCCAGTTTTACCCACTGACAAACATCACATTATCTGTGATGACCAACATAACATAACATTAATACAGTATTGAAGCTTCAGTTAGTTGCCTTTCAGTCTCTCTATATTCCTTTCTTATCATGTAGACATATAGAAACATAAATAATGAAAATAATTAAATTCTCGTTTATTTCTGTTATAGTATATCACCAGGAGTGTCCTTGTGCAGTTCTGTATCCTCAAAAAATGTATTTTTGATTTTACGGCAAAGGTTTTTAAAAGTGTTATTATTCTGATTATAGGTGCATTGGCCGAACGGTGCGTCCATCCATGCACATATACAAAAGCGCACTTTCCCCCTGGCCCGGGCCGTCAATGAGGCTGTGGGAATGGGGTCACACCTGCAGTGCCTGGCAGGGTGATAAACGATGTTGCTTTAAACTTTGGAGACCGTCATTTTTGGGAGCCTCTGTTTACCCTCCATTGAAGTATAATAGGGGCCTTTGAAGGCTTGAGCGCCAGGGACAGAGACTGCCCTCTGTCTGGTATTTTGAAAGGAGGAGTAACTAGCCCTCGATTAGCTAATGACACATTCTGCTTCGATTTACCATAATAGGACAGAGCAGGCCCCTGACATTAGGGACTGGCATTTCCTACTTTGGCTGCTTTGGAAAGTTTCTCACAGCTTACAGCGGTCAAAAGACGTAAATCCAAAATTTTTTGCAGAATGTGTATGAGACGTATGAACAATATTTCAACATACACTGTTTAAAAAAAGTGTGAGTATGGTCTAAGAAGAAGTCTACAGACGTATGGAGAAACCTCTCTGAACTTTGTTCTACTCCTGCTATTGCGCCATCATATACATTAATGCACGTTACTCATACACATCATGGTGGACAGCTCATGCGCTTCAGTCATCGCTTCTCCAAAACCTCTTTGACAGTGCTTGCTGTATCAGACACTAGAGCTGCCTTTTCATGCTAGTTTGGAGAAGTCATTAGTAGATCCTCTTACCACCTCTCTTATCAGATGAGGCTACATATCAGGGTGCTCCTCCGTATTTGTCTTTTAGGCCTGAAGTGATAAAGTGACGTGAGAATGACAGTCTAGACTGCAGCTGTCTCAGTATGAGGCATTCCAAACCTCAGCTGAAAAGCACTGTAATCTCTGAATCACACATACACACACGTAGTACACACATACATTAACGACAAAGGGAAAAAAAAACACTAAACCAGATACTTCCACACAGAGTGCACACATACACAGTCCCGTGGGTGTACACGTAGCTAAATGCACAAAGAAAACAGCCAATTGATACTAATCCAAGCATGCAGTGGCTGTGTATTAGATCATGATTAGCCCATACTGCCTGCAGCAGAATTTTTGTTGTGAGAGGATTTATGTGGTTTTAAGACAGGAGACTTCTATTTGAAAGTTTTACATCAGCTGTCATTCATACTTGCTGTTCCTACTCAATACACTGTGATTATATTTTTCATGCAGATTTATAGTCATGAATAGACAATTTAGGACAACGAACACAAAGACTGTGTATACCCCGAGAGGTAATTGGGTCTTGATTTTATTATATTTGTCACCTTATGGTCATCATTCTGGAAGGTGAAAGTTTTTGCTCAAAATAAGTCCATGTGCAAAATCACTTTTGATTTACTTTTATTTTTTCCTGCTGGTGCAAAAAAAAAAAAAAAAAAAAAAATACCCTTCCTGTCACTCTTTGATATCAAGTCACTTCTCCATACTCAGAAACCCCAGAGGAAAGTTGCAACCATAACAAATGGGTTTAAATAACAAGCATGCAGCAGCAATCTTCTCACAGTGTGGTGCATTGCAGTTGTCATTCATCACACCACCGCAGCATAACGCTGGACTTCCACAACAATTACTTCTGTCATTAAACTCTCTGTATTGTTGTCGTTTTCTCGTGTGATAAGGGTGATTACCGGCCAAGCGAGGGCTAATCTTCTCCAATCTGCTCTGTGGTCGGAGGAAAAGCAAACCTCAACTTGCCACTCAAGCCTGAACAGACCTGTACTGCTATGTTGGACTGCCCCCCTGTGGCTTCTTGAAGGAAATGTCGACTCTTATACAAAACCGTCTACAGGTCTTGTCTGGAAATACCAACAGGGAGATTTCCCCAAAAAGAATGAGGAATTACTTATTAAGAGTTCTTAAAGTGAGTGGATTGTATGTATTTACAAGTGATGTAAACAGTTTAATCATTCGTTGCAATGAATGTGAATCACTATAAAAGTAAAGTATTACTTGTTAACACAACTGTACCAGCAATGCCATTTAATTTAATTTAATTTAATTTGAAACTGAATATAAGAAACCCTAATTAAATAATTTATTTGGCTGTACTGTGCCTCTCCTCTTTACTAATTTTCATCATCAGATGATGTTGAACTTGCAAAATGTTTAGAACATTATAATGTAGGGAACGCCTTAAAGGAGATGTAAATATTTAGTACCTGTATACCATATAATCTATCCAGTTCCACTGCAGTCCAGTCATGTACAGTATATGGACACGCTGCTGCTCTCACAAGCTCTTTTACTCTCCCTGGCTACATCATTCACATCATCGTAAAAGCAGAGGCCCTTCATCACTTTACAGTACCCAGCGCTACCGTTAGCCCCAGGCTCTCACATCAAGGCCTACAGCCTTCCGTCCCTCACTAGCTGTAAACCTTGTCTCTGAAAGTAAGGGAAGAGGGATGAGAGGGGTTATTGATGTGCTATAAACCCTTTATTTTATAGAGGCAGGGAGGAAACTAGGTGTGTGGTGAGGAGTGGAGGCTCTCATAACTGTTTCTTGCAGGTGCGGCTCTTTTGAGGAAAACTGGGGAGAACCGAGCTGTTGTCCATGAGCTGGTTGTGATGTTGTGTTTGTTCAGGAGAGCCGTAAACTGAACCCGGCACAACATCCAATTTACTCAGTGAACAGGTATGTATATGTTTCCCTGATGCTTAATGATTGGCTCATTTCAACCAATCTTTTTAGTCCACGATTATCACAAAGATGCAGACAGTATGCCAGTTTCTCATTCAAACCATATCTGTTATGAAGACAATTGAGCGATTCGCACAGTAATAAGCACAGTTCCAGCTAGATAGTAAAACCAGAGGCTAAATATTTAGAACTTTAAATCTTTTATAGACCGTGCAAGGAAGATGTTGATACTGTCTGTGTCACCCTGTTATATCTAGAGATGATATATGGCCTTGTAAAAAACAATACAGATATGTGGGCTTGTTGGCATAACAATTTCAGACTCAGCAACTTAATCTAACCAAAATATTCTAGTAAACTTGCACACTTATGTATGATAACATGACTCCAGCATTAGCTACTGTATGACTAGCAAAGTGAGATTCTGACTTTTTATGAGTCCTGGCCAGCTGCTCTTTTCTTTTTCTCCAGCTGTTGAGTTTGAGGTGCCTGCACGCTATTTCATCTTTTTCCCAAAACCTCCAATAAACACACACACATATTTTTTCCAAATATATTCAGATCCACGCGTTAAAGTAGCCACTGTGAACACGAACAGAAAGAAAACATAAAATCACGTATAGTATTCGCATTCATTGACCTTGAATGCGTCTCCATGAGGAGCTCTTTACACACAAAAACTCACAAACATGTGTGATCACACACACAACGGTCCTTTGGGCGATCATTTGTCATGTGGAGAGGAATCTACAGTCATGGTCTTTATGCTGAAGGCTTGGACTTAAGGCATTCCTCAGAAAATTTATGTCCAAACAGCTGTGGTTTCATCCGTCTCTGTATGAATCTCGAAGACAACGCTGTCCTAGGAGTTATGAGGGGGATCCAATCCATTACACACCTCCAGTCAACTCTGAGTGTGCGTATATGCACAAGTAAGCCGTTTTTTCTGTGTCTTTGTACACCCTTCTTCCATGTGTAACGGTGAGTGTTCCCTACTCTCACAGTGCATCTGCAGCTGCCTTATCTCCCTCTGTGTGTGTGTGTGTGTGTGTGTGTGTGTGTGTGTGTGTGTGTGTGTGTGTATGTGCGTGAAGGCCTCAGAGATGGTTTGGCGTTCAGTTCTTTGATGAGTGAATACTTATCCTGTGGCTTTATGCATCGGAAGCCCATGGTTTAAAGGAGAAAAGCCCCAATTTCACATTGTGTCCATATGGGCTGTTTAGTTTCACTGTTAAAGTGGGTCCAGAGGTAAACACTAGGCCACAGTAATAGATGAGGTCTTCAAATGGCCACAGAGTTGGCATCTGTTTGCAACTGTGACATCATCAAAAAGCTGGTGTGCACATGGAGAAGGAGATGAAAAATCCCTAATTTAATATGGATGTTTAATTTTCACATCTTTATTTATCCAATGAAAGGTCATTAAAAGCAATTTCCTTTTTCACATTTATACAATTAAACATGCAACACTGACTTCACTTGAGAGAAAGAGCTCACTTTACTTTTTATATCCCAGCTTTTTACTTAATTAACAACTAAACCCATCCACATGAAAGCCTGATCTCCAGCACTGATTTTGTGTTTTATTTCTAATAGTTCAATGATCCTTATAGAAGGTTTGCCAACCTCAGCTCATTCTGTGACAGTTATTTCTGTGTATTTTGTCTTCAGATTAAACACGCTGGTGGGAGTAAGGTAATGTAAAGAGGGGGAAACTCAATGAAGTGTGATGATGATGTGATGTGTTTAGCAAGGAGGGTTCAAGGCCTGGCTCTGTGCATTTTTGCAGCGTGGCGTCACTTTCCTAAGCAGTCGAACCCCACAGGGACGTACAGTAGCGGGGGAAAGACGGCGTATGAAAGTACAAAGAGGAAAGAATGAAAGTTGCATTTTAGCATTAATATGCACAGCCGCACGTTTGTTCTTGACCGTGAAAAGTTCACTGTGGAACAAACACAACACCAACAGCATACTGACTGATGGACACCCTGGTGGTCCACGCTTCAGTCTCACCTGCTGACTCTTGAAAAAAGTCATTTGTCCCAGTGCTGGGAGGTGAAGGCTAAATAAAAGAAAATATCGTTATCATGATTAATCAGTGGTCCTGTCAGCAGACCCAAGGTGAATAGGAAGTGGCACAAATGACTGCATGGAATTCCTGGTATGTCAGACAGAATAAAGCTGAAATGTCCGCCCTTCACTCACTCTCTACTTCATCCATTTATTAAAGGCACGCTTGTTCCAGTCAACTTCATAATTCCTCCGTTTCCCAGCAGTGCAGTCTGAAAAATCGATTGCTTTAAAATCCGTGGCCTGTGATAATCTGAGTTTATAAATCACAACATATCAGCCAGACACAGGATTACCTGTTCTCAAAAAGAGTTTTTCTTTCCACGTCTTACAGCAGCATGTGGTGCCTGACAAATACACCAACACACACACGCACAATGTTGCATGTGTATTTTCCCAGCACCGAGGCTCCAAATGACATAACTGGCAGACAGCTCCTCAGAGTTTAGACTCTGTCTCACCAGACTTGGATCAGTTAGTTGTTGCACATATTACGTTTTGTTTTCTGAATTTTTAAAAGGATTTTGATGAGACAGGTTTCAGGTGGTCTTTACACAGGATCACATGCACTTTTCATTTTAGCATCAGGCCTAACATTTGGCACAGATTAATATCATAGCAGCTAACTCATATAAAAAAAAAACATATATATATATATATATATATTGTATTTGGTAACAAATACAAACTGCCTAAATGAATAAGTTCTAACAATATGAGCCACTTCCTCTGTTGTGAAATATCAGTTTCTGTGATTTTCCTTTTCACCTTTGAACTAAAACAATACCAAGACTTGAAAATGCTTCTCGATTTGTCCAAAAACCTTTTCTAAACAGATGTACACTTTGGTTTCCTGCTACAATTAAGCTAAGAACCACCATCAAATACAACACAAGAGGAAGGCCATGAATGAGTTTATTCACACACTGACTAGTAAAAGGATCTTTTAACTCCTAAACTTTTAATTTACAGAATCAAATTAACATTACGAAACTAACTTATAAGATGTGTTTGTGCCATTTTTTGCAATAATTTTCATTTCAGCAACTGACATCTTACCTAAGCGAATGTGATTTGGTGTTTTTATTCTGAATTTGAAGCAGGTAAATGTCTATTGTCAGCACTCGTATTCATTTTAGAAAGATGTCTGGAGGGGAGCCAGCGTCTCCCTTCATCTGGCCTGAGGAGGTCATTTGGTCTGATGCCTTTTACTCTATATAATATAAACTTCCTCACCACGAGCTAACAGTGCAGCTCATAAACAGGATAAATAAACAACCACAGGACAAACCAAGGTTTGGAGCTGGTTAGCGTGCTCGATTTCAACATGAGAGTTTGTTTGTTCAAATTTGCTTGCACGGTGACCTAACTCCTTTATACCAAGCACATGTGGAGAAGAGGGCATAGGAAGGCGAACATTACAGAGGGGGGGGGAAAGTGGAAAAATCCATATTTTTCCAATATGCAGTCAGGGCTGTTCATCAGGCAAAGTTTGACACATGTCTTTGAACAGAGTTAGAAACAACAACTCGGTGGAAAAAGTAAAAGGATGGAGCAGGGTGGTTTG
The DNA here is from genome assembly GCA_037367365.1 of Apogon talboti. Classification (NCBI taxonomy): domain Eukaryota; kingdom Metazoa; phylum Chordata; class Actinopteri; order Kurtiformes; family Apogonidae; genus Apogon; species Apogon talboti. Next base: position 14,139,554 of record JAPQRQ010000008.1, read on the forward strand.
GCTAAACAAATGTCATTTTTGGACGCTGCTGCAGGGAGGATGAGAAAAGGAGAGATGATGAAAAGAATGAAAAGATACATTCCTAAGAATCTAACTCACTGCCTCACTGTTTCCTGGGCTTGATTAGAGGGATGCTGTGACTTGCGGTACATTAAGATTAAGATCTTGGCTGTCCAAAGGGAATTACAAAAGGGAAGTAATATGGGTGTCTTTATCAAATGTGACATTGGTTTTTACAAAGGCTTCTCTCATTACGGTTTACACTTCCACTGTGCAGCCATGCGGCTACGGTATTACACGTGATGTTTAGAAAGGCCTTATTCTAATCAAAAGATCTTACGCTCTGCTGGTTATTTTATTTCTACCTGGATGCTAAAACCATTGGCTACTTCAATTATTATTCAGGAAACTGTGGCTCTGATCCACGTACTTATAGCTATGTAATGTTAAACACATGAACAGACGGTATTGTTTAATGCTTAAGAAGGAAAGTTGGACACCCGGTACTTCCTATGTTATTGAAAAGCCATGATAGGACATAGACTGAAATAACCAACACAACGCAAAAAAGTTCACTGTGACCGATTACTGCTGCTGTTCAGACATCAGTGGCAAATTATCCACAGCAGCTCACCATCGACTGACTTTTCATAATATTTTAAAATTATATTCGCACACTTGTCCTATGCAGGTTACAGCAAAAAGCATTTGGTCCCAGTTAATTGTCTTCTCAGGTTACATATTGTAGATTTTCTGTAATCAGTGTAATTGTTAGTCAGTCATAAGCCAACTTAGTAGACTCCAGAAGAGAATAGAAAATCACTGCTCAAAGCTTTGATTGGTATATTGTTTACTTTCTTATAGCTTGTAAAAAAACACCACATTTGTCAGTACAGCATATGAATACACATGCAGAGAAAAAAGAAAGCTTACAAGATCGTTGTCAAATTTTACATTTCTCTTTCTGATAAAAAAAAGAACCATATCATCCTACATGACAGCTACAGAAGACGTACGACTTCATGTCTTAATATTCCTCATAAATACATCTCACTTTACAAAAATTCAGCTGAAAATATTTCTTCAATTCTGGGGCAGCTGCCACCTTCCACAGAGATGTTTATCAAAACCTGAATTCTGCACCACAGACATTTATGAGTCTCTATCAGAGTCTGTGGATCTCGTGCACTCAGCAACGTGGACCACAGATCTGACAGCAGAATAACACCAACTGCAAAGTGTATGCTGTTTTCTGCATCATACTGTCCTGAAATTAATGTTGCACAAATGGTAACTCCCTATAAGCAGAGCCATTTGCAACTGGACCATATTATCCAGGGCCTTGTTTTCTTCAGCTGTGCTTTGGATGTTTTGGCTGCGGGGCATCAGATGTTGTGTCCGCTGCTATCTTGGATGCTGATTTTCTCTTTGAACCTGCATCCTCTGCATCGTACAGAGCATTCCTGACAAAACGCGCTGCAGCCCCTTTATCCAGACGGGCTGCTTTCTTCTTGTCTGTGATCTCCTTTACTTTGTTCATGTATGTCCTTATTCTCTCCTGAAAAACAAACAGCGGTTACAGATGCACTAGACACTGACATGCGATAATCAGGATGACTGAATATGCAATAATACATACCAATTCCTGTTTGATTCCATGTTCTCTTGGATTTACTCCTTGCGTAACCAAGTACACTGTCAACATGAGACAACAGTTTCACTACATGCTCAAAATATGTCAAACACACTGATAACACTGATAGTAAGGTGAGAAATAGTCTACTTGTGTACTCCCTCATTAGCCTGTTTACATAACCCAATATTACAATATGCATCTACTTAATTGTATATCTTCACTGCAGTTGAATCAACTCTCTTCTATCATGTATAGTATATGATTACTGCAACGGTGTTAGAGCTGACAGATTACAAAATTCATACCCAAAACACTACTATCAACTTCTTTGTGTACTTAAAATTTGAGAAATACTTTCTATGAAAGCAATCAGACCATTAAGGCTTCATAATTTGCCTTGTTTCATTAATATGTAGATAGGTGACAAATTAAAGGACAAACCTGAGGTAGAGGTCTTTTCCATGATGACATTACAATAAAGATTAAAATGATGTGACTCATATGGTTTACCATTCAGTCACAACCCAGTTGAATGAACTGGGAAATTTTGGCCTTGTGTATTCGACACCGCTTCCCATCATTATCATCATTAAAACACCAAACAAGGGAAAGCCTTTTGAAAAGATGATGTTCTATATTTTGATGTAATATATTTTAATGCATTTAGACGATGGGGACGCCCTGTGTCATTAAACCTTTTTTTATACATTTGTCATGTGGGATGTGTTTGTGCTTTTTGAGAATGGTCTCAATCTAATGAATAGTTGTACTAATTACCACTTCATATGAATTACATTATTGTGGTAATTTTAGGCATATTGCCTAACCTTAATCTGGAGTGTAACATAAGTATTAAAATAGCTTGACTCAATCATCAGAAATATCACAGTGAATCTAAAAACTCACCACAAAATAAAGAATTAAGGGTGTAGACAGACATCAAATCCAGCTTGGCTTGGTCCAAAGGATCCAACTATCAATAACACAAAATAATTAGTAAATGTTATGCTTAAAATGCCAAAATCAAACACTTAAGTTCCAATAACTAAGAGTAAACATAGTTTTAATTGGAGTTTTTATTATCTACAACATATTACAACACATAATATTACATGTCTGTAGTATTTCATAATTAAAAAAAATAGATTACAGACATTTCTTAGAGATCATCACAACTTTAATATCTAAATAGAAAGCAGTCTTCAATAATACTATGAAATGCACCTTCAGTTCTCTTAAGAAAATGTTTGCCAAGTAGCAGAGTTTATTATTAAGTTTGAATGTAAAATGTAACTAATGTAATGACAACTGATCTGAAGTACAGCTATCATTAATCGAATTTTAATTTTCTCTTTTGAGTTTTTTTTTGTTCCGTTTCCGCAAGTATCGACCTGGATACTGAATGCATTAGAAAACCACTTTCATGTGTAAGTTTGTAACTTTTTGATTCAGACGTAATCAATAACAATAATGTTGGATATATCCATTAAGACAACAACGCTGGGTTTGCCTATACCACACGTTGTTAGAATTTAGTTTATATTACTGTGGAACATTTCATAATTTGTACCTTCTGCGGGATGTCATTCCTGGGCATCGAAATCAAAGTCTCCAACATGGTTTTCACAGACGACACTGAGGAGTCGAATCCTGTGAGCTGTTCGTCTATCTCGTAAGGGTAGTCTTCATTTGGAATGTTGCCAGCCATTTCCTGCAAAAATAAAACCACGCAACATTACGAAAATTTGTTGAAGTGTGAATATTTCACTCGCCCTGATAAAAAGTCCTAGCCTAAGTCTATCGTCCACGTGAATGTATTTTGGTCGTGTACAACTACCGGTGCTGGGGCTAGCTAGCAAGGTAGTAAATGCTGCTAGCAAGTTAATGGCCACCCGCTCACACAGGAGGAGAAGTAATACAATATAAAGTTGAAAAATGTTACATAAGAGTTATCATAAGGTGCGAGGGCTAGAGTGTCCATTTACAACTATATTCTGACTGCTTTCTTGTCAATAAATACCTCTTTGATGCACCGTGTGTGAACACGCTGTACCCAACCGGAAGTGACGTCTCCCACAACAACCATCGTATGTATTGGGTTTATCGCTTCTCTGCTGCTGCCGCCTGCCGTCCGGAAGAGCATAATGCAGCTGCTTTATGCCATTTTAAATTGATGCATGGAATATGTCTCTAAAAATATGTATATGTGGAACTGTTTTTTTAAATAAACGTAAATGAATAGGAAACACTTCCTGGTTGTAACGCATCTAATTTTGTAACTACGGCAACAGACGTCTTCACGTTGCTGTAGTAACGTGGAGCGTCAGTGTGTAAATTAAGCTGGGTGAGTTGGGATGACATTTACTTAGACGTACGTATCTGGTTCTAACAGTATCTAAAACAAGTTAAATCGTACCGTAAAAAGGTTTAGGAAATGGACAACTGTGATTTAGAAAAGCTGTCTCTCTCTGTGGGGACACTGCAACCGGATTTCTCACCAAAAGTTACAAACTACAAAGTGACAGTGGACAGTAGTGTCACTAAAGTGATTCTGAGCCTGGCTACCAGTGACTGTGGCGCCTCATACAGTATTGTGAGTAATGACAAACGCATGTTACAACCATTCCTCACTTTTTCTTTGATTGTGCAACCTTTTCTTACAATGCATTGTGCAGTTATTATTATTATTATATAATTGTAGTGTGTTTGGCCTTGAGCAAGGTGCAAAGCTGTAATACTCCATACCGTGCTCTTTTACATTTGTTTTCCGTACTTATTTACTATTCTGAGTGCTACTTTATATATTTATATTTTTGTTTGTATATAGTTCAGTTTTGGGACTAATAAAGGATTATCTTATCTTATCTTATCTTATCTTATCTTATCTTATCTTATCAGCGTTTTGGAGAGGGATCCAGTACAATTAAACTGAATGACGGGTTAAACAAAGTGGTCATTGAGGTGGTAGCAGAGGATGGGACCCTACAGACGTACTGCGTGGAAATCTCCAAGCTTCCAGCAAACATTGCAGAACTGAGTAATCTAGCCTTGGAAGGAGACTTTCTACTTCATCCCACTTTTACTACCAAAATCTATGAGTACACCTGTACGTACAGCCTCCATTTGAACCCTGTGTGCTACAGTCTGACTGAGTGAACACAGCAGAAGTTTATGTAATATATGCTGTGTATTGTGCTATTATTATTATTATTGCGTAATGCACATAGTGTAGTGGAATGCATTCAGTCTACAAACAATGTGTTGTAAATAGATGCATGACTATAAGTGTTAAAAGCAAGTCTGCAATTAAAACTTAATATTTTTCCAACTCTATTATACTTCAGTTTGAGACAGTACTATAAGCTATTGTTGGTAATACTCATTTCTGTTGCCTGCTCTTGTAGGTACTGTTCCCTTTCACTGTAAAGCAGTGACCCTGCTTCCCAAAAAGCCGGATAAAAACATAAAGGTTACAGTGAATGGACAAGACAGTTCACAGCCAGTTCCCCTGAACTGTGGAGACACTGTGGTTGAAATATCAGTCTGTTCAGCAGATGGCAGCAATTCGCAGGTATGGAATAGATACATAACTTTATGATCAAATAGGAAGTACTGATATGAGTCATGTTTTTGGGATTATGTCAGAAGTATAGTTATGAGAATTTACACCATATATTTCCTAACAGCATTGCAACAGTCCTCACCCTTACCATGTTATATACACAATCTCACATTTTATTCATGCAGCATTCCCAAGTACTGTATATAATTAGCTTTCAAGAACAGTGTTTATGGAATATTTTCACTTTTTGATGCTTCACATACCTGATAAACGACTAGTTTCCTTCAGAACAGACTAAAGTCCCTCTAACTTTGACAGGTGTACAATGTGCTGGTGACTCGAGAGCTAATTCCCATGGCCGTGACCTTCACTGATGAGAAGCAGCAGCTGGACTATGAATGTCCAGTATCTCTTAATGCTTTTTATAGGCCTGTCTCTATTAACCACAGGTGAGACTTGACAGAATGATGTTGAAGAAGATAACAGGAAAAACATACTATTGTCATCATAGCTCAGAAGAAGTGTTTTGATTGGTTATGTCCTTTAATCATGTGGGAATAGTTTATTGAGTTTGATCAAACAAAACGGTACATTGAACCTCACACAGATCTGTTAAATGATAACTAACTTAACACCCTCTGTGTTACGGTGCAGCAAATGCAGTCTCAATACAACTCATTCTCCTGTCAAACTGCAGTAATCCCAAGCACATCTTCTCAAGGCCATATATTGAGATGCTGGCTCGGAGATCAAAAGTTGACCCTCTTAGCAATTGTCCAATGAGAGATCCGTGGAAGGTTCTTGAACCGGATCTTGACAGTCAGATGTCGGCTGCTCATGTCAAGTGCTTCTTCACTTATCGAGGTACAGCTTTCAGTCTGAGGTTTTGTTTGTTCTATGGTGTTTCACTTGCAGCTAGTGCCATATTTTTTCAAATGTCAAGGCAAAGATTTTCTAAGGCCAGTTGACTTACTTCTGTTTATAGTGTTTCACAGTACCACTGCTGCTCTGTATTGAACTGTGTCTGAAAGCAGCTATCATACTGAAATACATTGGAATGTATATTTACTTCATTAAACCCTCATTTATGAGCCTGCAGATACCCAGTAGACTAATTTCTTAGACAACCAAGTGTATATCAAATCAATCATTTAAATGTTGGTTAAATTCGTATCAACCTTGATTAAAATAAAAAAAAAAACTCATTCTGCAGGGTTATCTGTACAGGTAATAATGACCAATCCCAGATATTTTTCTCAGTTTGTAAAGAAATTATTAAGACTTTCCGGTCACACTGTCCAGAAATAGAGAACAAACACAGTATCCTCTGTTGGTTTTCGATTTATAGTGTCTTTGATCTTTTTTTAACGAAGGATGTGACACTGTGATGAAACTGTCTGAGCTAGGATCACACTTGCTGGACTGTCCACACAAACCCACGGGGGACCTGAACGCAAAGGTCAGTATGAAAGATTAAACACTGGACTCGCATTGACAGAATCACTGTTATCAGCTTCAACTCTGCTCATTCTTTATTTACAAGTCAGCGCTTGGTTCAGTGTGACTAAGAGCTGGTTTAACTTCCACAGTAAAAGTATCCGGAGTTTGTGTGTATGTGGCAAGTAACATAGCCGGTAATGGACACATCTGCATACAGTACATGCACAGTCTTTTTTTTTTACCTCCTAGGACCCACTGTCCACATATGAAGAGAAGAAATTCACAGCTTTATACAAAAAAAAAAGAAACAACTGTCCACCGCAAATTACATTCCATAAAAATTTTTAAGAATGCATCTGAAAAAACTGTTGCATCATGATGTTTCCAATATAAGCAATTATTTAATTAAAAAAAGCCAAAACTCAAAACCCTGTGGGGCTCCTGGGTCTTAGGAGGTTAAATGGGTTTTGCATTTATTCATTTTCCAAACTGCTTGATTCTAATGAGAGTTACAGGGGTGCTGGAGCTTAAATAGGGGATAGCAGGGTTCATCTGTAATGTTTAACCAGTGAATTGAAGGGATATGGATTTTGCATTTAATAAGTAATTATCATAAGTTGACTTGACCAAGTATGAAGAATCAAGATCAATCCAGGATCCAATTAAAATTTTATTGATTTTACCATGTAAACGTCTTTATTTGCTGTTAAGTTAGTAAGCACTGAACCATTTTGATTGTCTTTTTTTCAGGATGTTACAGACACAAACTGGTATAAGGAACACTTTGCGTCATCCAACTGCTTGGAAATACAAACCAAACACACCATGGAGGTAATGATTTGTAATGTTATTTTTCATGTATTTAAATTAATAATAAAATAATCAGTTTCCGTTCTCTCCTACATGCTCCTTTAAATTTATACACTGCAAAGCAATCCCATCATTAAGTAAAGTGAAAATCAGATTAAGGGGCTACATGTACAGTTAGACTCACTTTTATCGTAAACAGTAAATGAGCAGAAACCCCACTTATTGTACCGGTGGGTCTTTGTCCGACACAGGTTCGTAACTGGGAGAAGAGACTGAAAATCACAGCTGCTGCGACAGACAATGTGGATAAGCTGTGTACTTTGGCCCAGAACCACTTGAAGGATTACCAGCAGCACCTGCCAAAACCAGGTATACTGTTACTTTCTAATCTAGAAGTGTAAGATTACAGTAGAGCAAGTCATGTACCAACATCTTTTGGCAACAAGCTGCAAATAACAAAATGTGACCCCAAAATCCTTCTATGATCCAGAACCAAACATCCTACTTTTTATTGTGGTACAATAATAGACTTGACTGGTGTATATTTAAGTTCTTTCACGCTAACTAGAGCAAAACTGGACAGTATTTTTTTTAATTTGCCTTAACACCGCAGCCTCGCCTCGACCACTGAAAAATACATGAAAATGTGCTAGTTAGTGGTAACCTCTGGACCTTTCTGTGTACTGTGCCAGCCGATCAAGTTACTGCTCGTCTTTTCTCAGCTATTTGTGCCCTGCTAATTGTTTGATGATTCTAAGAAGAGACATCCGAGACTGATCCTAAGGATTGAATGAAAGTCAATGGAAGTTAACTGAGAAGTAACAACATCTAACTGGACAGGGACTGATCTCAAGAGCGAGAGTCGGTATGAGATAGGGGAGGACTGGAGTCAGTTCATCTTCACCTCTTAAAATATGAACAAGGTTTTTGTGTTGTATTGGATCAAGCTGCATGAAGGATTAATAAATGAGAAGTGCTGTTTCATGTGACCTCTTGTGTTGAGTTGCTGCAAAACATAAAGGTCACGTTGTTGTACTTGTGTAGATGTTATCAAGGCTGCAGAATTGGGTATGGAAGAGTATTGGAGTGCCTGACAGTTTAGATATTTTTTCTTTATATTTTTTTTAGGCGTGCTTTTTTCTGTTAAATCTTTACATTAGCTGTTAGAGACATGATGCTCAATAGACATAGACTGACACAAGGATTTCTGTGCCAGTAAAAGCCTTTCATCAGTTGAAGTTAAACTAAATATAAACCTGTTTAACCCGTGCAGTGTTTTCTAAAGGGCAGGAGAAGAAGTCATCCTCATATGTCAGATTTTCTTATAAATATCTCCAAACATGTCTACTTCTAGTTGTGTGGTGTGCACACAGCACATCACTGTTTGTATTCTTTTTTTAAATTCTCAGGAGAAAGGTTGCGGTATCAAGACAACGAGTCTCCTCTATATAGCCTGGAGCAGGCTGCTATCCACTATGCGTCAGCTATCACACTCAACTCTAAAGACCCCAGACTCCACTTTCTGCTGGGTCTTGTTCTGGAGGAGCATCACTATGCAGCAGAGATGTATGGCCTACAGAAGAAGGTATTCAGAGCCACAGCCTCACAGGAGACAGAAACACATCTGTTGGCATTTCAGTTTGACACCTGTGAGTCACTATTGCAAAGTAAAGTATACATAGCTCAGTAGTTCAAAGGCATTCATGATTTTCAGCTCTCACATGGTGATAGATGCTCAGAGCTGGCAGGTAGTCAGTGAAATATGTCAATTTGTTTTAAAGTCATCTATTTGGGAAGTGTACTAAGAGATGTAAGGCCATTAACGTTCTCCCTGACCTCATTTTAGATCTTAGGTAGTCTTCTACATGGACATGGGATTCAATAACACCAATGGTTTTGGAGGAATCATACTTTGTGCACATGAAAGTCTGACAAATCTGTCAGTGCAATAAGAAATATATTGGAGCTGGATCGTCTACAGTATTCTTATGCTGATAAATGCAGATGAAACATTTTGAATTTCCTCATCTCTAGGACGACAAAGACAGTAATGAATTAAGTGACGCCAAGTCAACAGCACGACAGGATGACATCCTAGCTGTGTGTAAACTCCATGGTTTCACCGGTACGCCCACTGTGGAGAACCAGCTGCAGGCCTTGGATAAAGAGTGTCAGCAGCTGAAGGAGCAGGGCCAGTCCAGTAAAGCAGACTATGTTCAGACACTGTACATCTGGCTGGGGCAGAAGGCTGCTAAGGTAACTGTCACACGGTGCCTGTTAGGATGCTAAACAACAAGGTTTATTGTAATTTTTTCTGATTGGAAACACCAGCTAAACCACCAGGAGCTAAGATGGTCTTATAATATATGTATATTTAGGTTTAGTAGTCTGATAAAGCTCATTGTCTAATGTATGACTCTACACATTAACTGCTGGTGAACACGTAAGAAGATCTACATGTTTGCTCACTGATCGATCAGTATGTAATAGTTGACTGGACCAACCTTTCCTCTCCCTGGTGGCAGGATAACAGTGTTGCCTTGCGAGATGAGAAGAACTGTGTCCACCAGGCCCTGATGAAGTACCTGGATGCCTGGTCTCTGAGTCCAGACTGTTGGGAGTACAACCTACATGCAGGAAGACTTCTACTGCTGCAGGGAAGGAGCAGTGAAGCCCTGCAGCATCTCCAGAGCGGCCTGGCACTACGGCCCCTGCATCCTGCACTCAGGTTAGGTCACATATTAACGATTTATACTTTGCATAAGTGGTGCAGAAAAATAGAAATATAGGAATGGGCTCCTTCAATTTAATGCCATTGTTTTAATAATGCTAAAATGGGGCATGAGATCATACATGTGTCCTGTTCCTCCAGTGGTGTATCAAGTGTCTAATGAGACTCTTCAGACTCAACAGCAGCTTTCTGTTGGAACTTGAGCTTGTATATTGACTTGTTGCTTAGGAAGAAATAGGGAAAGGAAATGAAACCGTAAAAGCATTTTTCAGTTTTTAATCTAACAGCAAATTTGACCACATATGATCTTCAAATGACCCGTTCAGCATCCTTTGTACAATTAAGGTGGAGAATTGAGAACTGAGCAGGGATGGGTTAGTCTCACATAGGGAAACTGATCGAAGCAGTTGAAATGGAATAAAATGGTCTTCAGATGCACATTTTTAACGACAGAGTGACAGGTCTTTTTGGCTTTACAAATCCCTCGTGTTGTCTCGATTGTCTCAGATTCTTTACAGGTCTGGCTCTGCTGCAGCAGGAAAAGAAAGCCTCTAAGGACGCAGAGAAGGAGGCTGCTCTGTTCTTACAGCAAGGACTGGAGCACTTTATCAGCCAGCACTGCAGCAGGAGGTGTGTGTGAGTGTGTGTGAGTGTGTGTGTGTGAGTGTGTCTGTGTGTGGTGGAGGTGGATGCATTTAGAGAATGTGAGGGCATGACAGCATCCGTAATGTACCAGGATGTTCTTTTAACACCTGCACGCTGTGAAGGAGAGCAGGGTAGTGAAAAAGACAATTTGTCTATAGTTTAGGTATGTATCATGACATGAATTTGAACTGCAAATTCAGGTCTTCATACATTTCCTGTTGTCAAAGAGGCTGAACTTGTGGTGCATAATGTGCGGTGTCTGCTGCCAGGCCCTCTCAATCAACTGTTGTGATTTATAGACAGATTGATTTAACCTTACATCTCTCCTCTGGTTTGCTTCTTTACGTTAATCTTTACCATAATTGCCATTTAGGCAACTTTGTGAATTGTGATATCAGGCCAAAAAAATACAATTGAATTTAATTCAATCAATCAATCAATCAATCAATCAATCAATCAGTCATGGTTATCAAAATCTTCTGTATTTGTGCTTCTGTTCTGTTTTTCTTCCAAGCTGCACTGAGCAGGATCCATCAGACCCTCTGTCTAGCATCAACACACAGTTCCTGCGGGGCCTTCTCATTCTAGGCCAACTCCAACAGAAAAATATTCTACAAGGAATGTCCATGAGTGCTGAGCAGGTCTATCACACGTAGGTTACAAATGAGCTAGTAAACTTTTTTGTAATTATCGTTTCGCTTCGTGTTCACACATCCCTAATTAGCCTGATTCAAGTCTCAACATTCCTGACTAAATGTATTCAGTTGAATTAGAATTTAAGCACTGCATAAAAATGTTCTGCCTGCTGGTCTCTGTGTTGGAATGCTTCCTCTTCTCAGTGTTGCAGTGCTGGCTGCCCAGAGTGTGAGTCAATGTGTGTGTCGTGGTGAGGCGAGCAGTCAGCTGGAGTGGGTGCTGCTGGATGCTCACTTCTCTCTGCTGCAGAGGCTGATCCAGCAGGGTACGTGTCAAGCCAAGGCTGGCATTGAGAGGAAATCCCTGGTGGCAAAAAGGTGCCAGGCCCTCACCGGTCTCATCCGACTCACCTCTATCGCCCCCTGTCAGGAGCTGTTAGACATGCAGGAGAAGGTACGGGTGATTTGACACTGCCACTAAACTGTTCTCAACAGTCTGGAGTGCGGCAGAAAAAAATGAGGCTTCTGCTTTTGCCTTTGATCTGCTGTGTACAGGCATGTCGGCTAGCAGTGGTCACCACACCTCGGGACAGCTACGCCCTGTGTCTGCTGGGTCTTGCACAGCTGGCTCAGTACGACAGCAACTCAAAGTCAGACAGGACAAAGGTGGCCTTAGCTGATGCCTGCCTTAGCTTCGAGGCCAGCATTGAACTTGAAAACAAGACTCAGAGTGGGGAGCCACCACAACAACTAAGCAGTAAGTTTATATACACAAGTGTATATACAATATATACAAGTATATATACAAGTGGCTGGGAGAGTATTCTGGAAAAGCATTGTCTACATGCCAGTTAATCAGGCTGATTAAATGCCATCTTGAGATTGTCAGCATCAGCCAATTATTTTTACAGCACTGGCTGCTGGGTATTTCACAAGGCTGGTAAACAAAAAATGAATGCAGGCATATCTGCAGTGCGGACAGAATCGATGATGGCAGCCTTGTCAGAGTGGTCCCTATTGAAAAAAATTTACATTAAAATAAGTGCACTATAACCACAGCACAGACCATACAGGCATAATATTATATAAATGTATAATATATGATAATGTTAAATGAACAGTGATGTTCATTTTAGTTATTTTTTGCGTTTGTTACTATTACTACATTGTATTTTATCAGATATAAAAACAACTTGATATCAGCATCACATTGGCTACCCTGCCCTCTAAATAATCAACAATGACAGAAAACACATACATTATCCTGACCACTAGTATATATACACAGAAGACTTCATGATAGGATATACAATACTGTACACACATATGCATTTCTCGGTTTCTGTACTAATATACACTCTTGATATACAGTATATGGGACGTAGGTACAGAGTTAAAAACAAAAGCTTCCAGGAAAGACAGCTAAACCAAGGAGCTAATATTTAGTGTGATCTCCCTTTGCACTTAACATGTAATTTTAAGTGTTTCTATGCACATATTTCCTGTATTTTATTGTTGTAGCTCAAGAAAAGAGAATGAGAACTAAGTATACAGTATATGTTCATCTAAACATTGCAAAAACAACAAACCCAGAGGCGCCCTAAGACTTTTGCACAGTTCTGTGTGTAATATACTGAGATAAAAACACAATATTTAGGTTCACTTCATAAAATTTGGTTGGAGTGGACTTTTGGAAATCAGCTCTATAACCACATGACTCATTTCCTACTTATTCAGAACAGAAGTGGTGGCAAGACAAAGAGCAGGCTGAAAAAGAGAAAGCTGCTAAGAATGCCACCACCCAGCCAGCGGCAGCGAAGGCACCGTCCAACACCAACACCAGTGTAAGAGCAGAGGGAGGAGCCAGGCGAGGCAGGGCCCAGCCCAGCCAAAGGCCCGTGGCAGCAGCCGTCACCAAAGCCCCTGCCTCTGTCAGAGGAGGGAAAACTGCTCAGGCTCCAGCCAAAAACCCTTCAGCCAGGTGAGTCACCCTGGCAGCCCGAGTCAAACGCCTGGCAGACCTTTTTCTGTGGCGTCCGTGAATGCTTTTATCCTTTCATTTATTCCTGGAAAAGTCTTTGTTTGTGGATACTGGTTCCATTCCTTCTTAATTTTTCTTGCCAAACACAAATTAGTCTTTTGTGGATCTGACTATCATCTGATCTGACTGATTGCTATTGTATGCACAAGCAAATTATAAATGACAATTTTAGAAACAACAAAACCAAAAGGAATGTATATAATGAATTTTAAGGTTTTGTAAATACACGTGAAATTGAGAGCATTGCATTGAAGATTCAAGTCATTACTACTCTGTTTTAGAATTATTATACATGTATGTATAAATCTAAATAAAGAATGCACACTAGCCTATAGCATTGTTACTGTCCAGGACGTTGGACAGACTGCTTCTTTCTGACTCTGTTCCAGAACTGTTGTATAATACTTTCTGTCCTCTAGGGGGAAAGCTGGAGCAGTGGCAAAACCTTCCAACAACAGGACTAAACCCGAGCCCTCTGCCAACAAGTCTAAACAAGAGAGCAGCACCAACACTGTTGACACAGCAGTGGGTAAGACCAGACACCAGCACCCGCCACTTTTAGTCATTTGTTTGGTGTGTTAATTCAGTGTTGTATACTTAGCTACTGTTTCAGAGCCTGCTGTGGTGGACAGTGTCAGTGATCCTGGCCCACTGAACCCCAGGTCTCACATCTCCCGTCTGTGTCTGGCCCGAGCCCTCTCCCGCTCCGCAAAAACCCAGGACCATGCAAAGCAGCTCTACCAGGAGGTCATCTCCATGGCACCTGAGGTCCGCTGGCATCACTTTTATGTCCATTTCTCCAGTGCTTGTACAGTATAAATCACCACTATCACAAACACTTCTTTTGCTGCTAGAAAATATACCAAATGAAATAAATGTGAAATGTTACATGGGGCGACTGTGGCTCAGTTGGTAGAGCGGGTCATCCAATGACCAAAGGGTCGGCGGTTTGAATCCTGGCTCCAACGGTCTACATGTTGAAGTGTCCTTGAGCATGGCAGCAACTGCCCACTGGTGTGTGAATGTGTGTGTGGCTGTGTGCAGTGTAAAGCGCTTTGGGCACCATTACAGTGCAAAAAAAAGCGCTATATAAGTGTACTCCATTTACCATGTTAGAGTGTTAAAAAAGTAATCCATGCTTGTAGTTTGAGTGAGTCTGACTAAGTTTATCCCTGATTTCAGGATTACATACAGAGGTTCCAGCTGAGTTGTTTTTTGCAGATATGAGCACTGATATTTCCCTCAACGTGGTCTAGGTCCATGATGCCTACACTGAGCTTGTGCAGCTGCTGGAGCCGTCAGACCCTCAGGCTGCTTTGCAGGTTTACTGCAGTTTCCCACTGAAACCAGTAGCTGACCAAAGCTTCGATGATGCCTTCATCACAGGAGAGATCGTCCGCATGCTGATGAGGCTGGAGCTGTATGATCACCCAGAGCTGGGTCCCAACCTTGTGGCATATGGCAAAGTCATGGGCCTAAGTGATTAAACTTACTATTATCAGTATAAATACAATATTTCACAGTATTAACAGCATTGTTAATGTAGATCTCCATTTATGCATTTTGACAGAATGTTGCCCTACAATTATTCAGTCAGGCACACGTAACATGCCATGCTATTTATAGTTATGTATCACATTTAACTGGTGTGTTGGCCAGGCAGAGGGCATGACATATTAAATGCATGCTGGGTGATGTCAGATAACTCAGTATAGATGTGTTACGTCACTCAAGGAACTAGTATCATTGTAGCTTTTGGAATGTTTTTAGCAAGAAATAGTAACGCTAACATTAGATTTAATTTTCTCCTATGTGGTTGTGTTTGTAGGTTGCATTGAGAAATACATCAACATCTTAGATGAGAAGTCCATGAACAGCACGCTTCGGAGTGTCTACGCAAACATCCATGACAGAGCAGAGGACGATCCAGAGCTCCAGGACTTCTTCAGGTTTAAGTGCTGGATATGACTAACCTTTTAAACTTCAGTTTCCAGACCAAATGACCCACTGGTCATGAGCGTGAACACCTAATCTGACAAATCCAAATGTAATCTTTTTATCCAAATACTTTTAATCTGAAGACACAATGTTCTCATTAAAAATTACAACAGAAATAACAACAGACAAATCTGAAGTACAACAATGTTCACCCACAATGCAAAACAAACAGGTGTTAAGTTTCAGTACGCTTCCGAACCAAATGGAAGCAGATATGAGAGCAAAATGAAATCTTAAGCCCCAAAGTGTTACTCCCAGCCAGAGGCTGTATGAGTCATTTCTGCATCCCACTGGAGGCTTTTTGATATTATGGGAGTTATTTGTGTGTTTCTCTGCAGTGACTTTACAGGATGATATTGCCTGCAGGCCTTCTCTAAGCACGACGTGTTTCTGGACAGTATTTAATCGAGATAAAGTTACACCAAAATCAAAGATTTGCTTTTTCATTTGAGTTTTTCCTGTTAGTTTTATGACAAGATAAGTTTGAGTGTCAACTGTACAAAATGTAAAGGGACAGCTGCCACAGATTCTGATTTCTACCTTCGTGAAGCACTGAGTAAGATGAGATGTGGAAAGAAGCTCCACAAGATGTTAAAAAACTGTTATGACTTTTGAGATTTCTATGGTAACTCTATATGTCCAGTTTGTAATCCTGATTAACAGTCTGTTTATTCAGTTATTTTGAGTTTTACTTTATTTGTCCCACAAGGAGAAGGAATACGGGGGGTGGGGCAGAGGAGTGTGTACTGTGTGTAATGTAGGTTTAAGTTTTGTTCTGTAATGTTTTTAATTGTTACAAATTGAAAATCAATAAAAACTGTTGATTACAACAAAAAGGAAGCACTGAGTAAAGCACCAAAACTGTATTTGCAGTTGTATGTGTATGTGTGTGTGTGTGTGTGTGTGTGTGTTTTTTTATTTGGATCAGTCTTTGATGGGTTTTGATTTTTACACCACGTTGAGTTTGGTTACAATGAGTACTCGAACAGTCTGGTCAAAGCCTGAACACACACACAAGCCCTGCTTATCGGGGCTCCAGTCGAGGCTGGCGATTGGCTGAGTGGACAGAGTGACGTTCTGTAAGAGACTGACGGACCCTGCGACGCCCACATCCACATCATCAGAGTCCTTTTTACTTCTCTGACCAGGGTACTCACTGGAAATGACATCAACAAGCAGAAACAGTGTAAATGTAGTGTGAGTAAATATTGGTTTTAAAAATATTAAATTTTCTAAAATATTCAACCTTTGAAGAAAATGGTAATTGTGATGATGATCCATCAGTTGTGTTTAATTTTGAATTGTTGTCAATAAAATGTAAGGGAATCCTTTTCCACAATAAAGTTATCCACAATATTGAATCGTGGCATTCACTTTTTTTGGAATGAAGAGATTTCTTACTATTTCCATAGGTGTAGGTTGCCTGCTCCTCCTGCCGTCATAAAGATGTCTCTGTTTTGAGGCAAGTGCTTCACCTGCCAAATAGTTGACTTATGAGCCTAAAAAAAGACAAGGATTAAATAACACTGAATTAATTCAACAATTAAATTTGCAATGTAAAAGTCATTTATATCTGCACCTTGGAGACCTTTGAAATCTGTTTAGAAAACTTCACACTCATGTTCAGCCTATGAGGGTCAAGCATGACCACACTGTTATGAGTAAGGAAATTCAGACAGTTTAAATGAGACATAAGCTCGTCTTAACTTAGTTTAGCTTTTTACCCACTAAACTGATAAATATAACTTCAATAAGTTTAGTAACTCCTTTTAGTAATACCCTAAAATGGTAAAATTCAGGAAATGGTCAAGAGATTCATTACGTTACAAATGACATGTTGTAGAATGTGTGAACCTTCCAGACCTGCATGTATGTGCACGTCTCTGTTGGAACCTTATGAATCATGGTCGCAGTGACTTGTGCCAACTGTTGATCGCTCAAAAGAACTGAACAAATATTTCCGAAAGCTGAAGCCTCTGAAGTCTCAGACCGAGCAAACCTTTGGCAGACTGGGCCTTGCACTAATGCAGGTTTAAGTGTGTTTTTCTAGCATTTTCCCTCAAAAAGCCACACTTCTCTTTCCTCGCAGGCCCAGTGTCATTTTTGGCCGGTGACACAAAGCCACAGAGAATGTTAGGCAAACACAACCCCAAACAGTTCCAGCTGTGAAAACGAATCTACCCCTGTTTCCTCCTGTACCCTACAAATGTAAAAATAACAATAATAATAATAATAATGATAATAACCTTTTGACATGTTTCCCATACATAGGAGCCAAACATCCGTCTGGTTCAGGTCAATTACCTTTTCGGAAACAGAGGCAAAGCCCTTGGTGGGGTGTTGAGTCCTCATGTCGTACACGTAGAATTTTCCCTCCAGTGAGGTGGCCACCAGTTTATTCATGTTGATGTCCTTCCTGTCAAACTCCACACAGCATACCTGTATGTGTTATAAGAAATAACAGTCAGTCCCGGGACATTTATCATATGGCACGGCTCCACTACAAACTACTTTTCATACGCCAGAACGTACTGAAATGGACACAGTGAGCCACAGCGACTCAAATACACTCAGGACGTGGAGAAAAATTATTGTGTATTATTTAAGAAGGGCATGCATGAACCTCAGGCTTAGTTAAAGTATTAGTGGTACCTGGAAGTCGTCTTACATATGTCTTTGCTTTTCTTTCTACATTGCGTTCAACTGAAGGTTAAAGTCCAGCATAAGTTAGATACATTTGGACAGTTTATCCTTCTGAAAACACCATTTCAAATCTCAGAATACTCTTTCTGTTTCAGTGCGCAGCCGGTCTCATAATACTGTCAGTAGGAGTAATTACAAAATAAATCCTCGGAGGAAACCTTTGCTGGATATAATTAACCTCTACACCCACAATCACAAAGCCACAGATGTTCCTTAGAAGACTGGAGCATTTTTCTCACAAAGACCATTTTCCTCTTTTTCTTTTATATATTTGAGCAACTCACCCCATTTTTAATGTTGGTTTCCCAGCGTAAGGACATGTTCCGCAGGTCAAAGAGTTTGACGTCTCCATTATCGTAGCCAGCACACACACAGCGGTCCTGATCGTTGAAGGCATGTCCTGAAATCCAAGAGGAAACAAAATGAGCATGGTGTTTATTCAAAGTAAAGATAACAGTTTTGGTTCAAACAGAGGAGAAGGGACTAAAATGTACATGTCTGTGGATTCGAAGATTATTTGTAGCAACACCGTTGATTCTAATAAGCTGACATTTTGCATTTGATTTGGTATTCTTTAGTTTGATGCATTAGGAACAGTACTGGTATATGGGGATGAATATTTTTACTCTGCACTAACTCGATATTATTCTCTTCCATCCTTACATGCATAGAGCACATGGGCACAAAGATGGTCTGGTCTCATTAGTGATTGTGGTTTTCTATTCAGCAAACTGCAAGGTGAAAGCCATTATTTTACACACCAAAGGCAACAGTCCAGCAGTCCCTTTTGGTCTCTCCTTCCATAGGCTCCATGTTGGCTACAGGTGAGTCCTTCTGCCTGGGATCCCACACTTTCACAGTCCCTATAACCCACAAAGAAGAAAAGCAAGAAAAAGAAAACACGTTTTAACAAAATAAAATATGAGATTTTTTTTTTTCCACTTGCACTTAATGTTGAACACCACCCCTGTCTCTATATGGCCTCAGATATATTTCCTGTTTTGGATTGCAAACGTAACTTGACATATTTCTCAATGAATTTACCGTCTCTACTTCCAGTGACAATCTCAGGTGCACCATCACCGATCCCCAGACCCCCAACTCCATCAATACTGTTCACAATTTCTTTGTGGGCCTTCACAGAGTAAACTGGTTCTTCAGGCATCTCCAGATTCCTGTAAACAATGGAAAATAATCAGCACTACTGGAAACAACAAAGTTTCATTAAATTCAGATAAGTGAGAACTGATTATTAAAGAGAACAATAAACTTTTTCAATAAAAACTCAATTAGTAAAAGTAAAGTAATATTAGAGTAACATTAGAATACAAGTAGTATTAGAGGATGTGCGTAAATACCATATATTGAGATTGCCGTCAAAATCCCCAGTTGCTATGTGTCTTTGCTGAAGAGATGTGGCCCCATACGTCCCACATTTTATAGGTTTAGGTTTCTCTACCTGTAATTTAGAAAAAGAAGAACAAGTAGTGAGCAACAATGAACTGAGGGAGTAGAGTTGAAAGAATAGTTAGGTATATTGTAATTGTAATTCATTCATCTTCTGAACCGCTTTGTCCTCGAGAGGGTCACAGGGGGTGCTGGAGCCTATCCTAGCTACCTATGGGCGAAGGCGGGGTTCACCCTGGACGTGTCGCCAGTTCATCGCAGGGCTGACATACAGAAACGAACAACCAATCACTCTCACATCTATGGGCAATTTCTAGATTAAGCTATTAAATTAGTAATGCATGTATCCGGAGAACCTGGAGAGAACCCGGGGAGACTCCCCCCGGGGAATTGAACCCAGGACCTTCTAGCGGTGACGTGACAGTGTTTTGTTAATATTACCCAAATAATGGTATGCCTCCAGAAAAGCCAGTAATATTTTTCCCTCTTGCCGCACACTGGATGACAATAACAATACTGTTTTGCCAAAGTCCTGTATTCAAAATGCTACTTAAAACTACACGTTTTAGCAGCAAAACACATTTCAGGGTATTGTATTTATGCAGAATTCCTCCTTTCAAAGTATTATGTTATTGTAATAGATTATTATAAAGGCATTTTAATTTCCTGATGTGGTTCAAGATTTACACATTATGTAGTAGACAAATACTACACTATGTTTTTTTTTGTATATTTTTGCACATTAAAAAGTAAAACATAAATAAAGCTGTCAGGTAAATGTAGTGGAGTAGAAAGTCTAATATTTTCCCTCTGCACTGTAGTGGAAGAGTGCCTAAAATTGTACCATACATGAGAGGATATGAAAGCTTCAGTGTGGAACTCCCTAGCAGGTTTAAAACAGTGTCAGAACATCTACTTTTGCATTTTATCATTTGCTTTTGATTTGAGAGCTGCAAAAGGAAGCTGTCTAGTTTCAGATTCTGGGATTTTCTCTTCAGTTCGGCTCAAGCAGCTTTTACTCTGGTCCACACTTACACTTAGTAAAGGAGGATAATGCACCGTAATGTTGGATACCTGCTACAAAACACTCAAAAGAACATGAAGTCTGTACTGAGCTCCTGTAGATATATAGTAATGTAACATCCCAGACTCTGTGACCAGCAAGATAGTCCCTCTGTAGAGACAAAATGCTTCCTCTAAGGTAATGAAAACATAACTGTTCTTGTGTTTTTCACGTAATACGACTTTGCTTTACTGCCTTAAACACTCAGAAATGTCTGAAATTGCTCACATTGTTTTACTTTGCACAGACGGTTCTGTTTGATCCTTTGAAAATGTCTTTACAAAAGTGTCTTGCATTGATTGTTAATGTTATTTTGCTTTGTATGCTGCTTTTACAATCCCTTAACCTTTCACCCTGTTTGGTCTTCTTTTGTGTCCTAACTTTGAATGTTGTTCAATTATTTTAATGGTTAATGCAACAGCTGGCCAAGGTACAAAAGTTTAAAATGAGCCATTTCACTAACAGTGGCATGTTTAGAGTAATTCATTCTGCAATTACACACTACTTCATCCTCTACATCATCTTTGAGAATACCGCTTTTTCAACATTTGGACAATATTTTAGCTGACGCTGCAATCAAAAGAAAAACTCATGTTGGACATTTTCAGTTTTATCCCCCAACTCAGTATAGGATCATTATCAAACTCTGCTGTAACAGCAAGGTGAACCACTGAAAACGTTGTTAGCAACAGAACTAGCATCACAATTAAGACAAATTACACCCATTATTGCGTTGTTTATAAACTGAGTAGTAGGTTGTGAACCATGAACTGTCCTCGTGTTACCTGTTGCTATGGAGACGAGCACATTACCAGACTTTTCTAGAAACCTGAAATAGACTTATTAGCTTAGCTAGCCTGATGAACTTGGCCGAAAGTAAAACATCTACGAAAACGAGAGAAAAGTAGACAAATGCACGAAGTTAGCATGTTATTTAACGCTACCTCCTTCACAAGCTGAGCCTCTCCTTGCCGTACTTCATAAATCTGCATCACTCCGGTTCCTCTTGCAAAGTTCCCCAGGCAGACAAATTTGGCGCTGCAGGGAATCCATTTGCTGTCAAATACTGTGTAGTTCAAACTTTTCTGAATATGCGTAATTATCTGAGGTTTCGCAAGAGGAGATGACATCTTTATCGATAAATAAAATGGTTGAAATTAAATTGTGAACTATGAGGAAAACGTTGGCAGTGCTACCAAAACATATGATGACTGGCCACGCCTACATTTAAGACTGTGGCGGACCAAAACTATGCCTGACAAACTCACCAAACGTCCCGTAATTATTATATGCATGTAAGGCAAAATGAAGATAGATACGAATATTTTACGTTATTAGACTAAATTTCTGCAAAAATGAATTAATCTGTGTTAATTTTAATATGTATATTAATGGCTCTTAGATTACAGGCGACGGCACAGGCGTTGTTTGGGTCCTTTCCATAACACGAGGATATCCTCATGCATCTCGTACTGTGAGCTGGCCACAGTTTCGACTTTTTATTCTGATATAAGTCAAAATTCGCAATGGACACAGACAAAAACATAACCTGCGATGCTACCGCAACCACGGAGAGTAAAGATGACACAGACTCTTTCACTGCGGTTAAGTCTAAAAAGAGTCACAAACGAAAACGTGAACAAGATGGAGCGGACATGGACACGGAGGAGACCGTGGCGACTAAGCGGCCGCAGTTTCCACCAATCTCTGGCGAAAAATTAAGGGTAAATATTCTTCTTGTATGTATTCACATGTCAGCTTCCCTCTCACTTTTATCCAACACCTACATTTGTATCCGGTTTGTTTGTTACTTTTAACGTTTTCTTACAATCAACTATAGATATTTCGTTTAATTCTGCGCTTGCGCACTAGAGTATAAGTGTTATGTTTCAACAAGAACCCTAGAATAGGTATAGATGTATGTTTAATACGTTTAATAGGTGTTTAGATATTTTTTATATTGCTAAGATTTCAGCAGGACAAGATTCAGTACTTGTAATATATGGCATAACACGTTGGTCTGAGACTTTACCTCAGTACCTGTATTAGATTTAGATTTTTGTTGTATTTAGTAAGATGATATCCTTAAATCTGTATAATAGTTTCTTGAATTTGCAGAACAGATGTTAAGTGGACAAAGCTTACCAATGAACCAATGTCACACCATGGGACACAATTTAATTGGTATTATTTTAGGGTTAATTGTTGAACTGTACATCTAAGCAATAAGCTGAATTAAGATCATAGAATATTTTGCTCAGATGGATTAATCTAGAGATCTGGAGCTGAATTTCAGACTAATGTTAACAATTTAAAGTGAATTTGGGGGTAAGATATATTAATTTCAAGCTGTTATTTTCCCATTATTGGCAGTCAGTCTCAAATCAAAATAAAGCAACATTATTTTGTGGACACTTATGTCCACTAAACACATACATTTGTGGACATTTATTTATTTAAATAACACTGATAACACTAACAATTTTACTTAACTGTTAAGTTTTGGCTGTGACTCTAAGGATTGGTTAGACTTGAATAAAGAAGTCCCCCGAAGGACATTTCAAAACAAATGTCCTGTCAGAACTAATTAATCAGTGTAACTACATTTATAAGATTTGGATGCAATATCTAAGCTGAGGAAAAACTGCTTTGCCGCTATGAAGAGAAAATACATCCTAGTAGAATGTTTTGGGGGTTTTTTGTCTTGAAATAAACTCTTGTGTCAAAGTCAATATCACACATTTGATAACACGTTGATGTCATTAATGAGCAGTTTGTTGCATTAGGGTATTTCTAGATATTAAAGTTATCCTAAAATGTATAGTTTTCTGTTAAATAACTACAACAAAAAGTCATGACAGCATCTAAGTCCTCCACAATCATATCCAAAGCCTTGAATATACATTTTAATAATTACCCTGCAGGAAATAAATTAGTGAATCCACCCACATCATTAAAATTGCAATTGCAAATCAGTACACTCTATTTAGTATTTAGGATTGTCAGATATTTACATTTCTAAGTAGAAATAACAACAACAAATAAAAGTACACTTTGAAACATGTACTGGTAGGTCCAAAGATATATTTTAACAATATTTGAATATTTTATCATTAAGTACTAGAAGTATAGTTACCCATTAGAGAAAACATCTACGGGACATGGAGCGTAATAGGAATATAAAGTGATATAAAATTAAAAGTAGTGCAGCATATTAAATACAAAACAGTGCATGAGAATCAAGAAGAAGAGATCAACAATTAAGTACATTGTAAATGG
>JAPQRQ010000008.1:14163603-14181566 GCA_037367365.1 Apogon talboti
CACTGGGAGCAATTTAGGGTTCAGTGTCTTGCTCAAGGACACTTCGACATGTGACAGTCGGAGCCAGGATTCGAACCTCCAACCCTTCGGTCATTGGACGACCCGCTCTACCAACTGAGCCACAGCCGCCCCACATTGTCATCTGTCATAAGTCATTCTATTTTGTCTTAGTTCTTTAGGTCTCATGCAACAAGGGTTTCTTAATGTGATTGATATTTAGTTTTTCTAATAATAACCTTTCTCTGCATGTACATTTTAGGGGCCAGATGAGCTGCGTAAAATTGCGGTTCCAGCTCACAGATACACCCCGCTGAAGGAAAACTGGCTGCAGATTTTCACTCCTATTGTTGAGAACCTACAGCTACAAGTCAGATTCAACCTGAAAACTAGAAATGTTGAAATCAAAGTAAGTTTCATGAATAATGTAAAAGTTGTCTTGTGTTTAGAGTTCAGGTAGTGACATAACTTTTTTCACAGTAGTTCCCACCATTGTTTTTTCTACCCCTTGACACTGGTGCTTGTATGGTATGTATGTAATATTTCTTTCTGATTTTTAGACATGCAAAGACACACAGGACATCAGCTCCCTCACAAAAGCAGCAGATTTTGTTAGAGCATTTGTGCTCGGTTTCCAGGTTGAAGTAAGTTCAGTTATGAAAATACAAGAGTGCTGTTCGTGTTTTCTGTTGTTTTTCATTTGGATCCTCACTTAGCATCTATATAGCCTTGTGCAGCCAGTAGTAGTTGTTAAATTGGTAGTAGTTGTTATATTGATCGACTGATTATTTTCATGATATTTTTACCCATCTGTTTTTTTTTTATAGTAAAGAGAAAAGGCGCTGAATTAAGAATGTCACTGTATATTAATAATTCTCATGTTTGTCAAGTACTAACACTGTTGGCTTCAACATTAGCCTCAGTTTGATTGATAGTTGGTTATAGAAGTTGTTTGTGTTTTGATCCTTACTTTCTCTCTCCAGGACGCCCTAGCTCTCATCAGATTAGATGAGCTTTTCCTAGAAAGCTTTGATGTCACAGATGGTAAGATTATGTGGCCTTGCGGTGTGCTTTGAATCAATTGTATTTGATCTATGATTTACGACCAACACATAAAACTATTTCCAGACTGTATCAATACTTTGTCTACAGCAGAACTTAAAGCAAACACAAGATTTGTTCTCCTGGTGCTTGGATTACAGTGTTTGCTCTTTGTCCTCACAGTGAAACCTCTGAAAGGAGATCACTTATCCCGAGCTATTGGGAGAATCGCAGGGAAGGGAGGAAAAACCAAATTCACCATTGAAAATGTCACAAAGACTCGCATAGTGTTGGCAGACACGTAAGTTCACTGTACTTGGACATGTATGTGGAAGATTGTATTGTGATTTAACTGTTTCAGGTAATGGTCTTTTCATTTTACTACACTACTTCTGTAAGTGGTGAAGAGCTAAAGCCAAACTGACTATTCAACTTCTAATAAAATAACTTCTAAAAAAAAAAAGCAGTATTAATGTTTTCTTCTAGGTTAGTCATTACTGCTGAATTATGCAGCTATTAATTATAAACACACATTATTTAGTAGTAAATGTGAGGCCTTGCAGACATGTGACTAATACAGAGAGGGTTTTTATTTTAGCTTTTGTTTGACACCGTTCTGTTTCTCAACAGAAAAGTTCACATATTGGGATCTTTCCAGAATATCAAGATGGCCCGGACAGCAATATGTAACCTAATCTTAGGTAAGAATGACAGTTTAAGGTTATTTCTAACAGCAAGTTGGTTAACATCCCATGAACAAAATGACTCTTTGAATCCACATGAACTGGTGAGAAATGACCTTTAAACCTTTAACCCATACAGGAAGTCCACCTTCAAAGGTCTACGGGAACATCAGGGTGGTGGCCAGCAGGACCGCTGAGAGATTTTGAAGTGGAGTCGGCTGCCGTGTGTATTTTGGTGTGTTCTGACGCAGATGTCCCTCTGTCGATGGCCAACACGAAAAGACTCTTTTAGTGCCTCTCTGCCCGTGTGGCATCTGTGTTTTTGCACCAGTTAACACCAGAGATGTGGCAGAATCACAATACATGCATGTATCGCTGTGCAGGTATCTGGAAATGTGTAAATACAATAAATATTTCAAATCCCTGCTAATGAACGAGTCCATGTTACATTCAGAAGATACGTTTGTTTTTTTTTACAGAAGTTTGCTCAAGAGTAAAATTCTGATTTACAAGAAATCAGACACTTAATTACTTTCAACATTTCAAAGTTTATTTAAATTTTAATTTTCATACAGTATCAAGTTTCCAACAGTCCCACAGCATAAGATGCAGCATGCAGAAAAAGGAAAAAAAAGGTTCTCAAACTGAAATCGTTCATATATCCCCCACACAAACTAAAAAGAACCCAAGTCCCTCCGAAAAAAGCACTTACAAACTAAAGCGCGGTCTGAACTATACAGAGAACAGAGAGCCAGAACTGCATTTAACAAATACTTATATACAAAAGAAAGAAAGAAAAAAAAAAAAACATCAAATTTTTCCCCTTAAGCTGAGTACAGTGTGTGGCAGTTTGAGACAGGATCAGATATGCAACTTTACTGGAATAGAAGCATCTCGCTGACCCGGTTAAAATACAAAAAGTTACATGTAGTTCAGTTCATTTGGATTACCTCTCATAATATGTGTACATTTACCAAAGTTTGGCAACATCCATATTGTATACCATTAAATTCTTAAATATATTAACATCACCATCCATGTGTAAACAAGAGGATTATTTCAAAAAATTGATCTACATGCACAACAAAAAATATATTTCCATGTCATGCAAGCACAGGGAGGCCCAAGCCGTGCAGAGCTTTGGGATAAGGGACAACAGGGCACTCCAGATTCACATCTCTGACTGAAAACTCCTGTTCACACCAGCTGTCGGCCTCCGAAGCAAAACAAAAAGCTATCCCGATGCCATTTAGGGTAGGAAGCATTTTCCCTTCGAAATTAAAATCTGGTTGAATTTATGATTTTCTCCCCGTTTGTCGTAGCGGGAGGGAGGGGGAGAAAATGAGGTGATGGAGACAGAAAAAGAAGCAGGAGAAGAAGCCAACTTTTGAAATGTACACGTTAAGAAAAAAAAAAAAAAAAGAACTAAAAATATACAGTCTATCCCACTGCACACTGAACATGCCAATGTGTTAAGATCTTAAGTGTTCCTGCTGTGCTAAAGAAAACCGTCCTGCGCTGAACTGAGAAGGGTATGAATTCAGGAAGGCTCATGTGAAGCAGAGGCCGAGCCTTGTCCTGCTGTTAAAGGAGATGAGCACACGCTGATTATCTAACAGACACAAACTGGTTAAAAAACGCTGCCTGCAGAGAAGTCTCTTAAAATGCTAAATACTTTGCACAAACATTGTATATTCTCATGTCTTACCATTCCTTAGCCAAGTCCACATCATCCAGCCCCTGCTCTTAGCATTAAATAATAGTTTGGAATTTTAATCTTACCACTATAATTCATTTGTCAGTGAGGGTGCAGAGCTAATCTTTGCACTGAAGATTGTCTTATGGATGCACACTGTTAAAACGCAAAAAATGCTTCAACACGAGTAAACCATGTAAACAGTTTGCAGCCACAAATGATTTTGGAAAGACATTTTCTTGGCATTAATTTATCTACCTATAATTCCATGACAAGAAACAAGGATAAATCTCCAACAATATAAACACGTTTTTTAAGTATAAATAAAACTATCAAACTTATTACAAAAAAAAAAAAAAAAAAAAAGAAACCAACATGACTTGCTTTGCTAAGTGTGACTGGAAGCGTTACTGGTCTAATCCAAACTGCTCAGGTGTAAGCGACAACGAATGGAGGACCAAAACATCAGAAAATGTGAAATTTAGTTTTGTATTTGATGTTTGTGACAGTTGGAAGTGTCTGCGGCGGCGGTGATGATGGGTAATAACTTGGACTGGTTTCTGGATATGTTCTAGTTGGCACTTCATACCCTACTTTCTAGTTGTACTGTAAGTCAAGTGTTGATTTACTATACACTTCCCCTCACGAGACAACCACAGATATACTTTTTTTTTTTTCTTCTTTATAAAAGACAACAAAAAATAAATATCAAAAATAACAATTAACAAAAAAAAAAAAGAAAGGATGAAATATGAACAAGCCAACCAGCCTCTTCACTGCGCCCCCTTTTCCCCACTTTCTCCCCCCCCTCATCCAAAATCAGTGATGCTCTTGCAAGTGACAAATAGATGTCCTTCAGTCTCTTAAAGTGCTACGACCGGGTTATTGAGAGGATTTACAGTTCAATAACACTTCAAAGTTGGCTTCACGAGGCCTGTGGTATTTGAAAGAAAAAGTGGCTTCACAGAGAGAGAGAGAGAGAGAGAGAGAGAGAGAGAGAGAGAGAGAGAGAGAAAGAACGAGCGAGAGAGAGAGAGAGAGAATACTTCCATTGAGTTACACAGAGAGCGTTTTGCCGGACGTCTTGAGCAGATCTTCAGAGATGGTGGAGAAAGCGAGTGTTGAGGAGGAAGGGGCGGGGATGGAGCGAGCAGAGGAGCGCTCACACGTCCACCACCATCTTTTTGTGTATATCGAGACCTCCGACCACCTGAAGGAGAAGAAAAAAAGAGGAGAGAATGCATTAACTGATGAAGACAGCAAACAAATGAGATAGAGACGACTTTTTTTTTTTTGTGATGATAAATTCTTTTCATCCCACGGGTTTCTTCATCACGACTTAACTTGTGACATTTCATTAGCGTCTTAGCACAATTGCCTATGTCATATTTTTGACCAAATTATGATATGTGTGTAACTTTATTAAAGTTACACGACCTGAAAAAAGGACTCTGTGAAATTATGCTGTGAGGCTAACAATTTTAGTTTACTTTGGACTCATTTGTAACTACTACTTTAGCTTTTATTTGTCAAAACTGCTGTGTTTTAGTTTTTTATTGTCTGTTTTAGTGTTGACACCATTGACACATATGTTTGTTAGTTTATGCAAGAAAGTTCTGGTGTATGGCAAAGATGGTAAAGTAACATGTAGTTAAATGGACGGCATCTCATCTAATGTGACACATGTCACCGGAACAGCCAGTGCAATGGCACATTTTACCTCAGTCTTCAAGAGTGAAGTGAAAAATGTTAAAAGAGGTGAAAATAACTACAGTCTGGTCATGTTGAAGCTGCACAGACATTTTCAGTAACACTGAACAGATTATGGAGAGAGACAGTTACACACTGCGACTTACAGGTGTGTATTCTTTACATTTTTAGGTTCTTTTAGGTTTGATGGATCAGCAGTTTTACCACAAGATGTGACATTTTTCACTGGTAAAATTAGATTTAATAAAAAAAAAAATGGCATATTTCAAATAGGATTTAAAATAAATTCTCATCTCTCTCTATTGACTGTATTTTTTTTCTGAAATAATGTTCAACAAAATCTACTTTAAAAAAAATTTAAAAATTGGGTCTTTAAATTGTAGCTTTTTGCAATGTCTGCAGGTTGACATTGAGATTTGATGAATTGTGCCACGTTTATATGGAGTAGATGAAGAGATCCCAATGACAACTTTAGGGAGGCGGTAACAGAGATGTGTGACATCTGTCGACTTAAAAAAAAGGCATGACATAAAAAAACTGGAAGAATGAATATCCACTCAAAATACTGGTTCATCTATGACATAAACTGACAGAAAATGAAAACTACAATGTATTTTAGTTAGTTTGTAAAACTACAATAACACTCATCAAGATTCCATTTGTATTTCAGTAGCATTTTTCCCTTCACTAACAGCAACAAGCTCATCCACTACCAAAACCAAATATGTTTCACTACAGAATCACAAGACATAAGCAAGGTATGTAGAAACATGAATAATTAATAATGAAAATACTGCAGGTCCCAGTGTTCTGGTAACAGAGTTCTAGTAACATAACATGATCTAATAATACCCGTGTTTGTTTTCCTACAACAACCCTTTTGGTAATGTCTATTTTTACACCCATTCTCTTATTTTTACATTCTCTTTGTTGCTATTTCTCACCCTACAGTGCTCAGTTCAGGATGAACGAGACTGAAATCGTGTCAGGCAGTCGCGCCTTTGAAGCGTCTGAGCTGCGCCGCTTTGTTAAAACAGGATCTAATGTTCTTCTGCGCCATCCTGGAAATACGCTCCCACAAGGACGAGAGTCTCTTTAGTTCAAGGCCCTGAAGAGCGGAGGAGCCGTCAAACGTCTCTGTCAGGGTTAGAACCGCTGTCTTTTATTTAAGGAAGCGTCTCTGCGTGAGGCGGGTTCCTCCGAGGTCCAACAGAAGACCAGCATGGTGCAATTCACCACCTCAGCACTCATCTGTGCTCACCCCTTTGGTCTCAGGGTGGATTAAAACATCATTAGGAAATAATTAAAGCCGCGTGTCATTTTTCTAAATCTGTACGACAGGAACACAGGCGCAAATTAACTACATCTTCTTGATCTTGATTGATTACAGATCAGATAAACCTCAGGATTTCAATTTCTTTTTACCAACATAAAGTTCAAGGACACATAACATCCTGCAGGACATTCGGTTCAGATTGCAAAAAAAAAAAAAAAAAAAAAAGACCCACAGCCTGTGCATTGTTTTCTTACTTTAATCATATACTGTATCAGCAAGAGAGAGGCGTAAATAAACCCTAAGAATAATACTATCATCTATATACAATCATTTAGTCTTGCCTTCAGAACAGTTGCCGTTCTTTATTTAACCGAAGCAAAGAACTGTCACATCATCAGCTGCGAAAATCAATCCAAAAATGCAGCAGCTTTGGCTCTTGACAGGACTGTATCACTCCTCTCCTCTCCTCACATCCCCTCTCTGGCTCTGTGTCAGCTGTAGATCACTAAAATCCTGCTGAATCTTTCTAAAGTTCACGGGTGGACTTTGACCTTTGAGTGAGGCTTATTATACAGCCGGCGAGCCTTTGCTAGATCAAATTTCCTAAAAATGCCGCGCTAGCAGAATCCGCTGGCATTTAAAAACAAATTTAGAGACATTAGACGTTTAATCCTCTCAGTCAGATGGAACGTTCGTCTGCTTTTTTCACAGTCGGGCTGTTTTTACATTACTTGTGGTATTCGTGTTACTGTTACGGCAGTTAAACCAAAGTTTTCTCGGTGAAGGTTTGCATTTTGATTCCAGTGGGACGCAGCAGCACGAGCCCCTTCCACGGTGTGAGGGCTCCTCAGTATTACAGTGAATTTACTGCAGTTTAACAGCAGAGTCATTCTGTGATCACAACTGCAGCCCGAAAATTCATCTATTAACCCTTTCATGCATGAATTATGAAAACCTCAGTCAAGATTTTTTTTCTTCCTCTTGAGACATGAAAAAAACATTGCAATCAAAATTTTTTAATGAACCTATTTTTCATGGAGTTACAAAAATGTCGACTCAGCTGGACACCATGTGTTCAAATTTTTAAGCAAAGAAAGATGTATTTAAAACGCAATATCAGAAAGTGATATACTGTGTGAAAACTATGACATAAAAACATTTTTCATGCAGCTAATCTGATGTTTTCTCACACCTTATCGTACTCTAATACTAGTTATTACTCACTTCATGGAGTTAATATACAAAGAAAACCTTTTTGTTTAAGAAAACTGTTAATTACAGTTTAATAATTGTTGGGTGATCTGCAACCAACACAACAAAACCCATGAATATACAACAGAACAGCTGTAGGATAGCTGTATTGACTACTATGCGTGAAAGGGTTAAAAGAACTCTATTAACCCGTTCACCTCTTCTCTACATGAGTTACAGCCACACTTCCACATCTGAAGGCTTTGACTGCTCTTATTTTTCAGAGCTGCATTTGTTATTTCATTTTCATTACATCTACCAAACTCGCATATATTTCACAGACGTACTCATTAAAGTACTCATCTGTTCAGCTTCATCTGTCATTTTGTATCAATATTTCTGTAGTATATAATGTACTACACTATACTTCCTATTGTCTATTTACAGTCTTTGGTGCTTTACTTCAAAAGGAGGCATGAAATCAACACCACCCCCCCGGTCAGACCTAAGCAAAAAAAAAGGCCATTTTGTTTGCCAAGAGTTTTCTGCCCTTTTGACATTTGCCTTCAGTGCACGACAGACTACATCAGCAGTAATGCCACCTCCCCAAAATACCCCATAAAGGCTTCGACTTACTGCACAGAACTCTTCAAAGGATATCCTGCCGTCTCCGTCCTTGTCTGCATTGATAATGGTTTTATCCACAATCTGCTGGAGCTGCGTGTCCTTCAGGTTGTTGCCTACCATCATCTTCAGCACCTGGAAGAGCTCCCCATTGGAGATGTAGCCATCTTTGTCCATGTCATAAATCCTGAAAGCAACTGCGGAACAGAAGCCGAGAAAGACCAAGACAGATTTATATCAGATCAAATGCACCGACGTGGCTTTCTTGAATACTGTGCCGAATGTTATACACAGTTTCATCTGTAGAATCTAAGGAACGATTATTTAGCTGAAGCAATAAAATTATTTTTACATCACTATTTTTGACTAAATTATTAATTACTCAGTAAACAGCCCCATAATCAGGAGATTAATGCAGCGAGGCAGTCACGAAAATAACCTCAAGAGGATGAAGCAGGGCTCCAGTGTGAACCCTGTACCTTGCATATAAAGCACATCAAGTATTATGTTCATTAACATTTTAAGAGGTGAGTGGGATTTGCATTCACTCAGTGTGTCATTAACCTTGTGCTGCTGTAGCCTCCATGTAAATATAAGGGTATTCAATTTAAAAATGTGACGGGGTTCTGCTCGCTGTTTTAACTTTTACATACAAGCTGGCCCAGGTGCTTATTCAGACGCGACACCAGCATGTAAAATTGATGCAACACGGTGCATGTCTGAGAAGTGCTTTGTTATGGCTGGACAAACACTCAGTTTTGGCGTTCATGCTTCTTTTTTTAACTTTACTGGCCCTGAGAGGGTGAGTCAAAAGTTATTGCTTAACATTTACTGTTTCTTTCCCCAAGTGTGTTTTTGTTGCACATTAGGGCAAGGTGAGGCAAGCGGAGCGTGGAGGACACCAGAGACAAACTCCTGGTGGGTTAAAGTCCCAAAGCAGCAGAAGACACACGCATGGTTGAGGGTATGGAAAGGGAAGGACCTGGGGCTGCAGTCGTACTTACATCGAAGCTTCTGTTCTTTGTCCCCCTTGACACTGAACTGTGACACACCCTCAATGAACTCTGGGTAAGAAAAGAGGAGAGCGAGAGATGTGATGTGAATGTGTCTTTTGCAACAAATAACAGACAGCAAGTTAACAGCACACAAGCTAAACAGGACTGCAACTAAGAGTTATTTTCATTGTCAATTCATCTACTGACTAATGTTCTCGTCAATGGATGAGTTGTCTGTATATAAAAATAGTGTTCTTCAAAGGCAACTGTGACTTGTCCAAATGTCTAATTTGGTCTGAGAACAGAAATATTCTGTTTACTGTCAAAGAGTCGTTAAGAGAACAGAAAATATTAAAGAGCAATGAGCTAAAATCAAAGAATTTTGACTTTTTCCCCTAAGGATAAACTGAAACCAATTAAATGATGATCAAAATAAGTTGGCAATTATTTTGATACTTAACAACTAACCATTTAATTGATCAAACATGAATATTTCCATTTGTACCATAATATTTTATTGTCTTATATAGAAATGAAAACAAGTATTCCCTTTTTCAGCGTATGTGACCAATTCAAGTAGGCGATTGCTTGAGATTTTTTAGAATTCTGGATTTTCCGACCTCGGGTCTTCACCGTGACTATTTCACATGAGACAGTTGATGAGTGGAGGCGAGGACCCCGGAAGCTAGAACTTAAAAACTGACAATGTGGTGGGATTAATTCAAGTGGGTCACATCGACAGGTCAGATAATCCAGAATTCAGGAAAAATCCACGACAATCACATCCTGCAAAGTGCTGAGCCAATGCGTCTAATTCTGTTAAAACCTTGTCAAACAGGTGTGGTCAAACAGGTCCTAGACACCGACGCATTTCTGAACATGGAGAACAATACATGTACTGTGTGTTGTAACACATATCTTTAAAGAACAGGGGTATTTCCCTGTCATGTTTGGGCAAAGACACCAATGTTTGCATTTGGTAACTGAATTGTGTTTTTGTTAATTATAATACTTCTGTGCTACTGGTTTGCATGGTCGGAAAACACCCATGCAAATTAATGTTACAGATAAAACCGGTAAAACCGGAAAAAATTTCAGTTAACACATTTTTGGTGCTACTCCAATATTATCATGTGGGGCTATGTGTCTAACGTAGACGTTGTCCGTCTTAAAATGGATGCTGTACGTGTGATTTGTGCTTGTGAGGAGTTAAAAGGTCAAGGCCTAAATGCCAAATATCAACTCGGAACATACTGTCCTCACATAATAAATAATAAGATGACACCTTCACTGCATTCCACTGCACATATCAGACGGTTAGCGTCACTGAACCCACATAAAGATTTTATTGTTTCACCAGATATATGAAAAAGACCAAAGATCAAATATATACATGATGACTATGTTGTACTAAAATGCAGGATGGGTTAATAATATACTTAAACACTTTCGTAGATTAACACAAACCAGAACTAAGCTGTAAAATGAAGTGCCTTTAATTCCCTGCAGCAGCTGAGCGCACAGCCTACCTTTAAAGTCCACCTCCCCATTCCCGTCAGTGTCAAATATGTCAATAACCCTCTGCACCAGCGGGTTCTGTTGCAGCTCCGGCAGCGACATGAACTCCTCCACGCTGAGAGAGCCGGAGTTATCTAGGTCGAGTTTCTTAAACCTCTTCCCTAGCCTCTTAATCTCATCAGCATCGACTGAACAAAGAGAAAAAAAGAAAGAGATAGAGAGATTCTGGGTGAGACATTGTGAAATTTTTGCAGCATTTAAACTTTCAACATGATATATAAAAACAAGTGTGTCAGTCAGAGGTATTGTGTCCCGGCAACTGTAAACTTAGGTTCGTGGACGAGTAATGCAAGGACAAGTCAGAAAGAAGTGTATGGAATGAGTTGAAAGATTAAAAAAAAGGGAAAAAAAATAAGAAAAAAACCAAGTCCATCTGCAGACGCATGCTCTAAAGTGGACAGTAGTTTACATACAGGTACAGTAACCCTCTGAATGTTCATACAAAATATAAATATACTTGCTAACACCTGCATGAACTGTAGTCATAAATTACAGTGTCCACCATTGCAACTAGGTCAAGGACACCACTTCCGGCCTGAGCTAAATGCTCCGAGCTGCAGACCCACAATAACCACAGCACATTTTGTCCCACTCTCATCCACAGAGAATAAAAATTAGCACAATTGGGAAAAAAAAAAAAAAGCACAAGTGGACAGATAACAGCTGTGAACGCAATGAACAGTGAGTGAAGACACTGCTCTGTTGCACTAACTGTAACAGAAAGTACTCAGAGAAACAAGAGACACAAAAGAAGGAGGGAATGAGAGAATATCAGCGCAAACACACAAATATAACTTACAGCTCTTGTTGTCTACAGGTGTAATTTTTACAGCTGGAGTCTGCACCGTTTGTTCTCCTGCCATCAGGAACAGCCCTAGCTAGCTGCCCAGTCCCCAGAACAAGTAATCCAGAAGCAATAACAGCCGGTTGTTAATTACAATATATAAGCTCATTCACACATGGTCACCTGATCCATTAGCCAACCACAATCTACTACTCTGAACATTTAATCTTGGATACTAAATAACATTGGCTATCTATTAATCTTAACTAACAGAGGCGAAGCGAAAAAGATGGGAGGGACAATAGGGATTTATGAGGCCAAGAATTCAGTTCAGTCCAGTTTTCATCAGGTTTATTGACCTCCATTTCCTGAAAGGTGAGTTAGCAGAAAAGGCATGAAAAGTCAAGGCCGAATGTCTGAGTTATGACGTTAGCATAACTGCACAACTGCTAGAGGAACGAGCAAAAACTATTGTGTATCTAAGACACAAACTAAAACACATGAAAACATAATGGTGAAGATGTATCAGTCATAAGTACTTATATGACCAAAATGTCATACAAGTAACTTCATATAAAGATAATCACACACAGAAAGTTTTTTTTTGTTTTATTCCGAACCTGTGTGAATTTTAAGCATGTAACAACAGATTAAATATAAATGTTAATGTGTAAAATGTAAAAGGTAAAGAGATAACATTGCTGCTGTTGTTGGGACTTGTCTATAGTATCATTTACAAAGTACAGTTTTCGGGTCTCTGTCTGACATTTCGCCATCAAAATCACGCACATTCAATAGAAACAGTCCCTCCTTTTCCCCTTCCATGTTGCTTTCAATCAAATTCCTTCTGCCATGTTGAAAAATAAAATGTTGGTAGAGCATAAAGTGTTTTTCTATTCCAACAGTATATATAATTCTACATTGCAGCAGCGCAAGTACAACAGAAACTGGTTAATAGTTTCAAGTCAAAGAGCCTTCCGCTTGTTATGATATGGTGTGAAGAGATAAAGGCAGATACAGAGAGACAGGAGTGGGCTGTGTTTCGGGTTTCAAGGTTCGGACTCGCTGTGCTACATCAGCTCGATGAGTAATCAGAGTGTGAGTGTTGTCGGAGGAGTAGGGGAGGAAAGAGAGGGTGAACGACAGAGAGGGAATAAGAGAAAGAAAGTTGGGATATTGAAGCAAAGTTGACGGGCTGCTTAGTCTGTAATATATACAAAAGGCATATGAGGATCTCAGACTGAAACATTGAGTATAATCAGTGCACTCTGCATTATCTAGACTTTATAACCAGTCAATAAACCTCAGAAGTTCTGGTGTATTTACTGTCCCTGGCACGTAAATGATTCATGATGTAATGCTGATCTCCAGGACGCTTGAGTGTTATTTTATCATCTTTAAGTCAGCAAACATTTGTTAAGCTTGTGTACTTCCTCGTTCACTGGAGGTGTGTATGTGAGGTCAGCTGCGAAAAGTCTTGGGATGTAAAAATGTAAAGTCATACGTAGGACAACACGTACACATATTCTGCTCTGCTACGCCTTTTAAAATGAGTACAAACCTCTCTATTTTGTGATGCAACAGCCAATGTGGCCTGTGGTGAGATGGTTTTTATCCTGTGCATCAGCAAAAAGCACAGCACTTCAGTATACAATGGAGGTTTGTTATACTGCATCTCATTTCCATGTCTTTTGCACATATAAATGAGATGTTTTCCTAATGAGAGGTTACCGTTTTCCCTGCTTGTTTTCCTGATGCATGAATCTGTATAGAAACACACACACACACACACAAGCTGATCTAAGCCACAGGGTTTCTCTGTCTACTAGGTGTGAGTTATCAGAACTGAGCACATGGCTGTCCTCTGACACAAAACACTTC
The DNA here is from genome assembly GCA_037367365.1 of Apogon talboti. Lineage (NCBI taxonomy): Eukaryota > Metazoa > Chordata > Actinopteri > Kurtiformes > Apogonidae > Apogon > Apogon talboti. The sequence continues at coordinate 14,177,060 of JAPQRQ010000008.1, forward strand.
CTTATCAGCAGCCTCCTGTTTCCTGTGGATGGCAGATGACACCAGCCTGCATCATAACGGTTTAGCCTGTCCAATCCATCTATCCCACAGGATAGTGGCCTCAGAGCCATGTTTACATCAAATCTCTACACTGCTCTTTTTGTTCTAAGTGGGTGGATGGAAATGTCCAGAAGAGTGAAGCTCTCTTATAAAGTGCCTGCAGACTTATTTAAGTGGTCACAAAGCCTGTATTCTGCAAGTGGGTGTAAAACCAAAAGGCACCAAACAACTGGATTAGCACTTTCATTTTTATTGGCAGGTAATTTTGCAATTAAAATGCAGTTGTCAACAAAAGAGCAAAATGCTATTTCAGGCTGGAAGAATGAACCTAATGGTTTAAAAGAAAAGATGTGAGGTCCTCAGAGCAGATCTATTCACCAAACAGAGGATGCTAATATTGCTCTTTCAAATACGTCCCTGTCACAGTTCAAGTAGCTTTTATTGCTGCACAGTCAGGTCAGTGGAATACACCAGGGTACGGATGAAAAATCACTCTGACATTTACAGCACGTAACAAACTTTGGCGCGATCACTGAGCAGAGAACATCTGAACACTGTGCCCAGAGCCGTTCTTGCTGTCTGGAGCTGCCAAGTGAGTAGGTACATGTATTATTCATGCTAGCAAGGACAACAGCTTTCTCACAGTCTGAGTCCCCTTCTCGGTGTCGAACCAACAAGTTCCTGTCTGCCAGCATCACAGACAGACGTGCTCCCAGTTGAACCAAATAAAACGGTGCTCTTGATTCAGATGTAGGATACAGTACTTTCGCTCGAGCAGCGGGTTCAGCTGACTTACCCAACATATGGCTCTGAGTGAAAACTGCTGTGGTCTGAATATGATCAGAACTGGAATTTTACGGCTCCAAATTAATGAGCCTCTATGGAAATTAGATCTCTGCTTTTACCCACTCGTGCTTCTAGGCAAAATCATAAGCTTTACAAGTAGCGCCCACCACCCTCCCCTGGTGGCTACAATCTCAAATGAGATAAACGGTACATCAAAAATGATCTAGTGGTCCTAAATTGACTTATTCCATTTGAAGGAGGTTTGTTGTTGTTTGCAATAACAGTTTATACATGTATATAAAGGAAACTTTCATACGGTGTCTTTGATGCACTTATTCTGGCACAAACCGAGTGTGTCTTCTATTTTTTCTCAATGCTTAAATCATCATTACACATCTGGCAAATAGCATAAAAAAAAACAACAACAAAAAAACCCCATCTAAACGGAATAGCTAACTAATCAAATGAAAAGTGTCTAGTCACAGTGTGCGAGACAAACTGTTTTCTGAGATGGCTGCACAGTTGTAGAGGCTTCTCACACTGTTATGCTAATGAGTGGCTCTGAGGGAGACCCAGTGTAACTGTGAGATGATTATGATAATCTCATATACTTCACTGCAGAGCACAACACACACACACTTTCATGATCGCTGTATGCACCCTCAACTGTGTTACTAGGCAACTGGATCCCGTTAGCCCCACGAAGTAGCCCACACGTGTACACACAGACACACACAGAGACAAAGGAAGGAGGCACATTCAAACAATTCATAAGGTTCATGAGGTGTGTACATGTAAACACATGCTTGTACACACACACTCGCTATCACACACACTGCTGTGTTCATCATCATAACGTTCATCAATGTAAAATAATTGATAGCTGATTATCAGGCCTACATAAAAATTATAGTTTGGAGATAAAGAGAGAAGTATTTTTCCAACAGCAAACATAAAATAAAAGACAAACTTACAGTTTAAAAGCATCAAAAGTGCAAATAATCGCATTGCTAAAAGATGGACCCAATTCTACTGTAATTTAAATCACATGCAACTTGGTAGCTCTGTTTAAAACGTATAAATACCTTGTTACTGTACCAGTGTTCGTTGTTGGATTTGTACTTTTTCTAAGTGGTGTTACAGACAAAGTCATTTCTGGATAATGTCTAATCTCCCACTAAATGTTCTACTTAACGCTGTTTAGTCATGAACTAGCTCAAGCTAACCATTAAAAAACCAGCACAGCTGTGTGAAATCTGCTATGGCCTTCCTCTGCATTTTGGTTTAATTATGAAACGCAATGTTCCCAAAATGCCATTAATGAATTTGTCCTCTTAAGCATGCTCAGCCCTCAGACAGCTCACCCTGCACATTAGTGGAGACATGTGACTGCATTAACACTGCTAACCTGAACTGAGGCAACGAGGGGAGGGAGTTCTATCCAGAGCAAAATTCAGTCAGCATGTTAGTGATAATTGCAGCCAAGGCCTGCTGTATATAGCACGTCAAACACACAAGATAAGGTGTGAGGGTGGACAAACACGAGAAGGTAACATGCACAGCTCAGTAATCACACAACAAGTGTGACATATGACACCACACCAATTAGCATAATGGGGTTTTACTGAGCCAATGAGGGTGGAGTGTCAGTGTAGTCTAGAGGACACATTGGAAAACAAAAGTGTTACAGGCTGACACAGCATGAGAAATTTCTGATTAAAATCATCCATCACAGTAGTTTTACATTTAACTGCCAGCAGTTAGTTCAATATTATCTCTCATTTATGCTTCATGCACTACTGGAAGATTTTCAAATCTTAGTCATTCTTACAGATTCACAGATATTAACAACAGATTTAACGGATTTTTCGCAAAATATTTCAATTGTAACAACACCCACGACCAACTCAGTCAAGAAGCGGGACCACACTTGGCATTTTACACTAAGATTTCAGAGTGGCTACTTCAGAGACTGGGGATTCCACAGAAACTTACATAAACAAATGTGACTTCAGTTGTCATTGTCAGCTGGTTGTGTGTACTATGTTTTGCAATGAAAAAAAAAACCAAAAAAAAGGCGTGAAATACCTGTGGATAAAGTCATGGCTGAGAAGATGGATACAGCGAGGCATATATATATAGTATATTATGCAGTGTGACCTAGAGGTGAGTTGGAAATAAAGTTTTATTTTTCATCTCAGAGCTAGTGCAAGCTACTGCTGCGAGCTGACAGACATTACACAACATCTGAGTGGCGACACTTCTCAGTCAGCTCGCTTGCATGTTTCTACTTGACATTACATTTCAGTTCTTTGAACAGTGCAGGATCGCAGTTGTAGTCTCCTCTGTTAAAACCAACACGCCTGTTTTATACTTGTGATTTGATCCAGTCAATAACAATAAGATGATGTCTGTACACCTCTTATACAACAAAAATATTTGGACCAATACTGATCCAGTTATCTTCTACTACAGGAGTTAAATATCTTCTGTTAAGACTTATCATCTGGATGATTACTGTGCGTCATGAGTGGCACATGATTGAAAATGACAGGGACACAACAGGGTGGTGTTGCCCAGCAGTGGTAAACATTATAGCCACTGAGGCAAATGTCAGCTAGCAAATTACCCCTACTGTCGACAGATGTTAAAGCTAACAGTTAAAATATCACCTCCAGTTTGCACGAGCATAGAGAACCTGTGTTGACCAGATGTCTAAACCATTTGCATATCCAGACTCATTTTGCCATCTGCTTTTCTTTTTCCTCACACTGATACAGTAAGTTGTTGCAGCACATTGATCTCCTTTTGTTTACATCCGATAGATTATATAAACTAGTACTAGTACATTACTCTTAATATTCTATAATGTGTGAGGTGCCACTATTATTGGTTCCAAAATGAAGCCGATGTGTAAATATCTTAAAGTGTAATACCCCTGATGGCTGCTGGGTGCTGAGTCCTAGATCCAAACATAGCAACACGGCATTAGCCAAAATAAAAACTTCTGGCTTCAAAACAGCAATAAAACAACCAACAGGTGAGGTCACAGTTACTCCGTCTACTTCTAATATACAGTTTGAGTCTGAGACTTTAGGCCATTAAATGGTAAATGGAATGTTTTTTATACAGCAGTCCATTTATATAGAGTTTTTCTACCTGAACCACTCCCACCCACACACAGACCAGTGTGTTAGCCCACTAGTGGCAACAAGGGGTTCAGTTACTTTTGACACTTTGACATGTGAATTATGAGGATTAAACAGCCAACCTTCTGGATAGTGGACAACCCCCGTAACCCCTGAGCTTCAGCAGCCCCGAGTGTGAGTAGGGCAGAGGAAATCTCCAGCCGTCAGTGCATTACCCTGATTGCTCTGGCGGCTCTGATAATGTACATCTTGGCTGCATGGACCAGACTCCGGACAGTGTAGAGCAGCACCCTGATGATGTATATTTATAGTCGTGCCGTCATCAGAAAACCCCCAACTCCCCCCACCCCATCCCCACTATCAGAGGCCCTGGCTCCCGCCCTCAGGGAAACCCCTAGCAACAAGGAACTCCAGTGAGCCGCCTGCCGTTTATTTTGGGCGTCTGCACACAGGCCTGCAATGGTTTCAGGCACTCTTGCGATTCTCTGAGAGCATGATGTGCTCAGGGGGTATGTGTGGTTGTGTGTGTGTGT
>JAPQRQ010000008.1:14181666-14198405 GCA_037367365.1 Apogon talboti
GCAATGGTTTCAGGCACTCTTGCGATTCTCTGAGAGCATGATGTGCTCAGGGGGTATGTGTGGTTGTGTGTGTGTGTAGGGTGAAGAGAGTGGCTGAACAGAGTGGGCGCGTGCATGTTCTTTGAAGTGTGTAGTGCATATGCAACTGTGTGTGAAGGTTCGTGTCTCTGTGGTTAGTGTGTCTAATTATGCGCGCTCTCACAACTAGGCCATTAAATTTTGCCTGATCTAAGCTCATCTGAGCCAGCAGCAGTGAGACACTGCCCTGCCAAGAGAATGCAGGATTTTCTAATATTCATCCTTCAGTGCAGAGGCGATGCCCTTTTCCCATAATTCACCTCATCCAAATGTTTCCCAGAGACTCCAAATGTTAATGTCGAAGATCAACAAACATGTCCTCTGATAGAGGTACAGGTGTTAGGAGTTTGCTGGGTTATGTCTCACTGGGGGAGAAAAGGTTAAGGTGCAGCAGGGTGAATCTATCTGACCGACAAGCCGGAGCTAATTTCTTCACAGCCAATGCCTGCCTGTCCAAACACTTGATGAGCTGAACAGCTGCTCCGTTAGTGGACGGTGAGAGACAGAGAGTGAGAAGGCCAATGAGAGACTGAAAGGCAAGAAACAAAGACACACTAGACCACAGACAAAAGTGAAGTCAGACTGATGGACGCATTTCCTATTATTACACACTTTACCTTTTACTATCGACATCTGAATATTGATTAAATTTCGTTTTCTTTTCAGTGACTAAAAACAAGAATGTCATGTTAAAAATTTGTTATTGTTTGTACATTTCCTTGTCTACAACCCTTTCAAATGAATTTCAGAGATGCAGGAGGAGGACAGGTGGAGAAAGACCGAAAACAAAGAGTGAAAAAGATTATTAAAATGTGTGAGGAAGAGAGAGAGAGAAACAGAGACGAACGCTGAGAGAAACAGAGAAGCTCTACTACTGCAGACTGAATTCAAAGGGCCTTGACAGCTCTAGGGTCATGCAACGTCCAAATCCGCCTCCTCTGACCACGGGGACATAATCCTTGGAGAGGAATGCCTAGAAGTCCTGGCAGGCCAAGGTCCTGCCCTCTGTCCTGCCCTCGGTGGCGTCTAAGTATGAACAAGTCACACCGTATCCACAGCCACACTCACTCTAACAGGATGTGTCATTTTGATATTTGTGAGTCGTGTTTGAGTAAGTCTGCAGCAAAGAGCTGACATTCACCTGAAATTGATAGTGAAACATGATGAGGTCAATCTCAACAGTACCACAGTCCCTGAAGTACACCTACACTACAGAGGGACACCTTGCGGTCTCAGTGCTCATTAAACACATGTACCATCGGACCCACTTTAGCCTGGTTCTTAACAGCCTCCCACTGTAAAACGTGCCAGTCACAGCAGCAAGAAAATCAGCATCTCTGAGGAGTTTTCGACAACATCAGCGCTGAGATATTGTGTTGATTCACCATCAGGTAGGGAAGGTTAAGGAGGCGGACAAAGAAATGTGAGTCATTTCCCCAGCTCTCCTCCTCCTGAGTGCTCAGGCGCTCAAAGATGTCGACTAGGCAGACATCTTGTAAATACGACCGTGGATGTATTCAGAGAGACTACAAAAACGACATCGCATGATTAAAAATACAAAATATCACCCATTTTATAAGACGGAAGCAGATGAAATCACTGTGATCAACACACAGGAAGAGTGAGAAATATACTGTGTGCTAAATTTTATAGTGAAAGATGCATACAATATACATTATGATTGTGTACGTTTTCTGGAAATTAAAATACTGTGGAACAGTGATTGAAAGCTACGCCAGTGAACTAAAAACCTAAAAATTCACAGTATTAAAAAATATAATCCTTAAACACATCCAGAAAGCAGCACACACTTTGTACAAGTGCCACATCCTGAAATTACACTTGTATAATGAGAGGTGTACTATGAAAAAAAGTGAAATACTCCAAATACAACACAGGCCCTGAATAAAAGCAGTACAAATACTCAAATACTTACAATGTGAGCACATCTCCAGGGGGTAACTGGCTTCATTTCCCTGAAAAAAGAAAGAGACAGAGGTCAAATTTCAGCAAAGAATCAACCACATCTCTTTATGTTGATAGTAAAATGCTAAACACATTTATACCTATGAACTACAACTAAATAAATGGGCCACTAATTCTTTACAAATGTGTAGCCCTAACTAATGAATCATTTTCACTGTATAATTAACTTATTAGAACTGAAAATAACTTCCTTAAAAGTCAAAATTTCTTTTTCTCACCAGATAAAACATTCTTTTACTTGGTTTTTGGCCAATATTAGCAAGACAAAAACTATAGCGCACGACTACAACAGACATTTAGTGACACAGTTCTATCAAACATAAAGGTAGCACGGTGTTGAAATTAGTGTATTTTTCTCTATATCACTCATATTTTAAAATTCTACAATACCCATTCATATTTATGGTACATGTGGCCCTTTACAACAGAACTAGCAACTGTTTCCTTGTTGGTCAACACACAATGGCACCTGTTTGGAAAGTAAACAGACAATAGGACCTGGTGATCTGTAGTGAGTCCTAAACACCTCATTTTCATACCACATTTTCCCTATTGTTTTTACACAATGGAGCTTTTAACCATGTCCTGTACTTGCAAATTCTGAGGTACATTCACGTTAAGGAAACAAACAAGAGCGCCTCGTATGTATATTTCATGAATCTCCTTGTATTCCTACCAGAACTCAAACTGAACCACATTGATTTTCTGCTCCTTTTTGAGTGATGAGGATGTTATAACTTCCTAACTGACAGAACTGTGGTTAGACTAAAAAAATCAATAGCTTAGACTCTGGGGCTCTAGTCTGCACTGTTCAATAAAGTGACCAATCAGAATTTCTGATTATATGGTTAGTACTCAATGTATTGAACTAAAATATACATAAATTCAGGCTTCTGTGGTTTAATATGTAAACCTGAGCTCTTTAGATACCCTGCAAGACGCCATATCAATCTGGTGCTGCAGTCCCTTATAGCAGATTACAAGAGCACAGATATTTATCTGACATATCAATTCCAGTAATCATTTCTGGCAAAGTAGTGGACTTTCTAGCACATTAAAAAGTAGGATTTTTTTTTTTCCTCTATCGCTATGATTTCAATCAGATAGGCAAAATTATTCTATACCATTATGATTTATTTGAAGAAGTTAAAGAATACTACTTTAAAATACTACTGACAACATAAGGCCCCCATCGACCCCCTGTATTTTAGATTAAATCTAATCTAAATCTCTTTTCATTAAATCTCCTTTTTAATTAGCCAAACTATACAGGAACACTGCATTATGGTGTGTGTGTGTGTGTGTGTGTGTGGCTACGTTCTGTGTGTGTGGTGTTGGCTCATGTACAGCAGCCACATCCGCATCCCATCCTATCCAACACTGCAGTGTCCACTGAGTCCTGATCTGACTGCTGGCAGAGAGAGGCTGAACGCTCTCGTGGGAGCTGCTGAGGAGTCCCTGTTGCAGAAAAGTGTGTGTGTGGGAGATGGGGGGAGGGTCGGCCTGGGAATCCTACAGCTGAGAGAGAGATGCCCCGGGCCAGCGAGCAATTGACCAGAATTGTCCTGCAGCTCTATCGAGGAATGCCAAGTCACGGAGACTGAGCTTGGACACGCAAGCGACTGTTCTAACACTAGGAGGGTGCATCCCTCTACCAAAGCTCCACAGTCCACTACCTGAACGAAACCCCACGTTAAATATACAATTATCCTTTTTTCTGGACCTGCTCCCCCATTTCATGAGAACTGCTGCAGTACTTTTCGTGAAATCCTGCCGACAAACAGATGTTAACCAAAACAGCTTCCTCTACAGAGGTAATAAACGCAAACAGGCAGCACAGGACACACTCTACTGACTCCACCTGCTGTTCAGGAAAGATCTGAATGCATATGTGGATTTGCAGTGGAGGGTATCAGATTTTTCTCTGTAATAGGTGCCATGCAGTGTAATCTGCCATAGTGTTTAAAAAAATCTCAGTTGTGGCTTTTAGAAAACATAAATGTCCAGTCACGCCGTCATCAGTTAATGATCCAAAAATCACAGCTGGGGATGCACTTATAAAACTGTTTTTCAGATCTTTAAAATCTTGTTTACTATTGGGCAAAGAAGATTTTTGCTAATATTACACAAGATAGTGCTGTGTTTAACAGCAGAGCTAAAAGAAGACACCCCTGACTAATATCATAAAAATAAAAACTATATCAGAACGTGGCACCGGACATACATGCTACTCGTGTCTTTACACATTGGTCAGAGAAAGCCAGAGCTGGTCATGTGCTGGTTATGTCATCTACCAGCTTATTGCTAGGCCACTGTGTAGCAGCTTCAGAGAGATAGTGGTATTTTAAGATCAGTGAGGAGAAAGAGGTGACACAGGATTAGCCAAGAGAGCGACTTAGCATTTGACAAGTCCGATCACGGCACCACGGCCGACTGTGGTCTACTGACAGAGGTTAACATACCTGTGCTTTTCCCGCATGGAACGACAAGTTGACAGTGGCTGGATGCTGCCAGTTTAAGAGATTGAATTCCAGTGGAGCTCAAAGCGCGTGACTCCACTATTGGCGGAGTTGGGTGTCCCGCTGCCTGTGTGGTACTGTGGTCATAGTGACAATGTGATACTTTATTGATCTCTGCAGGGAAAAGTCCTTTTCCACAATGCTCGTTCAGCTACACAACAGCACAAGGTGATAAATACAAGTGAACTCTGAAGGGCTTGAATTAAGCCTTCTAGGTTCCTCCATGTGTGGCTGCCTCCTACAGACATTCTGCTAATTGATGTGGTCACCATGAAGAGCTCACACAATAGCAGTCATTTATAAAAACCTAAAAGAATATATTAAAAAGCATCCTGACTATGACAAGTGAAACTGCTGCGCCGATTAAACGTCAGAATCTGATTTTGTAAGTCACATGTGTAATATTATCATGTTTTATCTTATTTTTCACACTGATGGGTATGTTAGAATTTGTTTCTATATTTCATTCTAAGAGCCTCCTCAAGATTTTGTTTACATGTGGGCCCATTCTCCTATGTCTTTGTTTTAAAAGCAGCATACACCTGATACAGCCGAGTGTTAAATCTAATTAAATACCTTACATTTCATAGCTCTTTCTATTATAAGCACAAATAACCCTTTTTGAAGAAATACTCTACACCGTTTGTTTTTATGTAAATCTCAACAGACAAAAAGCAACTTGCATCAGCTCTACAACCAAGACCAAGTGACGCCATCACATCTCAATCTACCATCTAATACACAATGCAGCGACAGAGGGGCATGCTCAGTCACTTCATCGCTTCCTGACAATTGATTACCTTCAATATTTTTAATCTTATTCTCAAAATGAACGGCTGAAAAATGAGAAAAAGTGAAAAATTGTGAAAATGAGCTTAAAAAAAATGGAGATGATGGTAGGTAAATAAATGTCGCGTGAGTGTGCCTCCCCTCAGATACAGTCCTGACGTTCACTGTGGTTAAGAGCTAGCTGTAGGGTTTCTGGAGGTAAAGAGACTTACAGTAAAGGAGATTTGGTGTTCAGGATTACAGGCCTACTAAGGCCTGCCATCGCTCACTGGTGAAGCCAACAAGAGGTCAGGGAGTAACCTTCATCTCTTCCATAACAAACCACTTCATGCTGCTCTTGTCTAGCTGTCCCTGTAAGTGCTAATGGAATACATCAGGCATGCGGGATACTATTAAAAATACAGAAGACGAGAGAGAGAATTAGAGAATGAGATAGGGAAAGAGTAAGTAAAAAGCATCTTTTGTAGGCAGAGAGGGGAAGAGGAATATAGGCAGAAAGAGCAACTCATGTTGGCTCATCAATAATGAATGCTTCATTCAGAATCAATTAGGGTTTAGCACACAACACGCGTTTGCATAATGAACAGTCTGCCATGGTCGCTGGTTCAGCAGTAATGCTACGGCCGACCCAAAAACCTAGCTAATTATAGACCTGCAGAACCCAGTCATAACATGAAAGACTGGGGAGCACTGTACATGTGGTTGCAGACTTTAAGAACTTCACTCGGTCATCTTTGGCAGAGCATGAGAATAAATTCTTCACTCACACTAAAACAAGAGAAACACAGCAAAGACCACATTTGTTCAAAGTAACAGAAAGTGTAAATGTTTAGCTCTGTTTTCTAGTGCGTGCATCAAATACAATAAACATGAACTTATTTGTGGAAAGCTCTAATGTATGCATGGCTGCACAAATACTTTTTCGTTTTTATGAGAAAACAGGCAGTCATGTCAGCCTGTACTAATGGCTCTTAGTTCTTTTAACACAGCTAAAAACTGCTTGTTTAGCCTTTATTTATCCAGGAGGGTGGGGTGGTAATGGTGGGTGTTGCTGAGCGTGCTCTTTTTCAGCTACGCCCTCCTCCACTCTCACAAAGTTACACACAAACACACCTGGAGGCTGCTTTATCTGCAATTTGGGGGTTTAGTGCCTCACTCAAGGGCAGATTAAGCAAGAGGCAGGAGTTACAGATGTTCATTCACCGTTGCCACTTGTGTCTAAAGTAGTGGCCTTTCACTCTCCAGCTACTGTCTTCCTGTAAATGACATTCTACCTAAACATAATGAATGCTTTAGCAACTTATTTAGGGATATGATGATGCACAACACTCAAAAGTCTGACTTCAAAACATAATGTGAGATGTACAGACATAAACAGGGCATCAGTGTAATTCTGAATAAGCTGGTATGGAGCAATGACTTGCATGAATACAAAAATTAATAAATGCTGCAGTGCCTCCACCAGGCTAATTAGCATAATGCTGTGCAGTTGAATAGAGCAATCCATCATTCTCGAATCCAATCAGCAGTGACTGAAAATTCTGCAAAAAAAAAAAAAAAACCTGATCAAAAGATTTCTCAGTCCCTGTGCTGATTTCATCAAGAGGACAACATGGCTGTGATGCTGCAGGAATCTGCACAGACCTCGATTATGTATAATTCTGTGCAAAATGCCGGACAGGCATAGAATGTTAAATGTAGTAGTTCAATGTAATTACAGATGCCAGACCAATATTACCGATGTATAATATTTTAGAACATGGGTAGCAAGTGAGCATATTAAGAGTGCAGTAGTGAAAGCATAACATTAGTATACGACACCTCAGAATGTTTTCATTTAACCTGTATACAGAGCAATATATGTTATGAGTTTGCACACTGGAAGTTGCTGCGTCAGGCTTGGGTTGACTTGCTTGAGTTACTGTTTCACAAAATGTACAGTTTGTTATTAATGACACAACAACTCTTAAGAGAGATCACGCTTTGTGTATTGTTGTGCCATGCTTTTCTTGCTTGGTTAGTTTAATAGCTGAAAGAATCCCCTCCTCCACATAAGCAGGTCTCTGTGTTTCAGGGTTAGCATATAGCTTAGCTTTATGATAAACATACTCAACCCTCCAGAGAACCAACAGACTGCAGAAATGCACTGTGCTTTAAGATTGTTCTTTAAATAGAAAATATCCTCCATTTTTCAGCAAAACCCAGACCAATAGCTGGCTAAGCGTGTCTTATCACACAACACACAACTGTATTACACAGATGTGAAGCCACGGAGGAAATGTGAAATAATTAACCTCATCTGCTACAAGTTTACAGCTATTTGTCTCATTCAGCTATTCTTGTTTCACAAAGCATGATCTATCACCTCAGATAATTCCTATTTTGTTATATTGCCTCAGGAGGTGTGTATGCGCATGTGTGCTGGCCTCTAAATCGATATGTGTGTGTTTCTGCGTGGATCTCTACTAGATTTAAGAATCAAGTGCAAATAGGAAAATAATTACCAAAATCTCTACAGCCTGAAGGAACACAGGCAAGGCTAATCCTCTCAGCCATTTCTATCCCTGACTTGGGCTTACCTACAAAGGGTTTTGAGGGCCTCATAATACTATGTAAACCAACAATGCTTAAATCTTCTTATCCATTTACCAAGTGGTGATAAAGCTATACTGCATTTGCCAACTGCTGAGAACATGAAACATCTAACTCGTCTTTACCAAACAGCTCAATAACGATTTGTTTCCAATAGGAGAATCACTGTTGGTGGCACTAGTTCAGGAACATACAGACAAAAGGAATATAACGGAGACGATAACACACAACAATGAGCTAAACAGACTGAAATGTTGCACATGAACTAAATTGTTGCGTTTGTCCTCTTTTTCCTCGTTATAGCTACAAATGTATAATCCAAGTATTGCGAAGGTTATGACAAATGCAAAAGAAGCTTGTTTGTTCTTTCTGCACCACCTGCAAATGTATGTGCACCACATCATAAATGTATGCCTAAACCTTTGAACTGTTAAACCTTTAGTCATTCTGAGCAATCACCTGTGCATTATGTAGAATCTTTCTTTCACTATGTAATTAGAGAAGCAAATGGCCCTCAAAATGCCATGTTCCCTGTTACTTATTCGGCCAATGTTACAAATACAGATGGAAATCAGAGGCAGTGGCGCGCCTCATGGCAGTGATCACTGGTTCTGGCAGAAACCAAAGAGTGCAACGGCCAGTGAGGAGAATAAATCCAGATTGAGTAGGCAGGTTGGAAGTGCAGTGTGGATCATATAGTGTTGATCATCACTTGTGGTTCACTGTGGCTTTTATCTCTTTTACATTAGCTAAGGCTCGATCCGTATGTGGGTGGTGCTTGATTGCTAGGCAGCATATGGTCCCCTTTGCATCAGATCATTCCAATACATGCTTAAGCAACTGTGCGTGTGTCCCTGCCCCCAGCCTCCCCCTGCAGCTGAGAGGAATACATTCTGACAGGCCACAAGTTGGCACAGTGTCTGGAAGACATGCATGCCCCAAGTTTTTACCCTCTGGCAGGAGGTTGAGACCTCTGTAGGGAAAACATAAGGAAGTTAAAGAAGTCCTATGCTCAGAGCTGTGTGGTTTATGTATTTGTTATAGGTAGGCTTAGGAAGTTATAGCAATATAGAGGATGTTGCCTTTAACTTCTGGCTCTGGCGTGGGGTAAACATCCTCACGTATTTACATGTTACATTTTTGCGGTTCTTTGAGATCATCTGTTTAACCTGTGATGCAAAAACTTTAAATGGAAACATATGATGTCTGGAAAGCGACATTGTAGTCACGGGCTGTCAGGGACATAATGCTACCCATTGTTTTGCACTAAAGTCCATTTGAAGCCCAAAGTTACATTTCATAGCATCTTTTTTCTTTTTTGCTTGGAACCAGGATTTTCAAAGCGTGGAGTCCAAGGGTGTTCAGTTCTGGAACGCCCCCCCCACTACCTCCAACCTATTGAAGAAACCACCACACAGCTAAATAGCAAAATGTTTAATGCTATCAAGTAATTTTAAATATCAGCCAAACATATAGTTATATTTAATATATATTGTTTGATTTAATAAAAAAAAATTGTCAGGTTATGTAAGGTATTAAAACAACAACAATTAGGAAACTCAATGGCTGAATTAGCAGGCTAGCTAATTTAACATATAATGCATTTACTTCTAATATTAGCTAATGTGGGCTACCTGAGCAATGTTAAGAGGCCAGATCTAATTAAAGCGAACAGTAATATTAATAAAACTTTTGACAAAATTGACAAAGTAATTCTAGTTACACTGACAAATAAGTCTCATTAACGTATAGCTTTGTGGTGCCTATGTGGAAAAAAAATGCTGTTAACTAAATAGAAGCTCTGAAAGTTCAACACAGCAGGAGAGGCAGTAATCTATCACACATGTCAACCAGTGTTTACATACTAGAGCTTCTATTAGCTCTAAAATCTCATTATTATAATTTACAAACCAGCCGTCACTACATACATTACAGGCTCCATATGTAGTGCCTGGGAACATGTTGACTCCTGAAAAACAACGTATCGATCTAGTATTTCTAGAGATTGGTTTATGTTTTTTGAATGGAAATCAATTGGAGACAGATGTTTTTTGGATCCAGCATCTAGTGGCCGTCAGTGGTACTGGCTTTAGTTTCCATCTGTGGTCATTGCCGTTTGTAAACATGAAACCAAGAAGAATTGGCTCTGCTGAATTATTCGGTCAGTTTTGCACAGGTTGTCTTGTCTGGTTAACTTCCTGTGATAGAACATTTTAAAAACCATAGATATCAGCAGACATGAAGCCGCTGGTATTAGACTTCTAAAGTGAAAAACACTGATTTTGAGGGAACAGAACAGCTTAACAGATACAAAACCACACCTATCTAAACCTTTCAGTTGTTCCACATGTATTAACTACTATGAGACTGATGTTATGTTATTCAGGTTTATACATTTACAGATTTATTACCCTGACTTATATGTCAGTACAGTTCCACACATATTCAATTTCTAATAAGGTGAGAGATAACACTGGCCTCTTATAGCATAGTTATTGTACTGGCCTCTCAGATTTGGGGCAGTGACTCAGTCTATTTACTTTAATATTTTCTTATATTTTTTTTAATCTAAAGTGTGCATTATGTAACTGGCACCAAATGAGGATGCATCATCTAATGTCTTTATTTCAGCCATAAATGATCAAATCCTGGAGAAGGACTGTATGAGTGATCAGTGGTGGTGGTGGTGGGGGCTCCATGAGGGCCCTGCAATTTCTAGCTACGCCTCTGTTACTGGTTACGGACATATTGGTTTATCAGTTTGATATCTCTACAAGTTGAGGATGGATGCAGGCCTGGAGTCTAGTCTTAATGGCTATTGGTCACTACATGGATGGTCAACGGTTACTAGGCAACTCACCTTCATATTTATATATGTATGTGTATGCTTCACTGACCAATTAACTATGACAGTTCGAGCCAATCCCTGCTTGCTACGGTAGCTTCCTATAGAACCGCTGTAAAAATGACACAAATGTAGCCTGGGCCTTAATATCACAGCTTTATGCGCCTCGTCAAACACTGTTGCAAGTATCAACACATCCTCGCGCCACATAGAAGACATTAAATTATGACAAACGTCGTTATGGGGGGTTGATACAGGGCGATTTTCAGCGCTAAAACGTAGCTTAACTTGAGCGCACGTATATTTTCCTGTCTGTGCGTAAATGTGCCACAATTATAGTCGCCAACCCGGGCCTAAGCAGGTCCTGTTCTTGCCACGAAAACTAATTTGCACAGGCCCCGTTGCTAATAAGAGTGTAGGCTATGTCGAGAAGGGATAAGAAATATCTGGGCCATAGGCTTTAGGCTACTGTCAGCCCTGGGGTATTGCACAGAGAGCGCGACAGGGAGTCGAAGAGGGTGAGAAAAGCGTTTCCTCTTCGCCACAGCTCCACATTCAAGCGTTGAGCTCTGAAAAGCAGCCTGTCCGAATGTCACGTTCTTCGACACATTAAGGCGCAGGCCTTCCCCGCTGCTGTGTTTACCAGGCGGCGGAGGGTGAAAATACAAGCCGTAGCTGCTTACCATCTTGCAGGTCGGATGATGAAATCCAGGCGATGTGAGCGGAAAAGAGGTACAACAGGAGGACTCTGTAGGCCGCCGAGCTGTGGCGAGAAACACAAAAAAAACACGGCTGTGGCGCTCTCCGTGGGCTCGTCCTCGCTTTAAACCCAGCTTTAGGCTCTCTCTCTCTCCCGGACTGTCTCTCTTTTACCGAGGCTTTCACTGCAGTGGCAAAAGGAGGGAGACCCGCTGGGAGGGGACAGTAAGCGGAGGAGGAGGCTTGGTTTGACAAGCAGGCGGTGGCGGAGGGGAGGAGAGAGGAGAGGAGGCAAAGGGGGGAGGTGCAGTACTGTACATCCGGGAACTCGAGGTATATTTATTTATTTGATTTATTGTTTTTTTAAACACTTTGAGCTTGTGCTCCTCCCACTGGTTATATGTCAGTATTGCAATGCGCACAGCCTAAACTAAACCATACTGTAGAAATTATAACAGGACACTTTATATCCTGTTGTAGTTTATTCTTCATGCTGTTTATTTATTATTATTCTGGGTTTTTTTTTATCTCTTTTTAAATGCATGAGATTGAAAAAGGTGAGAGAGAAACCGTATTCTCAATTCTCTGTATGTTTAAGCATTTTGTGAATTGATAATAAAGAGGGGGGGCCTCCAGGGAATTGGGGTCACGTGAAAAAAAATATAAGTTTGGGCTCCACCACTTCAATGTATGGGTTTGATTTATTTATTTTTGCCAAAAACAAAACTAATACAGAAGCTAAATGTGTTTATTTACTGCCTTGTGAAGCAAACATTCTTTTATGGAGATGGATTAATTTGTAAAAAAAAAAAAAAAAAAAGACTAATGTTCTACTATTTACTAGGGCCCCTGTCAGTCATGGGCCCTTAGAATCATCATCACTTTTCTCCCCTGCTTATATGTGGTGTTCTAAGTGTCTGAGATGATCTAGACTAAAAATCAAATCTAAGACATTATTTTATAGACATAGGTATTGCTATTGTAATGTTGCCCATGTTAACACTTTTTATTGTGCTATTTTCAAGTAAATCATCACAATTTTCATCATGAGAGGCAATATTAAATACAGTACTTTACCTTGCAACTGTCAGCAACCATTTTATGATAGTTTACAGCAGAAATAATTTTATCAACATGGAAAGAAAAAAAAATCTTATTAGTTGTCAGTAATTCAGCATTAAATAAGAATAACAATAAAAGACAAAGATCTAATTAGAAATAAAAAGAAAAGATAAATGAAAAGAAACGTTAAAGCAGATATATAAATATAAGGAGTTGAAGCAGTTACTGTATTTTTATCGGTTCTATCTCAACTGTTTTTTACAATCTGTGAATCAAAAGTAAGTAAGTGATACTCGTAAGTGTCTGTATATTTTAATATTTCAGTATCTGACATGGTTAAAGTACTTTATAAAAGGCCGCTGCAGTTTATAAAACTTTTCTTTCCTGCTCATGTAATGAAATTTGTATCTTTTCTAAATCTATGTGGATCATCACCATGTTTGCATGAATAAGAGCCCATGCCTGTTTCATAATATTGCACAAAATGTAATGGTATGCAATTTGTGTATTTACTGTGTGTCTGGCATGTTTCCCCCCCTGAACATTAATATGTAAAATTACAAACAGTATCACTTGAATTATTTTTTTTTCCATTTTCTTATGTTCATGTGGTAGATTACTCAAGTAACCTACTCATACTTTATGTGAGCATTTCCATTCCTTGTAATGTGATTCTTCTACTTTACCAGAGTCAAGTATTGTACATTTTACTCTACTATGTTTATGTCACAGATTTTGAGATTAAATTTTTTTCATTCCTTTCCTGTCCAGTGAAGAGCGCATATGTCCACATGTCTTGGTTATGAACATTTGAAATTAACACAAGTATTTATTTGTGAGGTGATAAAATGATCCTCCTTAACCTAAATAAGTTCTTTGAATTGCTGGAATGCTTATGGAAAGCTGACTTTAGAGACATACAATATACGATGAGAGTAGATTACTTCAAATAAACTCAACTTTAACTTTCTACAGATCCAAAAATATAATAGTTCAACACTGACATGGATCATTTTATTGCACAATGACTACTTTAAAATATTTCTTTTTTGTTTTCCATTTAATGTGTTAAATTTTACTGTCAGTACCTTTTAGTGTAGCTCTTAGTTGCAGATTTGGTGTTTTTACAGTGGTATTTATACTTTTGACCTGAGTATTATACATATGTGTAGCTGCTGTATTATCTTATTATTACCTCATCATCTGAAACATTACTTATTGGTAAGTTGTGAACACATTTGTCAAAACAATATATTTTCCACACAGCAGAGAAAAAAATCCATTTTACTATTAATAAAACTGTAAACAACACTTTCACAAAAGGTAGAAATTATGGGAATGTATTTTTTAACCACAGTCTTGTACCACACTGATTGGTTTCTGCATTCTTGCATAGAGAAATTTAAGATTTTAATGAAAATATTTTCATCAACATTTCTACCAATATTCTACAGTCATATGAAAACCTTTCAAATTCATTACTTGTACAAAAAATACAATTGTTGTTTAGCACTAGAAATAGATAAAAAATACAGGTTTTTCAATTTCTGAATATTTTGTTCTTTAAAGAAATGCTGATTTTCGTGGCTATCCTTCAGTAGAGGTAGAGAAAACACACACTTTAAACAGGAACACAACCACACCCAAATGACACACACTTCTACTCCAAATGCTGCATTATGACACTCAGAAAATACTGTACATAGGCCGATATATGTATCACAATACATAGAGGGTCTCATTCCAAAAACACAATGAATCCCATATACATATTAGTCCATATGCATGTAGTTCACAGCATTTTGCATAAATACACTTTATGACTGCAGACATTTACTGTCAGAATAATTACAAAATAATCTGCAACAATTTGTGCGCTTTTTTTTGCATGGTGGCAGCGTGCATAGTTTTATCTGAAAAGTAAACCAATGACAGTATTGCAGCTACAGCATAGATGTAAAATTTTAGTAACTATATGTTGATCAAGAAGAGTAGTTAGAAGGGCGTTAAAATATTAGTCAAAACTCAGGATGGGAGCTAAAGACGGCATTAAACATGATAAGAGTTTTACAAATATGTGGTATATGGTTTAGTTTGGTGATGGAATGAAATTTGCAAACAGAAAATTCAGTATAAGCCTGTTTTTCTTACTTTTTTGATTAACACACATTTCTAATATTAGAACTGGTGTGTTAGTCTGAAGTCGAGCTCTACAGAACAGCTTGAATCCATCCAATCTAATCCAGATAAAACAACAGGCTGTATATTTCCTTTATAATGCTAAATGAAAAAAACAAATATTGAAACTGAAGTGAACAAACAGGAAACATAAGCCAAAGATATCTTTACAAGATACAAAATCCCTAAACTAGCACAGATGGGAGAGATTCTACTGCAGGCAAATTAAATTAAATTAAATCAAAGCATCACTACAAGAGCGTAAACAGGGCCAGGAAGGATATGAAATTAATATTATACAATGAAAATATTTTATGCTGCAAACCATTGTAACATATACTCATTCTATTAGGCAATGACGTGATTTTGTTTGGAAATGTTGGATGTGTCATTTTGGAATGAAACTCTTTTCATGTACAGATGGCTTTAAAAGAAAAACACACATTTCACAAATGTATATATATCATCTGCAATACACACAGTCACATACAGTAAGTATACGTGCAGTCTGAACAGAGCCGCAATTCAACTCTGAGCTCAGTCAACTTTATATACACTGTTTTTAACATTATCTTGTGTTTGTTAAGTCCCATTTCAACCCTAGACACACTATTATAACCACTACTGGCCAACAGTGGAAACATCTACACTGCAATTAACATGGAGCACCATGGGAGCCAGAATGGAGTCAAACTCAAACATTACAGAACAAAAACAAAAAAATAAGAACACAGTTTGTTTTTTCCTGACAAACGTACTGAACAAATGTATATCAATTATTTATTAGCAAATGTCGAAATAAAAATAATCTGTTTATGTAAACCTGAGGGGATCGAATACAAAAACTGACATGGGAGACATTACTGTTCAAAGTTCACCACAACATAGTGAAGACTGGTAATACCTTTAGAATACATGAGTTTCTGAGAGATCACACTGAATCTCCTTTAGACAAACATCTCCTTGTTGATCCACATGAGTGTGCGCGTATCGTTGGGTTTACACTCATACTCTATGCTGTTGAAACTGTTTCCCCACTGGCAGTGGTCTCTCTTGTTGTAGTTGTAGTACTTCACCTGCCACACGGTTTCAAAGTGGCCAGCCTCGGTGAACTAAAATAGAAGCACACACAGAGTAGGGATGAGCAAAAACACACAGATAACATTTCAAGGTGGCCTTATTTGATGCATCCAGCGCAGACAGATGGGAACATAAACACACATCCACAAGAAACACACAGATATCTTTAAGTGTATGTAGGTGAAATTACACATGCATAAATACACACAACAGCTCCTCCCTGAGGCCCAGAGGAAGTGAACAGATGGGCCAAAAAGACACTCATACAGATAAACTTTGACTTGAAATTACTATGAATATTATGAAAGATTATTTTCTCAATAATATCATATAGTTTATTTGCGTCTGAACTATATTTAGGTTTCAAACTCAATTGTCATTGTGGTGCAATGATCTTAAAAAAGAGAATATTAATGTCATTGTTATGCTGTTGAGACAGTAAATGTTGTATTTTGGTAAAACTGGCTGTCGGTGGTGCATGTTTTGCACGTGCTCTTGTTTTTGTGGTGTACTTCCTGTTTCTTACGGCCAAGGAGGTTATGTGATCACTCCCATCTGTCACCCTCGCAGGAGGATTATGCAACAAATAGTGCACAAATTTTCATGAAACTAGAAAGGGTGGGACACGGGCCTAAGACGGACCCTAAAAACTGAAGCACATACATGAAAAAAGGAATGTTTTTCACTTTCCTCTTGGAAAATTTAGACTTTAGAGTGGTGATTATCAGTTAAATATCAGCTGATCAGTGGTGCAAACTGACGAAAAGACAGACAACACCATGATTCGTGGTTTGTTTGTGGTTTAATAATGTTGTGGAATGTGAAGAAGAATGGACTGATAGATAGATAGATAGATAGATAGATAGATAGATAGATAGATAGATAGATAGATAGATAGATAGATAGATAGA
>JAPQRQ010000008.1:14211022-14223210 GCA_037367365.1 Apogon talboti
TGTGTGTGTGTGTGTGTGTGTGTGTGTGTGTGTGTGTGTGTGTGTGTGTGTGTGTGTGTGTGTGTGTATGTGTGTATAAATACTGTCATGATGTGTTCCGGTGTTTGCATGAATGGGTTCAGAGTGGGTACCCTATTAAAGAAAGCTTCTGTGTGTGTGTGTGTGTTATGCCAAATGTCTCCACAGGATGTTGTAAAACAGCACAGACACAGAGTGGGTTTTACATGCCCAGATCACCTGTTGGCACATTGTCATCCAGAACACAGCAGCAGAATGGGCAGAGAGGAAATGAGTCTGTAGGGACGTATCTAACGGAGGAAGAATATAAAGACGACTCACAAATAACTGCGTGAAGTGGATGTAAATATATGTTGTGCTTGGAGCTGGATGTTTTTTCACGTGAGCTAACTCCTTTTTTAGATATTGTTGCTAGGGATGCAAAATTGCGCAACATTTTGGCCGTTACAAATGTTCCCTTCTGTTTCTTTCTTTTCTTTTTTTTTAATGTATTAATTATAAATGTAAATGTCACTATTTTCAGCACAAACTCCAACAGGATTTTACAGAAAAATCCTCCACATCAGGGGAGTCAAACATATGGCTCGTGGGCAAAAAAATGGCCCCCCACAAAGGGTCCAGTACATCCATTGGGATGAATTTGTGACATGCAAAAATTACACTGAAGTTTTTAACAATCAAGGGTCAAACTCATTGTAGTTCATCAGCCACATACAGTCCAGTTTGATCCTAAAGTGGGTTGGACCAGTTGATGTGACGTTTACATTTACAAACTATCTGTTCACAAAAACTGTGAATAACCGGAACAAATATGAACTACCTGAAATGTCTTAAGAGAAGTAAACACAATTTTAACCTCCTAGGACCCACTGTCCACGTATGAGGACAGGAAGTTCACAGCTTTATACACAAAAAAAAAGAAACAACTGTCCACCGCAAATGACATTCCAATTCCAAAATTTTAAGAATGCATCTGAAAAAACTGTTGCATCATGATATTTCCAATATAAGCAATTATTTAATTAAAAAAAGCCAAAACTCAATAACCTGTGGGGCTTCTGGGTCTTAGGAGGTTAAGAATATGATGCCTCTTACTAAATATTTTGTGCATTTGTAGATCCACTGTGATCTGTACGTTGTATTGCACATGTGTAAATGATTAATGTGTAAAATTGCACTTATGTTTCTTATAAATAATACATTTCAGATTGTTCAGGTTTTCACATTGTTTTAAAGGATAATTTGTAGAAATAAACATTTTCACACAATAATGTTTTTACCTTTTTCACTCTAAAACATAGAGAAAAGTTTGGAGTTGACATTATTTATAGGTTATTGTGTTATTTTACTGGTCTGGCCCACTTGACATCATATTGGGGTGTATGTGGCCCCTGCAGTAAAATGGGTTTGACATTCCTGCTCTACGTAGAAGTCAGTGTATTGTGGTTGTTATCATGGATGTGGGCAGCGGCAACTTATTATTGTCAACAAATCATCAGCTGAAGCAAATCTAAGTAGAAGGTTCTGGTACAACTTCACTTACTTAACAAGGTTCATGGAGAAAGAGAAGAACTTGTAACAGGTAAAGAATTCCAGCAGCACTTGTCATACAGAAGAAGTATACAGTATTTCAGTCTAAATTTGAAAAGAAATAAGTATATCCACATATGATACAGTATGTAGGGATATAGGACAAGTGCAGCAAATAATCAGCACCTGGCACAAAACAGACTGACGTGAACTTCACATTTGTACATGCAAAATATTCTAGATTGAACCTTTAAATGTTACAGGAAGTTAAACTTTGTGGTAGATGCAGCCACCACTAAGCATCACAGTAACTGAATCTATTTAGGAGGTTGTAGGAGTTCTGAGATCATATTTTGGCTCTTTTACATTTATTTTGGAAAAGCCTTTGATTAAACGTTTACACATTATGTATGCAACAAATGAAAGCTCAATTATAGCACTAAATGTTCACCAGTACATGTGCTCAGTGTATGAACACCAGCTCCAAACACCTATGCTGTTGTTCACACTTTGTTAATATGTGTCCCTTAATGTTTTATTTATTTATCTATTTATTTATTACTTTTTTTAATAGCATTCAGAAGCATCTTCCAAATCCAAATCTCATTGTAGCTGATACTTGCTGAAACTTCTCGCTGTTTGCATTTGTCTTTGGAAACATCAGCAGTACATTTTGGAACAAGAGAGTAGACTTTAATGTATGATTCAAAATGATGTCTAATACATGAATCAGTGCTTCATCATTAACTGAAAAACGTCCCTGTTCTCCACCCAAACTTTGAGCAGCTTAATCATTGAAGTCTCACATCTCACTGCATCAGAAATACCCATTTGCCTTTGGTTTTATTCTATCAAATGTACTTTTAAGCTTTACATGTGTGTAAAAACAGCTAATTGGCCTGCATCAGATAGATTCTGCAAACGACCAGATCAGCTTTGATGTTGGCTTTAGCAGTCGGAGTTCACTGTAGAGAAGGTAATTAAAGAAGACTGCAGTGATTAATATGATGTGACATTTGACCAGGTCATCCAAGACCTGCCCATGTTGTATGTGTGTCAGTGTATGTGCACATGTCTTAGTTCATAAAGGCTAACATTAGGCACTTAGATGTCATTGTTAAAGCTGCAGTACTTGAAAGTTTATAGGCGTCAATGGGCAACATTTCCTTTCAATATATTGACATTCAAGTCTGAGGAAACAAGGATTCTACTCACATCTAGGGACTTTGTTGGGCTTTGGAAAATTCACCCAACTTTGCCAAATCCCATGTGATTCAGACATGTAGGAGGTTAAGTACACTTTGATTGAGGGCTGTTTAGAGTTTCTATGACATCACTGTACTGCTCCAGGTTGGAAAAGTGTGCTCTCGGTGATCGGGTGATCTGTATTTATATTTAGGCTTTTAGTTTGGACTGAGAGGAAAGAGCTGCAGAGGAAAGGAGTGTATTTTCAATTTCTGGCATCTTTTTCCTCTTTTTCTCAGCTTCTGTTGCGTTAAGGTTAGGCCAGGAGATGCATTAGTTCAATGGATTTTTTCACAGATAGTGGTTAGGGTTGGGTTAGAGTAGCCACTCTCAGTATGACATTTCACAACTTTGCAGGGACCAAAATGCTGGAAATCATAATCTCTCTTTTGCTCTCCCTCTATCTGTGTTTTAGAAAGAGTGTACCAGTCTAAGTGTGTTTTTTGAGTGCGTAGGTGAAGTGAATCAATGCAAGTGGTTGCAACAAATCCAACCTGTATGTGTTTATACCTCTTTCATGCCAGTTTCACGACCAGTTTAACTTTGTGAGTGCACAGAGCTGTAAAGTGTGTGTGTTAGCATCAGTGTGTCTGCTCATTAGTCATGTGGTATCTCTCTGGTACATCAGTGGAGGTGCCAGTTTGCTGAACGTACTGCGAGGCTGATGGATGGAGACAGGATGAGCTTGTTGACTCTCCTGCCCACACACAGTCCACTGCTGTGCTTGTGTTGCATTGGCCTCCGCTGCACCGTCACATACACCATGGGTGTTGGCCTGTCATGTTTTGTAACAGAAATATACCTTAAAAGCACACGTGCACCCCCTCAGATACACACATCTGCGGTTTATATACACACGCATAGACTGATACGTCTACATATGATTTCTCTGTGTCAGCAGTAGATATTCATATCCTTTGCAACAATGTGTGAACAGTATTGCAGTTTTAAATAACTGATTAAATTCATACTGTAATGAGTTAATATAAAACGATATTAAATATATCTAAAGTTACTCATTATGGCTCCCTATGAGTGTAAATATGATATTATAATAATATTTCATACAGGTTTTTTTTGCTGATGTATTAATGTCTAAACAGCTGAGGATGAGTTAATGTGTAGTTGCCTACTTTAATTGACTAAGTAATGCACCAATTTTATATTTTATCATTAAAATGAAAATTAACTTCTCTTATTAAATTAAATGTAATGAAGGAAACAAGTATATTTTTCTCTGACTTGTAGCAGAATAGAGGCAAAAAGTGCCTAAAGTGTAGGAACCACATACTACGGTGGTGTTTGTGCATAATACTAGATTAATTGTACTTAATTAGTTCATACAACTGTTCATCCCATGAGCCACTCTCTTTTCCAATGCTCCCGAGAAATCTTTAGATATAGATATAGCAAGATTTATGACCTGTGGGTAATGATGTACCTTAACCACCCAGGGTGAGAATGTGAATATTTCAGTGTATTTTGTGTGTGTGTGTGTGTGTGTGTTCATGGGTTAGCCGGTTCCATGCAATCCTTGCACATTTTTATAATATGAACACTCCAGTCAGCTCAATCCAACACGAACTGTAAATAATTTATCATTGTTAGTCGTGCACATTTTTCCCAGGTGAGAGACCGGGTCGTTCATACACCATGTCATTAACTCACCCACACTGACAACTTTCTACAGCCGATTGAGACAAAATACAGCATCTACTGTATACCGCAGGTGTTTCCTTCATTTGTTTTCTCTCGTGGAAGGTTTTTGAATGTCACTCCTCATTTCAGACTTATTAAAAAGTACTGCAGGGTAAAGAGGGAGATGAAGGAGTAGTAAACATGGAGGAGGAAGAGGAGAATAGTGGCAAGAGATTATGAGGAGTAGGGGTGTGTGCTATCAGGACCCGACAGCATGCTGAGCATGTCCTGCAGATACAAGTGCACACCAACACTCATTTAACCACAAATAAAATCATAAATATGCAGTTTTTGGGACATATTTTTACTTACGCTGTAGCTGAGGGATGGAATTCATATCATGTATCAAGCAAAATCATGACCACATAAAAAATGATCTAATCACAAAATATAGGATGTAGGCAGTGAAGAATGCCTGTGCAGTGAACGAAACCACTGCTGCAAGCTGATGTATTGTTAACAACATACATTTTTGTTGCACATCAGCCAGTTCCTACTCAGTCTCCACATCCCTGAAGTTGCATTTACACTAAATGAACATCACTTTTAACTTTGTAAGGTTGTATCCACATTAATGTATGCATACTTTTTTTATCTGTGAAATGATTGAACTATTCATTCTCACATTGATGACATGAATTCTGCACAAGATACACGGCTTGTGCTCTGTAAAAAAAAAAAAAAAAAAGATATATTTGTCAACTACACTGTTTTTACCTCATCTCATGGAATAATAGTGACAATGTGATTTATTCTTGATAGATAAAGTGTAATTGACACTCAGTATGGAGCCATTACACCTGGTCAAAGCTATTTACTGATGCATATAAATAGGAATAGAATGATAAATGCGTCTGAATTGTTCCAACTTTATGGGCAACACTGCATCTATTTCCATCATATGCAAACTGGTAACAATATCATAAAAATGCACTAATATGTTCCTGATGTAATTGACATTTAAAAATGACATTTTAGAGCTGGAAACATTGGTATTTTAATATTTATGACATTCGATCTCCAACAGCTACTACTGATAAAATGCCTTCTGCAGAAAGCACACCATATATATATATATATATATATATATATATATCAATTGTAGAGCTTAAATGCAAATTGACCAATTTAGTCTCTTTCTGTCCTATGTCGCCTCAACTGTAAAAGAACAAACTGAGCATCAATATTTAGCCTACCTAAGTCAGCAGGGAGGCGACATGAAACAGTAAAAACACATATACACAAGATGTATTCTTTATGTGTTCATTGTTTGCCTGTGTGTCTTTGAAATACTAATAATGTGTAAAGATGTGTGAGCTGGCTTTGCCTACAGTATAAACTCATTGTGATTCCCCTACAAGAAAGCAGAAATCAGACAAACACGCTGCCAGCTTTTACCAGCAGCTGTATCATCCACCTGTTTTTACTGAGTGCGCTTTTTTTTTTTTTTGTCGGACATTTGACACAAAAAGCAGGTGCTTTCAAACCAACACTGTGATTTAAACAAATTGTTCTCTCTGTGGTGCTGAATCTGTTGCGAATCAGAGTTTGCTTTATTGCCCTTTAAAGAATTCTCTTCTGCTGTGAAGGCATCAAATCACGGCTGCTCTTTGAAGTTCTCTAAATGAAGAATCTGTGACATGTGTGCAAACTAAAGGCCTCCGTACGCCCAAAATAAAATAAGAGCGTGCGTTTAACAGCTCCTGAAACAGCCTGTCCGACAGCAAAGTCAGCGTTATGTGGAGACGGGCAAGGTATTCAGAAGTGTTATGAGGAGGACTTGAACTCCGGCACATCTTATGACGTTCTTTTGAAGCAAACAGAGGCAGGCTAATCTTTTTCATTTTTTATTAAAAGCAAACAGAGCAAGAAAGCTGCCTCTGATATTGTCCCCCAGAGACGCTGGAGGGCTTCAAGGGAACTTTTTTTTTTTTTTTGTATTTTTTCCTCTGTGTTGGGACTATCTTTCAATGAGATGAAGAGAATAGGTTTGATAAAGATCTCTCTTACTTGTTTGTTGGACAAACTTGCGAGATTGAAGCTTCATAACTCTGCACACTAGACCAGATTCTTTCACTAATCTGTTCTATTGCCTCATAACTCTTTTTCTTCTGTCTTTATTCACTGCCTTTTCCATCAGGTTGCATTGTCAACTTTCTACAACTTAATCTTGTACAACATTTTCTTTTCTTTTGGCAGGTTGTGTTAAATGTTCTGTCCGCAGTCAAACAGGTGCAGCGATGATAAAATAATTAGAAAAGTCT
Source organism: Apogon talboti (assembly GCA_037367365.1). Taxonomy (NCBI): domain Eukaryota; kingdom Metazoa; phylum Chordata; class Actinopteri; order Kurtiformes; family Apogonidae; genus Apogon; species Apogon talboti. The sequence continues at coordinate 14,217,778 of JAPQRQ010000008.1, forward strand.
CCATTTGTGCAACTCCTCGTGTAACTGCAGAGGATTTTTAAGCAAAAATGTGACTCATTCCTCAGTTATTTCAATTCCTAAGATTATTTTCTCCACATGCAGCCATTCTGTGTTTGTGTTACAGTGACAAGGCAAGTGTTTGAGGAGGAACTGTTAAACAGAAGGGAAATTGAGGGTTTGAAGACAGATTACAGCATCTTAAAGAAGTAAACACACAGAGGGCATTAAAAGGGAGCAAACGTGTTCCTCCTCTAAGGAGCACAATTTAGATTGATTTTTTGTTTGTATTTAACAAAAAAAATAAATGAATATACAAGGGACGCATACAGGAAGAGGGCGTTCGTCTGTGTTGTTGCAGTTCCCGATGAACGCCAGTAGAGGTTGATTGAGGTTACAGATTGACCTGCTGTCTGTCTAGCGATCTTTATGAGATGAAAATGATGTGATGACAGAGAAACTGAAGGACTGGGTGATAGATGAGGTTATGACGGCGTTAAATCTGAGAAAGCAGAAGATGAGCAGAAGCTAACGGCTTCTATTAAGTAATGGCATGTTTGGATACGGATGCCAAGTAGGCCATTCCTCTGAAATAACATTGATCGAATGCCACAACTGTTTATGATTTCCTTTGCAAATATTCAACACCATGCATATTAAAGTGTGTATGTGACATCCAGCTGACTCCACTTGGTCCTTAAAGCAACCGGAATCCAACAACACATATTACAAGACATGAAAAGTGTGTTGAAGATGGTGTGTGTATTGGTGTTAGAGGGTAAGAGCCAAGAAAGCAGAGATTGTCCCTGTGAATATTTGTGTGTGAAAGTTCCTCGGTCCTGTAAAGGGAGGGAGAGGGAGTGTGAGTGATTGAGTGAGTGAGTGAGTGAGTGTGAGTGCGCAGGCGTCGGGCCCAATCCATTGACGGGAGTCAGTCTAATGTAGAGTGAGTCTCTGTTTTCTCAAAGTAAGCTTTCTCCCAGGCCTGCAGCCAACAGAGCAACCAGCCTGACACAACAAGACAGCTGGCTGTTTGGATAACGTCACACCTTCTCAGTGTGTGTGCATGTGCATGTGAAAGAGTGAGAGCTTTTGAACATTTGATTAAACTGAAATAGCTGTGTGGTTGTGCTGTATATCTTAGTAGAGGGCTTGTATATGTGTGAGACAGTTGTAGTATTTGTGCTTTTGTCTGTGTGACTGAAGGTCATCATCTCTAAACAGGGTTATTGGTGGTATTTCTATGAAATGTAAAAAAAAAAAATATCAGTAGTGTTGAATAAGAATAAATAGCTCTGAAGTTGTAATAAAGAAGCCAATATATCGGCATGAACAGAATATATTTACTCTAACGGGCTGGTGGATTTATGTGACCACTAGAGGGAGTAGTGAGTCACTCTGCTGGTCTCACATAATGAGGAAAACTAACGCCACAGGGCCTTTGATCAAGGCATTTGAAGGTGATGAGATGAGAACTGTGAAGAAACAACTTTTGGAGTCAAAGAAAGTGAGAAAAAAATAGAAGCACTGTTGTTTTCCCCACTGAACACAGCTCTAAACAAACAAGTGAGTTTGATTATGAGGCTTATGAAGGTAGAGCCTTTAAGTCTGCTGTTTATTGATCCTTGTTTAGACTAAACTGTTTGGATGATTCCAAGCCAATCTTTAGTTCAGCTATTGACAACACAAACTGTACAGGAAAGAGAGGTGATTTGTAGTTTCACTGTGGCCTTTTTCCATCTAAAACCAGAGGTAAGCTAACAGAGCTATAATGTAAACTATCAGCTGATCCAGCACATGAAGATTATAAGACGCTGTGTTATTTTCACCGACTGTCAAAATAACTGTTTATTTATTTTTTTAATTGATTTTTTTTAAGAAAACAATAATACAATTGTGTTTAAACAATGATCTTTATACTGTATTCAGTGACTGTGGATACACAGCATTAATTCATTGGTGGTTTTGGTAGTCGAAAGTCTATCTAGTACATGACTTCCCCCTACTGTTGTTTGTAAGAATTTGTAGAGTTTGTAAGGTTAATACTACGTATAACCTAACATTCACTGCTTTGAAAAAGAAAATATAAAATGTACTGTACGTATCGACTCATCCAGATAAAATAGTAAAGTATGCAGAACACAATGAAATGTGCATACACTTGATCTGCACATGCCCCAATGGGAGAGAAGGACTGCAGGGATTTGTAGGCCTGTGTTGTACACTTGCTAAATGTCAACTCCATCTAATTGTGTGTGAGGCTGTTTATAAGGAGACAAAAGGCTAAAGATGCCATACTTCACTCCCCTACTCAAACCTATGTACATCTCACTTCCCTCAGTCAACAGACTATTTTAAATGGTTCATAACAAATCCCTGCTCCTAATACATCACACATCTTTCAAAGAAAACTGTAAAATAAAGATATATTATAACTCCAAGCATTTTCTCCTAAGAATTATGTGTGATATTAGTGGTTTGCTATGTTATAAAGTAGCAGATTTAACACTGAAGAACATGCACAAAGGTTATAAGTTAATACCTTCATAAATACACTGTCCAGTTATATTCCATCAAATAATTCTCATTTTTTTCTGTCTGCACCGGCACAGAAAAAACTGCATCATTAGAAAGGGGTCAATTGCACAGATGTGGTCTGCTACTTAGCATAAAAGCTGCTAACACTTATCAGCTGTTGGTTGTAAATGACTTTTTGTGGAAATGATGCTGGTGCTTCACTTCAAATATCCACACTTCATATGGTGCGGCTGAAATTACCGATTTAATTTTAACTCCCCGGAATCTCTCACCTTTTATTGCAGATAATTAGTTTTGCTTTTATACCTTTGGCAGATATTTGCCTCGATCACACAGTGCAAGGGATATAAATGGGATTTGTGCTAAAATATGGCACAAAAGGAACATGCCTGTTCAGAGACAAAGAACTGATTATTCCCAGGGTAATTTGAAGATCCTAGTATGAAGTTTTCATCTTGGGCTCTTTGTATTAAAGAAATTACTCCTTTTTTTAATACTGATGTTGGGGAGCAATTAGTCATCTACAAAGCAAAAGGGTAAAAAATTTAATTCTCTTGTATTGGAGTAGACTCGCAATTTTTAGACCAATGGCTCAAATCTGGGCAATTAAAGCTATTTTTCAGTTCTCTTCAGGGTTAAAGGCTGCATACTATGATTATTGTGTAATACATAGGTTATTTTTAATTTCAAAATGTGTATTTCTCAAATCTACAAACTGCAATTTTGTTACGAAATGTGCAGAAAATAAAAAATGCATTCATGTGTTTTAGATGTAACTTAATATCTCTATATTACAGAGATCCAGGATGCTCAGTGCTGTGATTTCTGGACAAAAAAGATAAATTAGCCCAATAAGACAGCTTATTTAGCCAAAAACTTACAACATTACCGTAAATGGGCTGTCAACCAACGTAAATATCATGTTTTACAGAAAGTGTTAGTCGCCATAACATTGTTCCGCTTGTACGTGTGTTCAGGTTTGTTAATGAGTCTGTCCACCTCCAGGTGTTGAAACAACATTTTTTGCTGCCACTGAGGTGATAAAATGTAAAAACACTAAAAGATTTAAAATGACTCAGATCTAGTTGTGGTTTTGGTTAAGGTTCTATAACCCTTTAACTCGTTTATTAAACAACCATCAGTTTGATACAGAGCATAAAGATTGGACTGTGCTTCGGTGGAAAAAGGTCATGTGGTCTGATGGGTCCAGACTGACCCTGTGTCAGAGTGATGGACACGTCAGCGCGAGAAGAGAGGTGGATGTAGTGATTACCCATCATGCCTAGTGCCTACAGTACAAGCCCGTGCAGGCAGTGTTATGATCTGGGGTTAATTCAGTTGGTCAGGTCTGGGTTCAGTAACGTTATAGATCCAAAAAAAATGACAGATAACATGTCTACCTGAATATACTGATTAACCAGGTATTTCCACAAATTGATTTTCTTTCTTCCTGGGCATATTCCAAGATGACAATGCCAGAATTCATCAGGGTCAAACTGTGAAAGAGTAGTTCAAGGAGCATGAGACAACATTTTCAGTGTCCAGGCCTGAACATCATTGAGACTCTGTGGGAGGGACCGGAGAAGACTTCATGCAGTCCGACTCCATTATCATCAGTACAAAACTTAATGGAACTATGGACAACAATAAACATTTGGACATTTATTGTGACATTGTGTAAGCAACTTGTTATTGGCCCAGGTTGTGTACACTGCATAACTAAACATGGACTGATTGCTCATGGGTTTATTATGGGTGTAGCAATTAGCAGATTTTTGTGGTTACATAATCGCAATGGTTGTAACATTGATTGATTGTGATTAAACACCAAGAACCTCTAGAGTCTGTGACCTTGTAGAGGATATTTTTGGGGTCTATTACAAGGCACTGCACAAGGAAAATCCACCCACTTTCCACAGAAGACAATTTGGATCCTCAAGCAGTTATTATATTGACACCACACAGAGAACAGCAAAAGGAAATAGTGTGTGTGCCCACTAGTGCATTAACAAAATGCGAAACAATCAATAGATTCTAACAACAGTCGGGGAGTGGAGGATGGACTGAACGGCGACAGAGAGGGAAAAATGGCTCCATCCTCTTCTATAAGGCCTGCTGCCAGTTTCCAGCTGTGGGAAAGATGTTAAAACATATTTTATTTTCCAGTACACAATGTATTATTTCAAGAAGATTTCCCTAATTGCCCCGAAATATCAGAAGAGGACAAAAAAAAAATGCCCCTGTGGAAAAGAAAGAAAAGATAAGTTCATAACCTAACATTAAATAAAACTAAACCTGGAACCACAACAGTTAGGAACATTTAACCAAACCTCACAGATCCCTTGACTACGATGGCTGCATAACCAAATAACAGGAAGACGCATCAGAGGAATCAGAGCTGTGGAAACTGGGCTAATATACTCAGAAAATTTATGTTTGTTTGGGCCTGGGTCTGGTTTTTGAAGAGGAGTTACTGTTCCTGGCACTTCTCTGCTGATGTAAACCCTTCATTGTCAGGCCCTCTTTGGAAAATTAAGCTTTCTTTTATGGGCTGTTTTGTATAGACAGCTTATTTGACCGTCTTAACAGCTAAAAGATCCTCATTTCTAATGCACAGAGGCTGTCAAAGAAAACAAATACAGTAGCAGGAGCTCATTCATGCTGTAGATACATATGAATGGACACAACACAAAAAATGTACAAACAAGCACAAGCCGCTTCAACAAATAATCACACTTCGCTGTGCGCACTAGCAGACACACAAGGGTCTCTGGTCCAAAATGAGCTCATCCTCAGTTCTTAACCACAGTAGATTTTCCATACTGACAGACCCAGACACACACGTACACACCAACACAAAGGCTTACAGGTGAGTGTGTAACTCCTCCAGCATGACAG
>JAPQRQ010000008.1:14240280-14254957 GCA_037367365.1 Apogon talboti
CGACTGGTGTTGGGATCGAACCCAGGACCTTCTTGCTGTGAGGCACGAGTGCTAACCACTGCACCACCGTGCCGCCCCGAGCAGAATAGTATTTCCTGTGAATTTATTCAAGTAAACATACATGTATCAACCTTTTAGGAGCCAAATCACCAGTGAAAAACATCATTCTAAAGATTTTAAGCAAAAGTTTATGCCAAAAAAGCTTTTTCATTAGTGAGTCTTATTTGACTTATTTGGTAATTCCAGCTCAGGAATAAGAGCAGCTCCAATTCAGTCTGCCGTATCGTTTGGTTGTGATGACAGATGTTTAGGCACAAGGAGCACTTAGTTAGCTTTAGACAAGAGAAATGGACGTAGTTAGATATGGAAAAAATGTCAAAGTTCTAAAAATATACTCACAATGTATAATGTTTAAATAAAGCTTTCTGTAACTTTTGTTGCCCAAACCTGCAGCATGATTCAAACTCTAAACTCTGGGTTGATCTAGTTCACCAACTGCTGGAATGACAACTAGTATGATTAGATTAGATTTCCACAAAAGGAAATATACAGTAGAAAAAGTCAAGCACTGATTCATGATTACAAGAGCCAAACATTTTAGTGAAATTACATAATTTTAAACAAAAATTATGTAATGTAGAGTAATGTAGTTAATTGAAATAAGAAAAAGGTGGAATATGGTGATAGATTAGACTAGTACAGCACCTCATGTCTTCTGCATCGCAGGAGAAACATATTTACTTTCTCGTCTTGGTCCAAATCTGAAAAGTGAAGCTAAAATATTACAGTTGTGTGAGCTGCCATAGTGTAGAGCAGTGGAGATGCTTCTGCTGGAATGTTAACAGCAATAAAAACTGTTGTCATTTAGCATCTTAAAAACTCATATGAGCTGCCAAAGTCATATGGACTATGTGATACCATAACGGTTCCCTATTCTGTCTCGTAACTAGAGGGTTCTGTGTTTGGGCTGAGTTTGTGGGTTTCATCCCACTCCTCCGGTTTTCCTCTGTCATCAAAAACTAGTATACATAGGTTAATTCTGCCAGTGTCCCTGACCATGGTACTGATGAACATCTGGAGTTAGTCCTTTAGCACCTTCAGTGGAAGCTCACTGCTCCTAATGTGCTTAGTGCTAATGCTAATTCTAGGTGCTAGGAATACTTCTATTGGGATGACTAAGTCAGTCAATCTTTAACCTTAAAAATATCTTTCGACATAGGGCAGACTGTCGACAGCCTGTTGAAAGACTGGAGGAGGTGATGGCATCTTATTTCCTGTCAGACCATGTAGATTACACTATGCTGAAAAAACCCTTTCTGTTATTCAAGAATTTCTGTCTTTATTACACAACTAAGAATATATCCTCCTCCTCTGTTCTCGTAGCTGCAGTTGTGTTAAACATTTCGCCACAATATGTTAACATTGCAACACTATAACGAAAAGCCATGCTGATGAAATGGAGTGAACTGGTGTTGAAACCAAACAGAGTCAAGTATAGTCGAGGAGATTTGAGATGGAAAAGCCTAACTTTGGTACCTGTCTTTTCTGCCTGAATATACCTACTCCCAATCAGTCAAACAACAACACAGTTTTCTGTAAAAACACAACGTGTTATTTCAGTTTGTTGTTTTGTTTTTCTATAAGGACTCTTGTTATACTATTGACAGCTGTAATCAATAGTCTTGACAGTGAAAGGTACGTGATCTTAGCGAGATAGAGGGCATGCTTTACAAGTGTGGACGCCTTTCTATCACATTTATCGATGCTCCATTGGTATGAATTAATGGCCATGTCAGAACAGCACTGCCATCCGTTAACACGCATGGTTCCAGCACACAAAAACTCATTTGATGACATTAAAAACAAATGAAGAAAGCAAAATTCTTGAAAAGGCACCAGGATACCAGATCCTTTTCATGTCACCCCCCCCCCCCCTTTCTGTGTACTCATTGGTCACTCCTAATGATGCTTACATATTTCATGCCACCAGTTCCCTGCCTCCCTTTAATATTTCAGTCACCAGGGAGAGGCGGAGAGTTGACTGATATGGAGTCCAGAAATAGTCATCCTGTCTCTATGGGTTTCTTTCCACCAGCCCCTTTTCTTCTGCACTGTATGGAGCTGCCTACTGTTGATCGATACACTGCGAGCTGTATGTGTGTGCATGCTGATGCACCTGCGCAACAAAAATGTTTTCACGCACAGCAGTCTGTACCTGTAAATATCATTATATTTGAGAAAGCACTTTATAATCTGGCTCCTCTGTCATGTTTCCCCTGTGGACAGTAGATGCTCCAGGCAATAGCCCATTAGCTCTCATTTATGTGCTGCTGCACTCATTTGCCCTGACACTGTTCACTAATTTATTTCCTGCTTTTTTGCCACATATTTTCTTTTCTTTCCTCCTATGCCACCTGTATGGGCATGACGCATGTGTGTTATGTCGCTGCTTGCGTCTTATACGTCTCCCAGTGCGTCATTCCTGTCTGCTGGAGCTTATGCACAATTACAGCTTTGTACATTATTTATTTTCATATTTTGTCATAATATAATCACTTCCTTTTCTCAATTACATATACTCCAATTGCACACTTCTATTTTTTTTTTAATTCTTCCCTCCTCTGGCATCAGTTGGCATCCTCACAGACTCTCCTTTTCTCTTTAACAGTGGAAACTAAATCTGGACTGAAGTGCGTAAAAATTCTCAGATGCTTGTAAATGTCTTTTACTAGATTTTTACAGCTCTTCAAACTAACTGCCAAACTGTCTGTCTGACTGTTGCAGTTGTAGTTCTGTTGTGGCATGGAATTGTAGTAATGATAGTAAGGAGTCATATGAATGTTTCAACAGGATGCTATAGAAAATGGTTGTCGTCTCAGTATTAGAATGTAAATGAGTACAATTTTGACCGTCTAGTGTTTAAGATTTACATTGATTAAGGATGATCTCTATAGAAATAGAATGTAATAGAATTATTAGGGTTGGCCTGAATGCCTTTTTTTTTTACTTCTTAAAACTTCCAGTTAGTGGTAAACTAGTGGTGGCTTCTATTTGATCACCTTCTTGTTCACTGATGCACTAAAAAGTGAATGTTTGATTATTGAAGGTTTTTTTTTGTTTGTTTGTTTTGTTTTTTTTAAAGGGACACTGCATATTAATAAACACAATGCGTGCCAATACACAGGATTATAGCCAAGGTTAATTTCTATCTTTAGTCCCTAAAATAAAACAACATAACATACATTAAAAACAGTACAATCCAGTCTATGTACTCATTCAACAGATAAGTAAAACACATTATACATTTGTACTACAGTGTACACACATATACATACACTCACACACAATTACAGAATGCCAGATGAGCTTACATCAGCAGGTTTGATTGTCCAGTAGTGATGATTTTAGATGTTTAGTGAATGAGTTGAGGGTGGACAGGTCACATGTAACTGTTGGTAATATGGTCCAAGTTTGAGAGACACAATATTAATCAGTAGATGGAACAGATGTCTACCTACAGATCGACAATAGACATAGAACATGATGTGTGGTGATATAATCAAAAAAGTAAATCTTGATTTTTTTTTTTCAATGATGTGGACAATTTACAGTTGTTGTTGATGTTTTCTAGCAGCATGAAGTAAAGACAAAACATGAAAAACACTCCTTCTTGTCTTAAAGTACAAGCCATATATGAGAAATACATTCACAATTCACAAATTTATTAAAGGAAGGTTGAATTTTGATCTTTTTTACAAAGCAAAATCTCAATTAATCAGATTAATTCAATATATTGCCCAGCTTTGGACCAACATAATAATTCAGATTTAATTAGTGAATACTTACCTGCCAATAACAGTTGTGTTTTTGTTATTGTACCACTTACTGTATGTCTACAGGGGTGCCTTCCATGTTTCTACAGTCACACATAAACGAACGTCCTCTTCTTTTTTCATTTCACGATCAGTGGCTTCCGGCATTAAAGTGAATTACTGTCACCTGCTTTGATTGAGTGTGGACGAGAGTTAATATCCTGTTAAGTGAAAAACCCAGGAACCAAACACTGCCGCTAACCTTGGCTGTAGTATTAAAATTGGATTCCAAACTCCAAAGTGGTGCTCATTATTTTTAATTGAAAAGCGTCTCATAGGTGCCTGATACAAAAAAGTTTCGTGCCTTCATTATTTACTTTCTCCATCGCACATAGAGACCAGTGCTTCATCTGCAGCCATTTAAAACATTTAAAACTACAATATGATAAAAATTGATATTAAAGCAAAAAAAAATGATGACCTTTTCTACTCTTATAGGCATCCTGTAATCAGCTTTATGGGTTTTTTTTTTTTTTTTTTTTTTTATTAAGGTCAGTGGGGAAAATACTTTTTGAGTCATAGAGGCTTTTTTTGTTGCAGTACCACAGGTGGCCACTAGTGGAATCAGCATCAAATCTGAGCACTGTCATATATACAGCTCTAATAACACATCCATGACTTTAACAAGGTTTTTTTTTTTTTTTTTTTTTTTTTTTTTTTTTTTTTTTTTTTGCATATTTACTGGCCATCCAGAGAACAGTTACATATCACACACTATACTTTAATCTGTTTTTTCAGGTGTTTTATGACTTATAAAAGGATATTTTTTGAGTAAATGTCTCATAGATAGTTATTTTCTGCATCCAAGTTAATTGAAATAAGAAAAAGGTGTAATATGGTGATAGATTAGGCTAGTACAGGACCTCATGTCTTCTGCATCGCAGCAATACCCATTTGCTATTTTTCTATCTTGTGTAACTATACCACCAAAAGACTCACACACACACACACACACACATGCACGCACGCTACAGACAGACATGTACACATTCAGGTCTTGCAGACAGGATTAATGTGTATGAATGGACTGGGTTTAGTGGTCGAGTGGTGTGTTAGCAGGCTTATGATAGCAGCGGGATGAGGAGACCTAATCCTTTACTCGCCCAAGGACATAACCTGTCACATGGTATCACGTACACACATGTACTCACACATGCTCTGTACCACAAACCTGAAAACTGAAAATGGGTGAATCATAACCGGAGAGGAGACGGATACAAAAATGAGCAGGTTGGGCAATCCAAATAAAAATCCCATATGTAGACTCAGTCTGATGTGAAGGGTTTATGTTTTCACTGTTTCTCATTGATCACCTCTCAATCAGAATAATGAAGGGGGTCAGTTCAGTGTCTTCCTCATGAACTTTAGGCAGATCATATGAAAAGATCACGTTCGCACTTTAGCTGATTCGACTACAAATTTATTTCCGCATTTTCCAGAAAAGCAAACAGAAAGTGAAAGATATGAAGTGTTTTAGAGGAGTGTCTTACAGAGGTTGTGAGTTTCCATCTTTGGCCCTGGCTTGGTGCTGAACGATGAAGAGAATGACAGGGATATAGAGAGATTGATGGAAGGAGATGAGAGGAGAGATGCAAGGGATACAGTCTCAGAGCGAGGAGCTTGATGTCTCTGTCCTGCCTCACTAAACCGCTCCTAATCCCACCAGGATTATATGTGTTTAGAGATGTTTCAGACATGAACAAGCGATGTCAGAGTTCAGCCTCATCCTTTGACTAATGTCATCCAGTTGCGTTTTGGCCGGCGTTGAGAGCTGGTTGTTTATCATATCCGATTCACCCAACAGTCATTTATCTTCTGAAGTGTATTTGTGTGTGTTTCAGACTGTGTGTTCGTATGCATGTATGTATTCTAACTTGTTGCTGTGGCGTGTGTGCGGTTGACCTAAATGCTCAGTGTGTGTAACTGCAGCTGCAAGACCCTGTTACCTGGACATAAAGAAGGCGGTCAGCGCTTAATATCACTCCAGCAAACACTATCTGCCCTTTTATGTTTTTTAATCCTCATAGATGTAGACAGCCACTAAAAAAGCAACCAAAAATATCTACTGATCTAAAATACCTTAAAGTAACTTTTGAATAATTTCACCTATCAATAACTTTAAATAATTCAGGTAAAATGCAATTCCTCAGCTTTTCAGCGGCGTCAGATATGAAACACCGTCATTTTCTGCAACACTAGTTCACCATTAGTACCCATGTAGTTTGACAAATGACAGTCGTTACTTGTTTTTATGTTCGGTTAATGGTATATTTTGATGAAAAATCCACTTTTTCTGATATGATAACCTAGGAATGTACTCTGAGCTTTCATGAACATCTTTATGGTTACTAAATGAAATACAGAAAAATACCTGATTTACAATGAAAAAGTAAAAATGCTACGAATTATATTATAATAAATGGTGATAAATCACTTAGGAAAGGCTTAATGTAGAGGGAAAAAATCACTTGGAGGTTACCACAAATGAACTCCATGTGTTTAAGGGATATTGATTAGTTTAATGATAGTATAATAAAGGGTCAGTGTATAACTCATAACAGCAACAGCCATCTTGGACATTAGAGCTGTGTGTAAATCAGAAACATATAGTGTCACGCCCAACGTTAACAACAGAATGTCAGAATAGGTCATTCATTACATGGGAGAGGAAAAATCCTTTAGATGAGATTAAAAAAGGGCAAATATGATTAGATACAGGACAGAGAAAAGAGAACATGAAACACGCAACACTTTGTTCTTCACAGATGATGCAAACATGCTCTGGTCACATTTTCAAATATATCATATCCCCGGTTTTATTGAAATCTTATTCATGTATTTCCCTACGTCATGCTACATTTGACCAGATAAATGACCTGTTTTGGCCATAATATAATGATTAAATTTTCCACCCCTATTGGTTTGAGGGGAAAAGGCTCACAGTTTTCAGGTATAATTTAGTGTCATTATTGAAAATCACAGTAATATAATTTAGTGTAATTATTGAAAAGTAACAACACATGAGACGCAGGACAATGTCCCAACATGGCTTTGCTTCACTCTTCAGCCTAGCTGCGTCTTATGATTAGTTTCAGCCTATTTTTGCTAAATCCATCCCCCTGTTTGTAAGACACAGTTTTCATTAAAAGGAATCCAATTAATCCAATTTGCAAAATGTCACTGTAGAAATGTGAAAAACAGAAGCAGAGTATTTTGATTGTTTATGTGCAGAATATGGGTGACAGAGCACTTGGAGCTCGGAGACATTGTAAATGATGAATTATCTAATTATCATGTTGATGAATGAGTGTGAGACAGAGGGAGGCCAGCTGGACGGAGGAGAGAAACGCTCCCTAATGAATTTCCCTCAGTCTTTTTGTCTCATGTGCTGTTTTTCATTCAGTAAATCAAGGAAATGTGTCGACTCAGATGGACATTAAATGTCTGAGGCTAAGTAATGGAGTTTGGATGTGGATGTGCATGATGTATGCATCCCCTATACCTGTCATTCTGTATAGAGAGTTGAAGACCCGCCCCTTCTGGTTGAGCCCCACGGGACTATATCTCGGAAAAAAATTTATTACAGTTAACGAGGAGAGACAAGTAATTATTTGATCACCTTTAATTACGTTGTTATTTACACATATAATACTTGTCAATATAAAAGATAATTTTACAAGTCAGGAAAGTGGCAGCTTGTGGTAAAACTGTTGAAAATATGTGAATATAAAGACCACACATCACAGAGGTGACATTATCATAACTGTCTCTTCAATATGGTCATAGTCACTGAGGATGTCTCTGAAGCTTCAATATGACAAGACTCTTGTGATTTTCGCCTCTATTAATAGTTTTTCTCCATGCTCTTAAAGATTATGGTAAAATGTTCCAAGGCAGTGGTCAATTTGGTGTTAGTGACAGGTGTCATATGCAATAAGAAATGCAGTTTAAATCAAATCAAATCAAATCAAATTTTATTTATATAGCGCCAAATCATAACAGAAGTTATCTCATGACACTTTACATATAGAGCTGGTCTAAACCAGACTCTCAAGCCAATTTACTTCAGAAACCCAACAGAATCAGGAGCAAACAGTGGAAAGAAAGATTGGGAGGGGGGGGATAGGGGTAGACACATGGAATTGTGTTTGTTTAAAGCTGTAAGTTGTGTGTGGATCCATACTGTATGTCTTTGCAGTTATATTTCCATATATGCAGTACTAGCGCCATAAATCCATAAAGGGAAGCACAATGTTGGAAAAGTGAAAAAAAAAAACCAAAACAAGCAAACAAGGATCCACTCCTTTTTTAAAAAAATAATATTTATTGTCACATTTAAGTTCATTAATGGCTGATGTCCCATCTTTCTACTATGTTTCTTGGAAAATTGACAGAAAAAACAAACACAGTATCTAATATACAATATTTGTGATTCATATTAATAGTTCTTGAAAAACAGAATAGGATTCAGAGAATGTTCCTTTTAGCAAAAACACTTATTAAAGACCTACACGGTTAACTGAAGAACTATTTCCTGTTCATGTGACTTCTTCTTTTGGAAGTTAGCAGTGGATCCAGTCCCATTTATTCCAAAGGGAGAAGTGAATTTGATTTACATATTACATATTCCAACCTATTCTTTCACTCCAAAGGTCATCTAAGTCAAACTTAAACCCATTTTCCACACACTTTCTTAAGATGCTGACATTAAAATAACACTTCTCAGACACTAGTTTAGGCCTATTCTTGAATTCTTGCACAAACTCACAACATAAACCTTATTTGAAAGATGTAAAAATAAGCAGGAAAATAAAGCAAATGATAATTCTATGGAGTAATGTTAATGGTTACTGGTACTATTTTATTTAGACCTTATTAATATACTTTCATCCACACAACTTTCTCAACCCCTCCGACCAGGTGTGAATGGTTTCATTGGTGAAGTGTACTCTGCACTATCTTTGTAAATCACTTCAGCTCCGAGAAACAGCTGTCTGTGAAAGAGGAAATGTTTTACTTATTATAACCAGTGATTGACAGGTATTGTTTTTGTTCATGTGCAACTGTGCAAACACACGCAACTTTATCTTAGTGTTTCATCTTCCCATAAATCTGGGTCGCACTGGCAGTTCTATTTTGTATGGTTGTATATGTTTGGGTTTGTCTGCGTCTTTGTATGCAGTTTACCTTTGGATGTGTGTTGACATCTGAGATCTAAGAGCAGCTGCTGCCATGAATCCATCGCATGAGTCAGAAAGCGAAGGGTGGTACATAGATGACATAGCTGTAAGCTTACTGAGGGGAAATCACAGCCCGCAAATTATTACACACCATTAGTGCTGGAAACAAATAATCACAGATTAATATGTGGATTACCAATGTCAGATGTTGTTACTTTTATATATGCATCATAGTCTATTTAAAAGGGGAAAAAAAACTGCACCTGTTGTAAAAACAGTAACGTCGGTGATAATAGCTGAGCAGGAGACTGACAGCATATTACAGTGAGGAGTGTTCTGTCAGACTTGAAAACCTTATCTTATCTTTGCCTAACATCACTCACACTGTGAATTTTATGTGACCTTTAGCTTCTCAGTTGGAAATACAGTCCCCACATTCTGACTCAAGATAATTACCTTCCTATGGGGAAAGTAGGAATAGATGTAGTCGTAACATTCCACATAATCCTCCAGGACGAATAAAAGGACAAACAGGTTCTGTTTTAGTGTGTGTTTGTTGTTTTAAATCATAACTGTAGCTACAAGATTCATCTATTGTGATTTTCATTTCCTGAAGGCCATCAGCGATTAAACATTCTCTCTATCGCTATTGTTCTCTTATAAGCATAGCAGTGTGGTGAGTTTGCACATTTGTCTGTGACGTTTCCAAGTGTCCGCACACCATGATTATAATCAAGAAGCTGAAACATGCAAAGGAAAGGTACGAGATGTATTCGGCTTTACTGCTGCATTGTTCCTGACAATGCTTGATATCTAGCAGAGCTCTCAACACTGAGTCACTTTTTTCCAGCTCAGACACCTGTTGAATGTGTAGACAGCCTTGGGAAAATTGAGTGTTATTCCATGTCATCACAAACACTTGTCAAGTGGTAAAACCGGTGGGCTGACAGGTCAAGTTGTGATTCATTATTGGTGAGTAAATTGCCTTCCAAATGAAGTGCATCATCCTATCACGCTACCTGGATCGACTAATTAACCACTACTTGGTAAAAAATATGATCCCCTTCAACGCTAAGGTCATTTACATACAGTATGTTCATTATTTCTGATGGTGCTTCAGACAGTGGTCATTGATGGAACTGTGCATTGTGGGTAATCATAGTCCCATTCAGATTTAACTGTTATATGCAGTTATAAAACGGAGCAAATAGATGAGGAAGAACCAGCCCACATGCACATAACAGACTTATTTACTGATAATGTGCGTAATATCATTGATATGAAATGTTATTTATGCAGCACCTCTGAGGCAAAGTTTTTAGACGCGACACAAAAGTGGCTGTATTATCTTCATTCTGCCGTCTTCTACTGATTTCCTCCACTGGTCAACTGGCACCTTTTGATAAGCTGTGGCACAGCACGGCGTAATATTTCCAGCTTCATAAAGTGAGTCATGCTTTCATTTGAGTCTGTGAGTCATATCGCTGCGCTGTGAAATCACAATGGTCATAGCCATCCTGGTCATAACAATAATTCACTTCCAATTGACATTTAATACTCATTCTCCATAGTCTGAGACTGTGCGGACATATAACTCTTACAGCGGATTAAATAATGAGGTGATAATCAAGAAATTACTGGTGGACTACTGTGGACAATGCTTTGTTCGTCATCATGTTAACACCACATGATTAGTTCACTGTTAAACTATACGTCAGATGCCACACCCCATTTTCAAGTCTCATAATCAAATTCTGCTTACGTCCATAAAGAAGCTCCATTGCATGATTGCCTTTTCAACAGGCATGACTCTATTTTACAAGAAAGTCTTTTATTCTGAATTTTTGTGCCTCTACCATGTGTATATGTAATATATATATGCATGTGTTGGTCTCGGTATCAGCATGTGCAAGTAATCCATCAAAATATTCCCCAACCATAGAGTTGCTGATAGATTATTGTATTATTTTGTATATGGAAAAAAAGAAAAAAAACAGAGGAAAAACACCGTAAGTTTAAAAATTCATAATGTCATGACTGATTTGATAATAGGGTTGAAAAACCTAAAGGGAAGTAAGACCAGGATATTAAAATTCCAAGTTTCTACGAGTTACACAATATTAGATTATGTCCTCTGAATGGGTGTTTTGTAAAGTCCATAAATCTAAGTAGTATTACTTACTTACATGAATGCCTTGTCAAGTTTTTTGCAAAACATTTTCCCTTTGATACAGAATATGTCCGCAGTATGGTATTCAGAGAATTAATAAAAAGATGCTGGTGTCACATTATTGTCCACTGGGTCTAGTGACTTCTCCCCCTTTCCGAAAGCTTTTTCAAGCAAAGGTCAGAACAGTGGGTAACAGAACGAGGGTGGCACTTTTGTCAGTTCAGTTAAACATAAATAATGGACTGCGGCACAGTTTGCCGACATGACCCAGCTTCCACCCTCTGCCCTTCCCTGGCAAACTCCCTCATTCCCCTTACTGCTGGCGTTAAAGTTTAATGAGCCCAATCTGCAGAAACTGTCCAAATAAACAGCCTTGTTGACAAGACAAAGCTTTGCATTTAGCGCTTCACTTACCAGAGAGGTTATCTTGAGTTCAGTGGAGACCTCAAGTTGAAATGGAGTCAGTAAAAGACTGAAAATAGAACCAGGACAAACCTAAAACCTCAGGACGGTGCCCTGGATACAGGTTGTCTGGAAACAACAATAATTTTTACTGTAGTGAGTTTTCTTGGCTGTGTTTTACAAAAAGCCACAGTCAGACCGTGATAGCCTCTGTTCCCTGCTGTTTATAGGCTCCTATATAAACAAATAAGATATATATAAATTCGTATTTACCAGAGCCATATTGATATTAATCATTTTTGAGGATACATTTATCATTTAACATCTATTTTTCCAAAACTGTGCTGCTTGTGGGTTTGAAGTCTAACTCTGAGAAGGTCATCGCTTGTAGCAGCAGCAACAGTCTGAAGTGAATTTACAACAGTTATGAATCCCTATGGTAAACCTCAGCCACTGCAAAAAAATGTACCTAAACATATTTAAAAGGCGCAAAGGGACTTTTAAAACACTTCCTGCAACACAGTCCATTTTACTGAATGTACTACTTCTGTGTTGCTCTATGTCCTCCACATGCACAACTTTGAGCAATAATTTATGGGTGAAAAAAAGTGGAGTGTGTTTTTGCACCCGGGCGCAAATAAATGTATGATGGTGTTTGGCTATTTACATGCCAGTATGCACACAAAGAATCTGTAATATTATATAGAATGTAAATGGAAAATCATTTCCATTTTTTCCAGTTTTTAGTCACAGCTTTTTTTAAAATTTCAGCATCAAACCTCTTTACGTTGGGATAAAATAAACCCTTTCATGGTGTTAATTACATGTTAGAAAGTCTTTATGCCAGATGGCTTTGAAAATGATCCTTTTAGTGGCTTATAGAGCATTTAGGTGCAATAGCATGGACACACAGGTACAAACTGTACCTTCCATTAAGCACCTGGTTGGATGGGCTCTTCCACCCATGGCGTAAATAGCATTTGTGAAGAAAGTAGCATGATCTTAATTTGCTTCTCTATCTTTCAGGGGCACCTTAGAAACACAGAGGTTACTGTGAGATGTGCACGTGGCAGGATTTCAACACTTCAAATGCTATCACATGTTCCTCAAGAACAAATTTTGTAAATATTTGTGGTTCAGCTTGAACAGATTTTGTCTGTGACACTTCAACTACTCACAGGATTGAGAGAGACAGAACTAATTAAACTTTTACACACTCTAATACACTCAGTATTAGGATTACCAGGAATAGGCGTGTAATACTGGTATGACTTTGTGGGAATATTAAAAAAAAAAAAGGAAAAAAAAGAAAGGCCCACTGGACGGAGAACATTAGAAAGTCAAGTCAAGACAAACACTGAAAAACTGAACAGAATGAATCAGCAACATGCTGTGATGGATAGTAAGCGTCTACTCTCCAGGTTGTTCCAGTGTGGTCGGCTCCTCCTGCACTTTAAATTTTCTTACTGACCATTAGCAAACAGTTTTGATGTTTAAACCACATTACAGGGGCCTTTAAGTGCTTCACAGTGTGCTAAACAAGTGTTTCAACATGACAACAAACAACACAGTGAGCTCTTATTAGTAAAACTGCGCTCTTCCAGTCCTCCATTGTTGCGTGTTTCTGAATTATACTTCTCATGGTGATAAATAAGTGACAGACCAAACACTTGTCCCTTATTCCTAAGTGCTCCCTCTTTACTAAACCACCACTTTACATCAATCTGAACACCTGCAGTGAAATAACAGGGAGCGAAGTGAGTGGATTTTAACGTGGCAGGCCCATAGGTCCATCGTGTCGGCTTTCTCCCAGCTGTACTGCCCTCCTTCACCCTTTCCTGGCTATTAAAGCTGGTAAAAAGGGCCATGACCCCAGCTAGTGAGCCAGTTAATGGGTGCGTTTGTGGGGACACAGCTTGGCCGGCTGCTCCCCTAAACAGGGCCTCTCTTTCAGGGGCTCTTAAATGTAGAGAGCTGGGGGCCGGGAGCTCCATAGATGTCCATGCATCCTGCCGGTGATGGCTCTACCATAAACGGTGGTGAAGTGGGAATACGTTCCAGATGCTGTGGGGGAAACTAGTGCACATACACACACGCACACACTTGTACATAGAAATGCTGTATAGCAAAACCATACCAAAAAAAAAAAACACTCACACGCACTTGCCTGCACATGCTGAAGTCTCAACTAGTGTGGGCTCTGGGAAGTGGAACTCTAAGCTCGGCTGTAGATGAAGTTCAAAGGTCAAAGACCACATGAGATCGTCTGGTCATTAGTCACCGACAGACAGTATTGTGTATGTATGTGGATCTAGTGTGTATGTGTGTGTAGGGTTGGGCAGAGGGAATGTAGGCCAGTTAAAAGAGGAAGGTGTATCCTTTACACACCAAGCCTTGCATGTTTCTTACTCTGACTGAGAAGAGACTGATACTGTGCAGCAGCAATGATACCACCAGAGCAGCTGCTCAGATGCTGCTTCAGAGACAAGTCAGTCCGGAGGTGGTTACACAAGTGATTATGACATTTGCATAACCGGAAACACACAGGAACACAACACAGCCCACGATGTTTTAATATTGTTTGATATTTTATGAACATTCAATGGGTTTACATGACACAAACAGTTACTGGACTTTAAAAGTACATGTAAACATGCTAGCTTGACTGAAATTGAAGTTCTAATAGTCGGACTAACCCACCTAGATTATGCGATTGAAAGTCAATCTACTCCTGCATGTATACAGACCAGTTGGACCGGAACCAGACCAGGTGTTCTGGACCAAATCCTGACCTGGAAGTCGAACATCGCTCAGCTCATCTGCACAAAAAGCAGAGCTGACAGAATGTACAAACTTATAGCAATATACATTGTTGTGTTTACATCTGGTTTGCTAACTTGCTAGCTCACTGCTGACTATTGTTGAGGACAGTGATGTCGTAAGTTAACCCTTTAACCCCTGACGTGTCTGTGGTGAGCGTTCTGAATGTATTATTTATTTTAAATAATCCTAGAAATTCAACTGTTTACTCAATAGGAAACATTTCAAAACAT
>JAPQRQ010000008.1:14255057-14275299 GCA_037367365.1 Apogon talboti
GCGTTCTGAATGTATTATTTATTTTAAATAATCCTAGAAATTCAACTGTTTACTCAATAGGAAACATTTCAAAACATGCTGATAGAATAGAGCTTGTACTTTTCATAGACATATGAGCATGCTCAGTGTACCCCCCTGCCGCCTGTGGAATGAGGGCAAAACACAGAGACCGACGCTATAAAACTAGACGGTTTGGGCCTTTTTAACACTGTTTTTCTTGTCGTTTTTTTGTTTTTACTGTTGTTTGCAGTGTTGTTGTGAATTTCCTTTATTTTTCTTACTGTGTTTTTACCAAGTTTTGACCGTGTAACTGCTTTTTGGAGTTCAACCAAGTGTCAAAAAGCAGTTTGAAAAAAAGAGCCCCAAAACAAAAACTACTAGGCCAAAATTCAAATACTTGTTGTTCAGTGTGTTATAGTTCACAGCTCATGTTCCACATCCTAAATCTCTTATTGATGTACACTCTGAGTGCCTTATTTAGTAAGAATCTGTCAAACTTAAATTCCTTTCTTTATCTTTTTTGGTTATTCCCCCCTTTTTTTGACCCTAAAACACACAGTAAAATAAAACCACTGGAGAAAAAGAACACAAGCACATACTCACAGCAGCTTTCACGACGCTTCAACAGACGCAAATTCACAGCAACACCTTTACCTGAAATAATGTCTCAGGAGTTAAAGGGTTAGCAAGTTGAAAGTGTGCATATCGCCACATATCGTAGCAGAGGCAACAAGATTTCAATAACAAATCGATTACACTCCTGTACATGTAGACTGGGACAAAGACACCAGTCCTGTGCATGTAAACATACTGACTAACAAAGACACTCTGAAGTGATTAGATGATATTTTCCCCTTAAGCCACACCCTCCTTCAACTTGACAGACAGATAAATAAGGCACGTAGTCTCACCTGTCCCTCTTTGTCTCTTTGACACATACACAAATTCACACAAATAATGACTTACAGTGATCACTGGGGTAAGGAATCCACAGCTGACCTGCATTCACAACATAGCCTCTAGATACTGCCCTAGACTAGCACTGCTGTTTGTCATCTTATGGTCAATAACCGTCACTATCTATAGACCTCATTACAGTCTGTAAGCTGGGACCCAAATTGGCCCACAAATAATGATCCTGCTTTTTTTTTTTTTTTTCTTATTCATACTTCCTACAATTACAATCTTTGTTTATGCTAACGTGATACTTGGAAAATAAGCGTATTTATAGTGTTGGTATATCAAGTAAACAGCATCCACATTTAGGTAGCCACTGCAAAACATACTGGAGGTGAAATGAGGATACTTGAAAAGTGAGAACTGAAGACGTGTATATCACATAACAAAGATCTTACTGTATATTTAGAAACCCAGAAGTAGGGTCCATGCACAGGCAGACACTCGAGCAGACAAGTCTAACTGTGATAATTTTAAACATATTTTTGTAAAGTCATGGGCTTAAGTGGTTGCACGAAAGATATGGAAAAAATGTCACAGATGGAAAAGTTCTGTTTTACTGTAATTGTCACCTTTTCTCACACACTGTACAGACATAAAGCTGGATGAAAAAAAAAGCAAACAAGAGGAAAAAGTAATAAAGTATTTAAACAGTCGGCACCATAGACAAACTGAGCTGACAAAAATAAAGTAACCCAGAAATCTTACTTGTTAATGATAATAATACTTATAATAATAATTAACCCAACATGTGTTCGTTTTATGAAGAAGAAAGAAAATAACAATTGTAATAGTGATCACTGTGTGTCTGCGCCTCATGACTCTCCAGTAAAATACACTTGTATGCTATTACACATCTGCACGCTCCACTTGGTAGCAGTGTGTGTGTGTGTGTGTATGTGTGTGTGTGTGTGTCTTTGAAGACAAGTGTAAATTGTGTATAACCCAGACACTGCCGTGTTGACCACAGCCTGTGATCCTGTCCAGACCACAGGCTGCTCACAGACATCACTACTGTGTGTTTGTGTGTGTGCGCATGTGTGTGTGTGTGTGTTCCAATGAGAGATGAAACACAGCTACAGTAGTAAGCCAGACACGAGACCCACTAATATTCCATTACGTAGTGCTTTTTTCCGCAACAAGGCTGCAGGCTGCTCGAAGTCACATCATACAACCATGATTAAACATTTACTCTGTAGATTAGCTGCCTCCGGGGAGACAGTGATTTCATTTACTTTACATTTTAGGCTATCTGCTGACATACTTTTCCATAGAGACTTAGCAACAATAAAATAAGCTGTCATTTAGACAGTAATTCAGCATTTAAAGGGTTAAAGACTTTGAGAAATAGCAGCCATGCTATTTTAATCAGTCAGCACAAGTAGAAACTCTGGAAGTTTGTGATTCGAGGACTGAAATGTGCAACAGCAGCAACGTAACATATTTTAGTCTGAATTAGGTTTTGCCTTTTTAACTGGGGGAGAGACAGGTCTGCAGCTCTAAATCTGCTCTACAGAGTTAATTTCTTAAAAGCTAAGTTAAAGACTAAACATTAAGTCCTGTTTAGACCAAAGATTCACAGTGAGACAAGTTGAAGATCTACTTGCATATGTGTCTGTTTACACCCATGGATCGTTTCCATAGTGATACTACACTTCTTTTAACTTCTGTTGTAATTGCTGGTGCTTTTTTTGTAACTGGATAGAATGTGTAGTGTCTTAAAACATGAATGAGGACAGTGATAGTAAGTTACTTTGTGCAACTGCAATTTTAGTGTGGATTGAAGTGTTAGAAATGACTGAACTTTAATCAGATCAGTTGTTTTAAAGGACTTCAGGTCACCTCTAAAAAACACAAATATCAAAACCAGATTTCACCATTGAGAGCTGATGCTGCTACTGTGCTTCTCGGTTGCAATAATGTGGAAAAAAAACCTCTATATAACACTGTTGTAAAACCAAGCACAGGTCACTTGACAAGATGAGTGTCGGGTGATGAGTTGAGCTGTGACAAGCCACTTCACACCAATACAACTTTACTTTAAAATGTCCTTAAATGCTTTTGTCTTGTTGTAGGTTTTTTGGTCTGAACTTGGCTTTAAGTGGATTTCACATATACACTGTTGCCTATAGAGTTGGAATAAAATAGTTTTACCTCTTCTCATGAAATGATTGTGACAATGTGATTTATTCTTGATAGATAAGTGTGACTGGGACTAATCACTGGACCTGGTCAAGGGTGATTACCGTATTTTCCGGACTATAAGTCGTACTTTTTTTCTTAGTTTGGCTGGTCCTGCTACTTATACTCAGGTGCGACTTATATACTGTATATATTAGGCGGTGCTTCATCTTCCTCTGGAGTTGGCGGAGTTATTCAAAAGTGACACCGAGGATGAAGAATTCAATGGATTCAGTGATGTGGAATGAGATCGAGAGATTGTTAAACTTGCTTACCGGTAACTTGCTTGTTGTGTTAATTCTGCCTGTTCAGCCTCCCAGGTCTGTTCTTTATGCTATTGTGTAGCTGAATAATTGTTAATGTGTTCCATTCACATACCGGACACCTATTCAGCCTGTTGTTCTTTATTCTATTGTTATTATTAGAACTTGCCTTTCCAGATGAAATGTCTGTTCTTGGTCTTGGATTTTGTAAAATAAATTTCCCAAAAAAATGCGACTTATAGTCCAGTGCGACTTATATATGTTTTTTTTCTTCTTCATGACGCATTTTTTGACTGATGCGACTTATACTCCGGAGCGACTTATAATCCGAAAAGTACGATACTGATGTGGATAAACAGGATAAAAAGAGGACTGTGACTGAAAGCAGTGTGACAGTGTATTATAAGTTGTTCAATGTAGGTGGCAGAACTACAGATCCTAAAACTAATGGGATGTATAACAGAAATGTAGTAACAATGTACAGGTCATATCACTCTCTGTACTCTCTGTGTGGAAGGTATTGGACATCCCTCTGAGAAACCTGTTACGTAGAAGAAAGGTGATAAAATGTATTGGTCTTTTGTGTCTTTTTGTTCTTTCCCTCTATTTCAGTTGTCCTCGGTCTAGATTCCCTGCTGTGCGTTGAACAGGTCAACACCTCGGTTGCTTTATGTGGTCATTTCAGATTGCTTCATGGGAATAAACACACACACCTATCCAAACTGTGACCCGTCATGCAGAAGATTATATAATTAGTAAATTTACTGAACTGAATTATGAGTTGGGGGGTTTTTGAGACTGACTTTTCTTATGCCATGTGTGTGTGTATGTGTGTGTTTGTGTGTGCGTCTGGGAGTGCGGCCACCCTAATGGATGGAAAATCTCTTTACACACTCCAACACAAGATCAAACCATCCCTTACTCACCCTCACACTCATATACACAAACACACACACAGATTTATTCTGCACACATGCATATTTGCACATCCTGCATGGAAACACATAATGTGCTGCCCTCCTCTCGCGCTTCCTCAGTTTTCCTGTGACTTATACTCACTTTTACTCTGATCACACTTGTGCACACACACACAGATGCAATCACTTTTCTTCCCTGTCTCCACTGCTTCTTTTGGCAATCTTAAAGAACACTGTCATGCTCAAACTCCTGCTATTAATAAAGTTATTTCAGCCAAAAGTGCCTCATATTAAAAATTCTATGATTTTTTTTTTTTTCCTTTTTAATCTCAGACTGATTCTGGCACAAACTCAGCGTTACAGAAAATTAGCTTTTAAATGAAACAAACTGCTAAATGGGTAGAAAATAGCCTAATCCAATAACTCTGCCTTCCAAAGTGATTGCTCAATAAGCCTGGTCATGCAGAAGAAACGTCTCATTACTTTCAGTTGTTTCAGATTTCATGATTTTTTTTTTTTTTTTTTTTTTTAATATGACTGATTTCTTCTCAAACATAATTTTTGTAGCATACAGAAAAATAATATAGAAAAATAGGTTTTCCAAAAAAACACCAGTGGATTTTTTTTAGCCTTTGTCATGCTCAAACACCATTTATCATGTGTTCTTATGGGGCGTATCTAGTTTCAGCAGCGTGTTGTTAAACGTACAGAGTGAATAGGTCATATCATGAACAAACTGAAGCTGGAGCCTTCCATATGATCAATCCGAAAACTCTAGATTTAATTATCAGTCTGAAAAGCACTTTAAACTTGGTGTCAGTCAATGCGTAGACGGTCAAATTGAGTTTGGCTCGTGTTGACGTCCATTACACAGCCCTGTGTTCTACTGTATTATCTGTAAGATGACATAAAATAGATAATGAAGGAATGGAAACAAACCAAAAGTCCATTTGAGATGAGTGCAGATATAGATCTTCATGTCAGATAATGTGTAAGTGTATCTCACGCAAAATGTGCTTATTCCCTTATTGTAGCACTTTGTTCCAAAACACACACATCCTTCATGAACGTCTGCATATGCACACAGTGAAGGCATCAGGGGTCCTGCCACACAGGAGTAAGTATTTAAGTGTCAGTTGTTTCTATTAAATGGAAGCACAGAGAAGAGCAGCTGCACTTGCTATCACAACAGACAGCTCAGGAAATAGCTAGCAGTCCTGGACACACACACATTCTAAATTGGCTGTAGTCTTGTCAATGTGCAACAGCTGGGCACAGTTTAAATCATATACGTAAGTGTAAAGGCATGTGGCCGCAAGACTGTCTTTAGTGCATATATGAGTGTGCGTATGTTTGTGTAGACCAGTGACCAGCGTGATTAGGCTATCGACGTAAAAACGCATAGATTGTTTGCTTGACATTTAACGCACTGTGTTATCGTTTGCATAAGCATGTGCACATGATCAATACTATGTCGTTCAGGGTCACGTGAAGCTCAAGCCAAAGTTCATGTTGCGGAAATCCATGCTCGTAGATGCTTTTGACTTAGAATAATAATAATAATAATAATAATAATGGATTAGATTTATATAGCACTTTTCTATTAATGCATACTCAAAGCACATACAATGGATCCATTATTCATTCACTCTCACAGTCACACTGGTGGTGGTAAACTATGTGGCAAATACATCACAATTGACATTAAACCAAGCAACTGCTTTTCAACATTTGTTAATATTTGATGATTTGGTATTGATTTTCTTAACATTTAACTCTGAAAAGTCAGAATTGATTAAGGCAATCATCAATTGGACTGTTACTTTTCCATACATTTTTGGATAGATTTCCCATATATTTAGCAGATTAACATTGTATATTTTAGCTGTACTCCATATACAGAGCAAACTGTTTAAGCTTTTCCCATATTGTTGTATGTTTGTGTTTGGTTACGAGTACAAACTCATGGTAAAATGACACATGTTGCTCGCTGCACTGCATTCCTGTTGTAAGAAAAAAAACAATCTTTCATCTTCCCTATTCTTCAAAGTGTCAAGGTCCTCTCCTCTTCTTTTTTTCCCACTGGTTTTGCTGTCTCTAATTATTAGAGAGTTGAAAGAAAGTCATTCTGAACTTCGTTTGACTTTCAGCCCTCATATTTTAGACTGCGAGTTTTTTAAGTGTCGATGGAAGCAATTCAGAGGAAACTGTTTGGGTGGAAGTCATTTAAAAAAATTAAAAGAGAAGAATGCAAAAACAAACAATAGACGGAGGACGGGAGGCAAAGCAAAATAGGACAGCGGTAGGTAGAGGAAAAAGGAAAAGAATAAAAAAGGACAAAAGCAAGCAGCTATGAAAGTAAATCATGGAAAAAGAAACATGCTGAAGACATTGCAGTGTGCGGTGGTTAGTGTTAATCAGGGTGGGGAAAAGCCTCGCAGGCTGCTCTTGATGGGAATTGGCGTGTAATCAGCTGGAATAATGTTTGGGCTGCGACAGAGCCCGGTGGGACGGGGCATGTGTGCGTCGGGTGGTTGGGATCGAGACACCCGCCACAGCCTCGTAAAAAGGCCTCTTGAGTTTGTTACTCTCTGCTATCTTATTTGCTCAGAGTCTTCCAGGTTTCCATGTTTCATCTCTCCAGCTTCAGCATCATCATTAAACATCAATGAGAGCATCCAGTGTCAGATGTTGAAATGGGTGATTCAGTTAAAACAGCAGCAATGTGAAATGCCATAAATCATACAGTTTTTTGTTAGTAGAAGTGAATTCACTCAGCTTACTACATAAACCAGGGGTGTCAAACATGCGGTCCGTGGGCCAAAACCAGCCCACCTAAGGTTCTGATCCAACCCGTAGGATAAATTCGTAAAATACAGACGTTACACTGAAGATATTAACAGTCAAGGTCGTCAAACTCGTTTAAGTTCAGGGGTCAGATACAGACCAATGTTATCTCAGGTAAAATAATAGCATCATAACCTATGACTATTATGTGGAAAAAAAAATATATTATATTATGCCTACAAGTAATGACAACTCCAAATTTTCTTTTTTTTTAATGCAAAAAATAACATTAAATCATGAAATTATTAACATTAACAAACTATCATTTAGCAATAAAATGTGGATAACCCGAACAAATATGAACAACTTGAAATGTCTGAAGAAAATTCAATGCAATTTTAAAAATGTAATGCCTGTCATTAAATATTTTGGGCGTTTGTGGATCCGATCCATAATGCACATGTATAAATGATCATTTGAGGCATAATATTGTTAAAATTGCACCAATTTTTCTAAATAAATGTCTGTTTTCACGTTATTAACATCTTGTTTGTTTGGATAGTTTGCAAATGTAAATATTTGCATAATTTAATGTTATTTTTTTTTTGCTAAAACAAAGAGAAAAATTTGGAGTGGTCATATTTTTAGGTTATTATGGTATATGTAATCACTGGACCTGGTCAAAGGTGATTACTGATGTTTATAAATAGGAATAAAAAGAGAAATGTGTCTGAAAGCAAACTTATTCCTACTGTATCTGCAACAGTGCACACGAATTTGTGCACATAACAGTATGTGTTTGCAGCAAAAAAGAACTACATCCAGACACTCAAGCTTACAAGGAAAAAAAAAGTCCTTTGCTCAGTAAATGTCTGCATTGCATGACACCATGAGTGCTGAAAGTGCTCTCCAGCTCGGCAGTGATGGATAACTTTTGAAGTGTAAGTGGCAGCAACAGTAAAGAAAATGCGGCTGCTGTCAAACTGCATTTATTTGCTAGAAATATTCAAGTGCTGGTCGCCTACATCGACGATCGTAAATGTAACTAAAGACGGTGCTGCTGTACAGGAGAACGTAAAGAATGAAATGACTGAGAAAGAGACAGACTTAGCCCAGAAACGTCAGCTTTAAAGTGTCTGTTTCAGAGGCTCATTTCTCATAAAACAGGGATCCTGCCGATGATGAGAAGTTTTAATCTAAAAATGAAGCTGTCATTGGTATTAAAATGTATTAAATTGAACTTTTAAAAGACATACAGTAAAAAGTGTGATTTTATGATTTTTTTTTTTGTCATGTCATTGAAAATCGAAAACAAAAAATTCAATAATAACCAATAGTATGCATTTTTTATGTATTTATCATGTGCATTAACATCGTAGAGACAAGGATACCATAACCAAGTCATGGTTTTTGCCACAGGAAGTCTGGATAACAGGGTTTTTAACCTTAATGACAGTTTTACTTCACATTTGGTTACTGCAAAATTGGTCTTAAATTTCATTCTGGTTGGACATTTAAAAAGTCATTAAACTGTGTTAAGATGTAGAGACCATGTAAAAGGCTTTACAGAACAAATTTGCTATTAAGTAAATTAAATACATGAGTAGTAATTAGTGCTGGATGATCTGGACAAAAGATCATGTGACGTTATTTGTGGTCAAATCACAATTCACAATCTGAATCATAATTTTTTTCCACATTCTCATTTAATAAAATGTATACATAATTGAACATGAACACAGTTGAGTTACAACATAACAATGTGTTCCTCTAGTTTTAGTCTGTGTGTAATCAAGTTTTGTTGCTGTATCTGAGTAGAAACTCTAAGTCTACATAATTTTAGAACAAAACTATTCCAATATTTTGACTATTTCTAGATGAAAACAAGCATATATATAGTTTCATGTACATATAGCTGCAGTGTTTACATTAAATATCCAGATTGTGGCCTGTCATTTGGTCTATTTTGCCGTCAGTTTTGTAATGAATCCAAAATGTTTGGTTTTTTTTCGTTCTTGTGCAACTTTTAAGCATCTGTGTAAATCAGACTCACTGCAGTCAAAGTTGTGAAGCTGGACACGCAGCTGAAGGACTTTTTAATTCTTCATCATTTTTTCAATAGCAGAAAAACATGTTACCCAAACATGGACTGAACCCGCACACTTCGTTGCAGACAGATGCTAATGTATTGCTATAAATAAACTGAAATCGACTCACTAGCCTAGCGACCTGTGCTAACGACACTAATGTTACAAACCCATAAAATATCATAATTACACTGATAAACGGGCCATTTTAAATAAACGTTAGCTGAGTTGGAAAGTTTTGACATTGCTGTAATGTTTTTTTCCTAATGACTCGATTGGACCGATCACCCTGAAAAGTAGAACATAACGACAACTGAATATCAATCGCCATCTCCAACCGTGCAATGACCCAGCTCTAGTCGTCATCATAAGTACCTCAATGTAAAACAAAGACGCTAAGGAGTGTTAACACGTAGAGATGAAGTGACCTTGTGGCTTAATATGCAGAGACGGGATGATCCAAGCAGATGTAGGGCATTATGTGTTGCATTCACATGTGATACACACATGCATACACAAAAAATAGACACATCACACACGTTTCATTGATACCCGCCTTCAATCATGGACAAGTATGTTACACACATAATTCACACACGGACGCGCACATTAGATTGCCCACAATTTCACCACCAATCAGACATCAAACAGCGGTCCCCGGGGTTCCTGGCTGGGGCTTTTGATTTGCTTAAATGGGTGTCACTGGGGCACACATTTCTCCCATCACCCTCCATCAGAAAACAAGCATTTGTCCCTATCGCTGATTATCCGACTTATCTGGAGGCCATCAGTTTGGCTGATTAGGACATTCTCAGAATTCCATCTTTTACTTGCTGCTGGAATGTCTGCACAATCCTGCTGCTTGTTAAAATGCTGGCGTAGGCCCGGCGCCTTCCTCCTGTTTTTGCCCCATATTTTATCATTTTTTATTTTACCACATAAAAAATTTGCAATTAAATTATGCATACAGCAGGCAATCAGATTTACATAGTTTATAATATTAATGGAATTGCAAATGTAGGACAATGTGAAAATTCCAAAAAAGTCTGAGAATTTCTACTTTTCTTTGTCAAACTGGAAGATTGAATTTGGTTGTCAGTTTGTCAGGAAATGTGCGTGTATGCCTCTTTGTGCTTTGTGCCCTGTGTCTCAGTATGTTTAACCCATCGAGTGTCTGTCGAAGTGGTGAGAAAGAGATGTATGTAACCTGTTTGTGATATTAATAATGGTTCTGTCCAAAGCAGAGTGTTGCCATGGATGCTATGGAAATCCTTTATATTTTCCTCTGTATGTGCTTCAGTCTTTATTGTGTGAGTTCATATTTTAAGGATTAGCCATCAGAAATATGAGGATCACAACAGAAGCTCAATCATTTCTCCTCCTAATGCAGTCTTACTTTGCTACTAAAAATACATAAAAGCTTATTCAGTTTTACTCCATGAAACATTAGTATATTTAAATTTCCTGTTCTTTTTTTTTTTTTTAAGCAGCTATTTTCTGCAGGATATTAGAGCTGATATGAGTCATAGGGCTTTTCAGGATAGAATTAGATTTAATATTAATACTTTGTTATTGTCACTTTAACAGGACACGTGTTTGTAAGTTATTTAAGGCAAAACAGGGAATTCTCTTTGTCGTCATTCATTGAGAATTTGCGAGTTAACATTTTAGATGATGAGAGTGACATCAAACTGATTTCATATGTGTGTGTTGCAGGTCTGAGTGTGTGTTTGTGTGTGTGTGTATCTTTCTTTTCGTCCCAAAGGGAGCAAAAGTGATTGTGAAGTGTATATTGTTTCTGTCTCCCTCTCAAACATGTACAATTCTCCTGGTGTCTTCCTCAGTTTGCTTTGGAGCAGGAGCGAAAACGAGCACAAACACAGAAGAAACAATAACAGGAGGTATAGCTGATTTCTTTCTAGCCCGCAGGCTGACTGCGTCCCATTTCCACCAGACTGGAAATGAGCAAAATCCCCTTCTTCCTCATTCATTCCTTTTTAGTCTCTGTTTTTCTGCTTTTTACTCCTTGATCACGTGTTTCCCACGTTTTTCTTAAAAATTCCATTATATATGACTAAATACTGAACCTGAATGTTTTAAAATACACTATAGTCATTTTGGCGTATTTAATTTCAATCATATGCATTTTGTTAAGTCAAGATCAGACCAAGGTTTAATAAATATCATTTTTAAGGCATGTAGTCACATTGGTTGGTATGGCTGTATCTAGTTGCACTGTTTCTAATTGAAACATATGCAGTTCATACAAAGTAACTATGAATGAGTGTTTTCTAATGCTTTTGCAGGGAATTCAATAGAAAAAAATGTCACTCTACAGCTCACATTGACTTTATTCAAAGCTGGATTCAAGGTCCTGTTCACATTTGCTCAAGATTTTTAATTTGTGTCTATTTCTTTGTATTTGAAGGTGAAATTGATCTACTTTCTGCTTGATCAAAGAGGCCTATTCAGTCAAATTCTACAACACTCTGACCATCACACCTCTGACCACCACATACTATTGAGGAGAGTTATGAGGAAAGAATGAGTTAATACAAAGATGCAAAATGAATGACTGTCATTGCAACCTTGTTTTCTGAAGACTTGTAACATAGACCGTCCAAGGGCGGGAGGCAGCAGAAGAACAGATGGAGCTGTGTGGGTCGAATCTTGTACTGACGTACTTGATAGCTGCTTGGACTGGTGTATGATAACAGCAAACACGCATATTCATACACATGCATATCAAAGTGCTATATCAGTCCTATACATCTGTGTGTGCATATATAACGTACTCTCACACATTTACATTGCCAAGTGCTGAATCAGCCTCTCTTTGGTAAAGTTGCCCTGTCTGTGTGCGGAGGGAATAAGTCAGCCATCTGTTGGTCTAATGAGCTGACTCTACTCCACAAAAGCTACTCAGCAGCACAGCTTCCACCCTCTAATTCCCCCATCCACAGTGAGTTTGAGAAGTGAAGCTCACATCTTTTTTCTGCTCTGGTCACCATATATAAACAGTGCTGCTTTTTCTCACAGGTTGCAAGTTTTTTTCTCTGTGAAGTTTATGGTTTTGATTCTGCTTTGTTACACAAACTACTATAATGTATAAACGTTATTATTGCGACACATACAACTATTTATTAGTCTCCGCCACAAAATGGGTTAATGAAAATGTATAGTATACTTGGTGGGAAGACTTGCTATCTTGCTTGCTCCAAAAATGGCTGAAATAAACCAGTCTTGTGATCATTTTTAATTCTTAACCTTCTAATGGGTGGTATTTTTATTCTATTTGTTTGTTTTAATTGTGATGTTTTTTTGTTGTCTGCCTATGGACAGCATATGCAAATTAGCATGTTAGCTACGATTCAACACATTTACATCTGATGTCTCAATAAAGATGTTCATTAATGTGCATTGTCCTTACCAAAGAAACTAAGATGGTGTGGACTATACTGCCAACATGTATAACAGTGTTGAGAGGTATTTTGTCATTCATTCATTCATTCATTCATTTATTTATTTGGAAACAAAAATGAACAGTATGGACTTAACAAGACAGCATTACGTTAACAGTATCAGTGAAGATGAACAGCACATAGCCTACACAGGCTGGACGAAAAAAAGAAATAAATAAGTGAATAAATAAATAAAAATAATCTCAATCAGACAGGAGATTATGTCTACACATAGACACATAAAATATGTCTATGTGTCTATGTTTAAACAAATGTCTATGTCTATGTGTCTGTGTTAAAACAAACTAAATTAACTGAACTAAATAGATAAATTAAAAATATCTCAAAAGCACTAACAAAGTTGAACTCTTATTTAACTTTATGCCTTTAATAAAGACCAAAAAAGTCCCCATCAGACCATGTTTATTTGCGACTGTGTAATTTAGTTTGTCATTAGTTCACATGATGCATTCAATGTCATCAGTTTAACTCATCCTCTGTATTCAGGTCTAACCTGGGTTTTCCAGTGAAGGGAGGATCACTCTGCCAGCCAATGTAAAACCTGTTAGGCCTAAGACAAATGCAGTTTAAAATCCCTGATAAACATGATCCATCTTCCAACAGAGTGCATTCAGGTACAGGATTATATGCACAACCAGCCTTGAATTGTTTTAATTAACTCTCCTAAAAATGCCAAAATTAAAAGGCAAGCTCTCATTGCATAGATAAAGGAACCTTCATGACTTTACTTTTCTAACACAAATTATAAACCCATGTTATGAAGATATATGAAGTAAAATAATAAAGATGTATCTTATAGTGTGGAAAGTCTTCTCTCGCATCCTTTGTAAACCAGCCTACATTTGATATCAGGGTTGGATAATGTTGTTTGAAAACTTGGCAGGACATTTGCAGCGAACACATGCAATACCAAGCTTTATACAAGCGCAAACCATCTTTTGGCATCAAACATTAGGTTTTTTTCTGGATTGCCTCACACTAATTTGTGCTGCTTAATTAATCTGACCCCAAGTGTCAGTCAAAGAAACCAAAAGAAAAAGTACATTTTAACACTTCTGAAGCTCTATAAAAGCCTCGAATTGTTATACACTCAAACACCCACCAGCTACATGTTGTAAAATATATATATATTTGGTATTAGACCAATGACAATTTACAGAACAGTCAGCGAATACAGTTACAACGGTGAAAGGTTAAAATGACCCAACAAAGTGATGATGCTTCAGCACAAATGAAGACAAATACCTAAAATTATAGGATCCATTATACTGAACCAGCATCAAGGTTCAAGCTTATTCACTGTCATTCCTTGTATATCTGTAAGCACATATACAGTGGAAGAAAACAGCATTTCTTCAGAGTGAAGAGCGATAGAAAAATAACACAAAAATCTTAAGAAAAATAATGAAATAATGAAAATAAGACAATGAGCAGAGCAGAAGGTCAAAGAAAAAAACACAGACCAAATAGAAAACATAAGAATTATTTTTGAGAACTGCTTTGATGAAGGTGCATCATTACCACCTGCTTAATCTGTCCGTCCCTTTTTTAATATGTAATATTCTCTAAACAAAACTCTACCAGTCTTGGCTCCCCTGTTTATCTCCACCACAACATAAAAACGGTACATTTTTAGATTTATTTCCCTGGTTTCTCCTCTAAATGCTCCATTTTCCCTCTATTATATTCCCAAAGCACATCAGAAACATAAAAAGATTCAGTACTCTTAAACTTTTTCAGCTGCTGTCACTTAAAATGCTCTGTTTTTACTTGTAGTTTTAACCCTATATTATATCCTACAGCCCACATATGTAAAAAAAAAAAAGAATGAGTACATATAACTATTTGATTTAATGATGTTTGGTCAAGATAAACGAGTGGAATCGGTGATGTTATGTAAATTTTACTTATTACTGCTTCTGATACCCTTTATCTTTTCTGGTGGTGGCATAACTATGTGCAAAATGTGTTGACATGGACAAAATTTCCATTTTGTATGCTGGGAGGCCAAAGCAACAGTATTACATACTAGTGAGATTAGGTGTGTAGTCCCCAGGCTTTGCTATCTGAAAGATAAAATAATGCAAACAAGGTTCACACAAATAATGTGGAGCATGTCCCTACTGTATAAGTATATGTAAAGTTAGTCCCTTGATGCTGACAACCTGAAATAGAAAAAACAACCAAATAAACAGACCAGGACTACCAAAGGGGAAAGGTAAAACACATGAAAAATGCAAAGACTGGAATATTTATGACATATTTTTCATATTGGAATAAAACATTTTTAACTTTATTCATGAAATGACTGTGATAAAGTATAATTGGGACTGGGTATGTAATCACTGATGTGTATAAATAGGAAGAAAAAGAGAAATGTGTCTGAAAACAAAATGATGCAACAGTGTGTTTCAGCAACTTTGTTCATTTAATATTGTTAAAAATGTTACTTTTCCATTAAGAGAACCCATTTAGAGTTTCAGATTTCCTTGAATCGTTGAGTTGTTGCCTTTGGGGGGTTTTTTGTTTTGTTTTTGTTTGTTTTTTTTTTTTCAACCATGCACTTCACGAGGTTACTGCTTCATTTAACCCTTGCCAAGTAAATAAACGTACTTTGCAAATCACCCTCAAATAATTTCCATCTTGCCAAACTCCGGACAAAAAAAGAAGATCACCACGAAGCCTTATTTAAGTTTTGGCTTTGACTGAGCACAATTAAGCTGTAGTCGTTCAGTCAGAGCTCCTGTTGGCTGGTGTTAGCTGGGGCTGAATAATGAGCCTTCAGACACATAGTGCTAGCTCGTAGTTAAGTGGCATTAATCTCAGTTGCCCACTAAGCCCGGTGGATTTCCGAAGATACATAAGGTGCAGTGCCTTCTGTCATAATGCATACAATATTGCTGGCTAAGCTAAGTGGAAAATGGCAGTGTTTAGACCACAGTAAGAAGGAGGAGTAAAGTGTATCTGCTAATTTATATAGCCGCCACAGAGTTTATTGTACAGATGATAACTTTCGAGTGGCGCTTGTTTTGGTGGGGAGTTTGGATAAGTCTGTTTGTGATTTGTAAAAAATCAGAGGGTAACGCGTGTTTGATGTCGAGTTCAAGAAGTAAAAAGAAGCAGAAGCTGAGCCCCTTCCGTCGTCTCTGTCTCGGTATATTTTAGTCCATACCGTCAATGTCTGTTGCGTTTTGTGTTTCCTCTCAGACTGCCTCATGAAAAACAAGCGTTTTCAATTCCTCTCTCTGTCACTATTTTTTGTTAGTTTCTCTCTCACACGCTCACTGGTTCTGTCTCTGACATCTGCTGCACAGCGGTCTGAACAGGAGTCTTGGAGCGGTTGTGTTGCAGAGATGGGTGCTGATAGGAATCTGATGGACGGTGCGTGTGTTTGTGTGTGTGCATGCGTGTGTGACTTAGCCCGTAAGCCAGTGTTTTTATGAACCCTGTTAGCTGTTGGCTTTTCTCAACAATATATCAGTCTGCGTCTAGTTAGTGAGAACTCACACACACGCACACACACACAAACACACACACACACTAACTAAAAGCTTTCCGAGTCTCCTAGCACCCTTCATCCACGCTTGGTGCATCCCACATCATGGAAAATTGGCTCCCGTCCTGCTCTTTCTTCGTCTTTGTACCCTCCTTGCAAACTTCTCTATCTGTCTCTCTCTGTGGTTTTGTTGTGATCACATGCACTGTAGATGATTTAGAAAAAGAAGAAATCAAACAGCTGTTTCATAAGCTGTTATTAATATTGGTGATCGCGGTCAGTCATGCCATGGGTTTGAGTCTATAACTTGTCACTCGGATGATCCTTTCACTGTTTC
This sequence comes from Apogon talboti, assembly GCA_037367365.1. NCBI lineage: Eukaryota > Metazoa > Chordata > Actinopteri > Kurtiformes > Apogonidae > Apogon > Apogon talboti. Next base: position 14,271,565 of record JAPQRQ010000008.1, read on the forward strand.
TCTTCCTCTTTGCTAGTTAGTGCTTCACTGTCACACCTTGACAGGGTCTTGAAGGCAACGTGTCACGGCCTGGCCTTCAGCCTTCCATCAGAGTCAGTCCTGTTTGACTCCCATGTGTTCATTTGTCAGCGATCACCGGGTAACAAAAACTCTATTTGGTGCAGCAAAATAAAAAGTATGTGGTATAAAGTGTACCTGTAGTGAATTTTCATTGCGAGCTATCTCAAAAGTTACCGGACGGAACCGGTGGCTTACATTATAGCCCGCTGTCAAGTATGGGGCTGTTGTCCGTGTAGGTTCTCATTTGTCCAGGTCATTGTCCTTCTTGGTAGTCCGTCTCGGTTCAACTGGACTGGTTTAGTTCTTCTGAATACGTTTCGTCTCTCATCCAAGACACTTCTTCGGTTCAGTTTCTCTATGGGGCTGTTCAGCACCGGTAGTGACGAAAGCTCATAGTATTGTCTGTGATGAACTGGTACCTGAGCGGCGTACAGCAGAAACCAGGCTAAGATCACACCTTATCAGCCAGCGCTGGGTCGTGTCTCTAAGACAGTGGCAGAATGCTAAACTTACGGCTGCACAAACAAGCTTGAACATGTACTTTCCACTTAATTAATCTACTCATTGACTACCACTGGTTTACTTGTACTCCATCACCTGGAATCAACAACAGGTACATCACTTACATCCAGCAATGGCTGCTCCACATGGGTTCCGCCCACACACGTATTTCACATAATAAAAAGGTCCCATGGGGTGCATTCATGTTAATTTATTGGGGGTTTTTTTTACAGAATTTGGGCCTCCCTTGCTTATAAGTGATACAAAAAGCACAGTTAATGCTGTAAAAATGACCTGTACAGATTCACTTCAAGTGTTGGAGTTCATCTGAAATATTAACTTTGTGTATCTTTCATCACTGTAACCCCTTCATGAATTAGAGTAGAATAGAATAGAGAATTGAAGACTGTTCTATTCCCAGAATTTAATTGTATGTATTTTGATTATTTTGACTCCCAGTGATACCAGGGACTTTCTGGCGTCACCGTATGGGTTGGGTCAACAATGACAACAGCTTTAAAGCTAAAAATGCATGCACTGTTGCCTGTAAATAAATCTACACATGTTATTTGAGAAGTTTAAGAGGATAAAATGCATTGTCTTGTTTAGTTTTTATCCTTATGGATGTGTAGATAGAAAACGCTGAGGACTAACTCTCACTAATGCAGATATTTTGATTTAGGGGTTAAAAAAAATCTGCTTACATGCAAAGTTTAGCTGTAAAGTGTAAATGTTAGAACCAACAAAATGTAAAAATAATAGTAGCATGCGTCCCTGTTGTTAATACTGATTGTTAGGCTGCGGTGGTACGATTCCCTTACTTTTTAAAAATATTCATCCTAAAAATTGTTTGCTTTAGTGACAGTTAGTGATATAAGCCCACAAAATATCTGTTTTAGTGTAGACGGGGCATAAATCTGCATTAAACCCCCGGGGACACAGACGGAAAAGAAAGCATCACATATTTACATTCAACTGCCTTTACCTTTGAACCCTGCTTCAATCCTTTGCATTAAAATTCTTTCAGTTCCAGGTTTGACCTTGCTCTTTGAACTGTCTAAAAGCAGCTTTTATTTGAGTATTCGTGACTATATATTATTATAGTTTAACCTTGCGTCTGATGGAGCCTTTGAAAAGTGTGCAGAGGAACGGGCCTGTGCAGTACTACGCCTTTGGCCCGGCTGTGTTTGGTCAAGTAGTTGCTTAGAAATAAAACCATGTGTTTTATCGCTGCCATCATCAGGTAAGATACTGCACTCGACTGGATAAACACATGGATTAACTAATAGATTGTTGGCAAGGAGGAGGCTGTTCTCCATCGCTGTTTCTCCCTCTCATGTTTCTTTTTCTTCTCCTGCTCCCTCTCTCTCTTCCTCTCATGGGTGCTTTCACTCTCGGTTAGACCTCTTGCATCATATAAGCATGAAAATTGGACCATTAACTTCTGTAAAAATGGATATCGATTAGAATAAAGGCTTGATCGATGTAATGACAGCTGGAAGAGAGCATTAAAGAACAACGACTAAATAAAAGAGACCAAGACCGATTGTGCTCTGCTTGTTCTCGCAGCTTGTCATCTCTTTCAGTTGCTCTCTGCTTCTGCTCTGTCTTATTTTAATTTCCAATCTACTGATCTACCAGGCCTTTCCTAAAAGGACAAATGTTATTTATAGCTAAGCTCAAACTTTTCATCACAGTCTGGGCTATAGCCTCAGTTTCCAAGGAGAGCCTGCAGCCCTCACCTCTCCTTTACATTTTAATCACCGGATTCAGCATTTTTCACCACTTCTCTCCTGTAACTTTTTTGCTGTTGTAACAAGAAAACAGCTAGCCATGGGCGTGTGTTTAAATTACAGATAAATAGTGTTTAAATGGCTAAAATTACCTTTATTTACAAGTACCTGACAACAATCTTTTTTGTGGCTGGGCTGATAATGATCATTATCTGTCAGACACAATTAGTGTAAAGCAGTTGAATCACAGTAACGCTCCTAAAGTGCAGGAAATTAATCCGCCATCTTTGACTTCTACCGTTTACATCTCATATCCTTCCATTGATGGCTTGCATTTTTTTCACTATATGACCTAAACCTTTATCAACCAACCATTTTGTAATATACTTTATTATATAGCATATAATAATTATAGTGTATCCAATGTAACTGTAAAGGTTTAGGTAATATACGTCATTATATAGCATATAATAATAATAATAATAATAATAATAATAATAATAATAATAATAATAATAATAATAATAGTGTAGCCACTGTAACTGTAAAGGTTTAGGTAATATATGTCATTATATAGCATATAATAATTATAGTGTATTCCAATGTAACTGTCTCTTTTTTACTTACGGTTCATTCCCTCTGTTTTGACTGAAAGTATATGCATGGTTTCCCCAGAGAGAAAGAAACAAATAGATAGCGATACTAGACCATATTGTGTGGAAAACCCTGACCTCTCATCATGCATCCAATCTGTTACAAATACACACATAAGATGCACGCTTTCCCCCCCCTGCACTCTGAGATGCCAAATTAACTTCAGTCATATACATTATATATATCCTGTCCTCCTTTACGTCAAAAACGTACTTGTCCACACTTCATTTAGATAGATAAAATTTCTGCAGCATATACAGTATGTCCTTTTGCTAATACACGTACAGTATAAATTGATATGCACAGTATAAACACTTCATTCAGTAGTAGATTTAAAGTCATAATACACACTGATACTCACACATTCTTTTGCGTGTGCATTTATTTTTATATCTTCTTCTGTTTCCTCTTGTGAGAGACTTTTTATTTTTTGTGTGAAAAAGCTACGTCAAGTACTCTTTCCTTTGAAAATATGTGTATATGGCAGCACATTTCTGTATTGTATATTTCAGAATGTACAAGGCTCTTTCAATGTCACGTAGCTGCTGCTAACAAGCTATTTATTGTTATGCTTCTGGCTTTTTTCCCAATTCAGAATGAGATATTTTGATGCTAGAGACATTGTAATTGACTGGTGATTCTTTTGTCATAAACAGACTCCATTGACAAAGATGTTTATCCCATTTTTCTGTCCTTTCAACATAAGTGAATGGTAAATGGTAAATGGACTGCACTTATATAGCACTTTTCCCACACCTTCATGGTGCCCAAAGCACTTCACACTGCC
>JAPQRQ010000008.1:14275399-14285826 GCA_037367365.1 Apogon talboti
TGGTAAATGGTAAATGGACTGCACTTATATAGCACTTTTCCCACACCTTCATGGTGCCCAAAGCACTTCACACTGCCACACACACACACACACACACACACACACACACACACACACACACAATCATACACCAGTGGGTGAATGAAGCATAGGATGAAAATAGAACTTATATGGACTCACTATATGGGTCTGTCATGTTAAATTGTGGTGGATAGGACAGTTTTTGGATCATTGCCAGTGGGATTCTATCATACTCACCTCTTCTCCTGGTCAGATGTCTTTGTCGGGCCGTAGGGAAGCAGCGCAGGTTTTTGGCTGTATATGGTTTTGTCTGCAGGTCTCTGGGTCATTCATCTGCATTAAGTCAGTGGCTCTTTGTCTCTGCCCACGCACCAAAGCTGGCACTCTCTCACACACTCTCTCACACCTGCAACTTGTCCAGGGCCTGCTGAGACGTCAGCCACCAGCTTTACCAAAAGACGGTCTGACACGGTGACGTCAGAGCAACGACTCACTCAGCTGAAATATTTACAAGGATTTTATTGGCGTTTTGAGTGGGTCATTGAAAGCAAACGAATGTAGTGCCGCTGCCTTTTTAATAAATCCACTTTGACATTTGCTTATTAATGCTCCACATATATGGATTATGTCTTTATCTTAAAATAAACTGGAACAGGCGATATAAATAGTTTTACGCTGACTATTTGTGTAGGAAATTGTGGTTGTGAAAAATGATTGACTGCGTTTCAATTTCTGGATTTGACTTAAGTATTGATTTAATCTCATGAAACAAAAAGAGCGTCAGGTCTTTGACTTCACAACTTGAATAGCAGCTATTGAAAAAAAATTGACATTTAATCATTATAATATTCATTATTCATAAAAAAGGAAGTCATAGAGTTGAATTTGCATACCGTGAGATTTCCTCTTGAAATAAAAATAAGAATTATAAACATACAGATGAAACAACAAGCAACAAATTAAATAATAATATAAAGTATTATTTTTTAACTAATCTCTTTTAGATTGTGTCAAATCTTTTTAATAGTTGCCTCTGTATCTGTATTGTTTCTGCTCATGGTGTTTTTCCTGCAACTTTCTGCAAAAGCAAAACATGTTTATGCACAATTAACATGTATTTGATAATACAACAACCCTGTACCCAGTAGGAAATCATTTTATTGTCATCTAAATATTTCAATGAAAATTTAATATGGTTTTTTAATTGTCCAATTGCCATATAGTTGTAAACCTGAAATTAATTTGCACACCAAACAAGCCACCCAACATGTTATTAGCGATGCCACACAGATGGTGAATTCAGGGATTCACTCTTTATGATTGGGTAAAGCTGCATCACATGATCTATGTACTATGTGTGCTGCGCTTTCATCATTCCACAAATGATGCCCTTACTTTTGATACAAATGACGCACTCTTTCATAGAGTAAAAAAATATTACTCTAATAATGATGGGAATTTTAGATTCATTATCACCTAAAATGTAAAATATTGGATATTTCAACCACTTCCACAAAGAAAAGTGTGTTTTTTGAATCAGGCATTTAGCTTTTGAATATCAAAACCTTTGAAATTTCTGTTGACGTGCAGATTTTAACTGAGGTTTCAAGCAGCATTTTTTTGGAAAACAAAAAATTATTTGTTGTTCTTGGTTTTTGCTTTCAGCCTTTATTTGTTGGCCTTGTACTGACTTTACAATGGGAACTGAATGAGGCATACAAAACAGAGGAAGAGCAATGTTTCATTCATAGCTAGACCTTGAGCTAAAAAACTCCTGCAACGTTGATTTATTGATATTAGTTTTTCATTTTGTCGTAGGTTTGAAAACACCTGCCCCCACACTTACATAGCTTATGGAGTGTTTCTTGTGACTTCCATCTGGGTCCTTCACTTTGCTATATTAAAGTCCATTATTTATGGGGTGGAATGAAAATGTATGAAGACGTCAGTTTTCTTGTAAATGTAGTTTATAGTGCAGACTGTTTAATATCAGATACAGTTTTCAGCTGTGCCTTTCTTTCTTCATGTATGTTGTTATAACCTCTTAAATTCCCTCATTCTTCTTCTATAAAGAACCAAAATAAACAAAATAGAGAGACACAATACCAAACAGCAGTAACAAAAGCTGTTAAAGTTCAGCTTTTCTTCTTATCTTAGAAAATACCTATAACGCATCAACACATCAGCTGTACGATAAAGCAGTTTGGACACTTTTCTGAACCCCCTTCTTGTTGCTCATGGAGAATCTTTGCTAAAACACTAATCCCTGAGAGGCTGTTAGCCGTGGAAAAATCACTGTAAATAACAGCTCCAGGGTTATTGCTTTTATCAAAGTGTCATGAAATAAACACACAGAAAGAAAATGCAATAAAGTATTGATAAAAAAATGTTCTTCTACCAAGCAATGTACTTCTGTTACATTTACCAGGATTGTTGCTAAGCAACACACAGGAAAAGTGAAGTGTTCAGTTGTGTTAATTCTGGAAATCTGTGTTTTAATTACACAGTGCCCGAAGTATAGATATTCCTCCTTGTTTTACTTTATGTAGTAGTAACACTGCATGAATGAGTCACAGTTTTGCCTCTGATATGATTTCTGATCTGAAATCAGTGCACAGTCAACAGTACCAGCATCATGTGTTGTCTTTTTTAGCTCGTCAGTTTGCCTTTCATTCATTTTAGCATGTCTCCTTCATATCCTTCATCTCATCCATGCATAGCTCGCTCTATATGCTAAACTAACAATGAAACTGAACATTTTAAAACCATGTGAATGGTGCAATAATACTGATGTGATGCAGTCAAAGGTGTGTGTTTAGAGGGAATTTTTTTCAGACAAACTGGAACTCAGTAAATATAATAGGTTCCAGCAACAAAACTGTAAAATTACTTTGATACCTTATGTTTAATGAAATGTAGTTTTTTTCCTGAGACAGTAATGTAGCATTTAGCATTAGCTCACCTCGAACTCTGTAGTTTCGGCCCTTTTTGTATAAATATGGTCACTTTTGCTCCAAAAAAACATCATGGAGACAGCTGAATTGCAAACTAGTGTCTTCACAATGACAGTTCAGACAAATGGGTAATGTTACTGTTCTTCAGTCCACTAAAGCACCAACAGAAGTAAGTTAATATAGTATTGTATGTAGAGCAACACAAGGCATCCAAGTTTGATTGTGCATTTAAAATTATTTAAATTCATATAGATTTTGTTTTGTTGTTATTTATTCACAGAAAATGCAGGGTTTTTGCAGCAGTGGGTTCCCAGGAGAAATGTTAATGTAAATAACAGGATGTACAGATGCACATAGACAGTGAAAGTGACACATAAAATGTACAAAATGTAATTAAAATCTATTCTCCATGCTGTCCATCTATGTGTGCGACAGCGAGGAGACTATTAGACTGACAGACAGTATCAGATGCAGATGTGGGCTGGATGCTGTAATTCAGCTGCAGGTAAAAACATAGGTATATATCCCTCCTTTTTCATATATTGTAATTATATCTGTGAAATAGCACCAATTATTCAGGAAAGCCAGGAGAGAGACCGGGAGGTGAAAAGAGTGAGAGTGAATAAGAGTGAAACACTTATTGGAGACACAGAAAAGAGAAAAACAACTAAAGTACAGGCATTTGAAAGAAAGGTGAGAAGCAAGGGGATGTAAGAGGAGAAGCATTAAACACAAAGGATCCTGTAAATGATAATGAAACCAGGATGGAGGGAAGACTGTGCACACCAAACAAACACACAAAGGTCTCTAAAGATGAAGAGACAGTAAATATGAGAGAGACAGATGGCATCTGAAGGAAAAAAAGCTTGAGAATTACTCTGAAGAACAGCAGGCTGGGGCTTGTAGCCAGTGCATATGTTCCCTGGGAGCTGCCTTATGAATTTTAATTTGTACTTGCTCATTAACCAAGATACCATATGACTTACATGGGAGTGAGTGGTTTCCTTGCAGGCAGGATCAGAAGAGCGTTTCAGGTCAAGTCAGGCAACGAGGGCTGTGATTGGTGCAAATTTGTACTTTATTTATTCACTCCCAGAATAAATAAAAATTGTTGTATATTCATGTTAATTAATTTAAAAGTGGATATAAGACATACTATGCCATTAGGTACCATGTGTTATTTTGGGCTGTGAATTAATAGTTCTAAGTGGCTGCATGATATGTAGAAAAAGTCAAATTATGGATTATTGTGTGCAACATTATGATTTGCTATTCCTATTAGAGTCTGTTTACTTGGTTGGCAGGCAAAATGCACAGATTACTCATCTAGAAATGCCAAGTTAAACATACAAATGTAAACTTTAGAAAAAAATACAAGTACTTAGATCAAGTTATGTTACTTTAAAATGCAGCCCTTTGCGATTCTATAATTATATAAGTAGAATGAATTAATGTAATGAATGTAATGTAATTTGTGTGTCAAAATAAAGTTGTTTTAATCTGTGTATCCATTAACTGTATTTTAACATTAAAGAAGTTATTAATTTATATGTACATTTTTCTTTGTTTGTTTAAGACATAGGTTTTTCTCCAAAAACATACCTTTACATATTTCGGGGGATACAATGTATGGAAAACCTATGTCTTAAACAAAAGAAAGAAAAAAGTACATATAGAAAACTGAAGACATAATGAACACCACTGAAGTTATTAATTGTTGTGAATTAAAATTAAGTACTGCTAATTTATTCAAATGAACTAAATCAAGAAATTAACATATCTCAGACCAGAACATGTTCAGTGATGTGTAAAATAGGATTACAATGCACTGATGGATAATGGTGCCTGTAATACATCAATAAATGCACTAATGCCTTTTCACAAGGCTGGACTCAAACAAATTCAACACATACAGTATATTATACATACTGTTAAAAATACTGCTGCATTTTAGGGACAAAAACACTGCATAGAAGCCTTTGATTATAACACGTCTACACAAGGCACCTTTTAGTGACTCACACTAATGTCAAACAGACACAACTACATTTCCAGAACTCTGTCAGCTGCTTGTTCAGCTCGCAGTAAACATTGATTCTCTCTCTCCATTTATACATTAAACGAATCAGCTCAACTGCCACAATGACAATAATGTAATAAATCTCTAAGCAGGACTCGGTCGTTTCTAAAAGGCATTTTAAACAGTTAAGCACTTTAAATCCTGCTTAATGTGGACTGACACAGGAGAAATAATTGCATCAGTCTGTAGGTTAGAGGCTCACTATTCAACCTGTATGTGTGCATTCAGTGGTTTTTTTTTTTGTTTTTTTTAAAGCACAATATGGTAATAGTAGTTTAGGGCAGAAAAAAAAAAACAATAGTTGCCTCATCAGTAATTATCATTCATTCTCTCACCCAATGCATATACATGTGTGATGAAATTAACTTTCTTTATTAGAAGCTGGATAAGTGTTCAAAAATAACCTTGGCGTGGTGTTTCTAAGTTTATATATTTATGTATGTTCCTTTTGTAAAATGTGCCTTATCTTTTTGTAAAACTATGGATGCTTTCCAAACACCACAAATATTCTAAAAGATTTTGTGACAATAAAAATAAATCTTTAAAAAAAAAAAGAATCTGGATAAGTGTCGAATCGAGCAAGTCAGAATAAACCTACCTAAATATATATATTTCTTAAATCACTGAATATGAACCTAAATGTAAAAAATCTATATTTTTAAATCTTTTTTGCTATTATTTACCCTCAAAGTTAACCTTTTTGGCCACTATCAGACAACTTCTGCTGATACCAGTACTTTGTAAAACGTCCTTCCACCACACATTACCCGTTATATTTCTAGTTTTTGTTATCAATACCTCATTGATATATTTTGCATGTGTCGCCTCTACAGGTTCATCTTGGTGTTTGGGTGTCTGGTTCTCTCTGTGTTTTCCACAATCCCCACCCACCAGGAGTTCTCCTCACACTGCCTGCTCATCCTGGTAAGTACTCAGAACCATATTATTATGTGGAAACATGCAGAAAAACGCACACACTCCTCTCTAAGTGCGTCTGAACAATCACAGAGTATCTTCCAGCAAGAACATATTTAGTCCGTACATTTTTATACTGACGTGGTAAACCTGAAGTATCTGCCCTGTACTGTATGTATTCGTGGCTGGTTTGTACCTGTATGTATATATTTTTGTTCTCATGATTGTGTAATAATACGAAAAAAATAATAGCATTTGCCTCAGAAGTGATGAGGCAGATATCATTACTTACAACAGTATGTATAAATGTGTAAATGAGAGTGCATGTGCTTTCTGACAGTGACATAAACACTACAGATAGATGCTCACAAATCTTAACCCATAAAGATCCAGTGCTACCTTTATAGCACTTCCCAAATTAATTGTTCTCTCTATTTAACCTTTACTAAGTGATTTATCACCATTTATTATAATATTATCCTCTGTATTTTGCATTTTTCTTATGTTTAATTACTGATGTTGTGGAATTTTGTCTATTGGAGGCTAGTAAAGATGAGGTCCCAAACGATGGAGATGTTTATAAAAGCTCAAATTAACAGTGAGAGTTATTATATTACAAAACAAACAAAACTGAAGAAAAAGTGACCTTTTCAGCCAAGTATATCATTAACTGAACACAGACCCAGTGTGTCCATCTACTGTTATTGAGCCAACTCCATGGGTTTTACTGGTGAATCAGTGTTGTAGAAGTTGACGGTGTTTCCATGGTAACTACAGAGCCTCTGAACATCCAAATAGGTCATATCTGATGACCATGAAAAGATGACAAACTTCATTTCACACCAATTATTTGCATGTATTGATAGGATTAGTGGATCAACAAGTATTAGACACTTACCTCAGTAGATGGTTTTGGTCCACGGTGGATGTTTGGGTCTTTATGGGTTAATTCTTGATCTTGTTTTCCTTGTTGAACCTTCTGAAACGTTTGCATTTAAATGAATGTCGCATAACAAGCGTCTATATGTATGCGCGACTTGCAGGAGTTTGTGATGATTGTGGTGTTTGGTCTGGAGTACATCATCAGGATATGGAGCGCAGGCTGCTGCTGCCGCTACCGAGGCTGGCAGGGACGCCTGCGCTTCGCCAGGAAACCGTTCTGTGTCATAGGTAAGTGTGTAGAGATGTACCTGTAAAAATGTATTTAAAGTAGGGATGGGCAGTAAAACCATAACGATAATCATACTATTATTTTTAGCTTATTTTGTGATGATTTCCCGTGAAGCTTATCGTGATAATTAGTCTAATCCTGTTGTTTACCTCAAAAAATATTTTACCATTTTAATAATTGATAAACTTTCACTCAGAACCAAAAGCCTTTAAACTGGAAAGAAATAAGGGTTTGATTTTTAACATGATAACATTGTTGGCCATATTATCCAACCCTAATTTCAAGATATTTCCACTGGTAAGTTTTAGCATGTGTTAATTTTTTTTAATAAGCTTTGTTACTTTTTGGCATTTACAGTAACTATAAGGCTAATAATTACCTGATAATTTCTAGGATGCCAGATTTCACAGAAAGAATATTAAAATGAATAAACCTTTTCAGAAATGCATTGGTAATTTACACGATGAATACAAGGATTCTCCAAGTAATTTCATGATCTTTGTGTGCTTGAGGTAATTTATTTGGCACTGAAAGACACATGCTGCTTTAAAAATATCTTTTTTATTGTCTGATCAATATAAGCAGCAGTAAAGGGGCACAAAAACACATAAAACTACAAGATAGTGGGTGTCATCCAGTAAGGTGGACAGCCCCTCTGGAAAATACAACAGAAAAAAAAGCTTTTCAGACAGATGATGACTTATAGACATATTAAAGGTAACAGGCACCTTGTGGTGAATCAATAGCTGTTTTAAATGTGATGGATGGAAATGTGGATGAATCTAGTTAAGGTGAACTCAGTTTTCAGTTCTAACAAAATGGGACCTGCGACCTTTAATTTTTGCTCTCTGTCTCCAGACATCATTGTGCTCATTGCCTCCGTTGCCGTGGTTTCAGCCGGTAGCCAGGGTAACATCTTTGCCACCTCGGCTCTGCGTAGCCTTCGGTTCCTACAGATCCTGCGCATGGTTCGCATGGACCGCAGGGGCGGGACCTGGAAGCTGCTGGGATCTGTAGTTTATGCACATAGTAAGGTAGGATGTGTTTGTGGTCTGAAATGTCTCTTAGGTGGAGATTTAAGATTTTTATTTTGACATTTTTGAAGCAGCTTGTTTTTGTCCTACCACTAACATAAAAGTAAAACCTTTTGTCAATGTGTATTAAAAGTCATGTTCTAAGGCAGCAGATTTAAACATACGGCCCGTGGGCCAAAACTGGCCAGCCAAAGGTTCCAATCCGGCCCACGGGATGAATTTGCAAGGTGCAAAAATTACTCTAAGAATATTAACAGTCAAGGGTGTCGAACTCTTTTAGTTCAGGGGGCACATTCTAACCAATTTGATCTCAAATAAAATGATAAGATAATAACATATGAATAATGACTGCAAATTTTCCTCTTGGTTTAATATGAAAACAATAATATTACATTATGCCCATAGATAATGACAGCTCCAAATTTTTCTTTGTTTTAGTGCAAAAAAAATAACAATAAATTATTTACATTTACAGACATCTTGGAATGTCTACCTGAAAGTTAAATTTTAAGAGTATTCTGCCTGTTGCTAAATATTTTTTGCCTTTGTAGATCCGATCCATAATGCACATGCATAAATGATAAGTTGAGGCATAATATTGTCAAAATTGCACTTATTTTTCTTAAGAAATTTCAGTTTTTTGTTTGAATAGTTTGTAAATGTAAATATTTTAATAATTTCATGGTTTTTTTTTTTTGCACTGAAACACAGAGAAAAATGTGGAATTGTCATTTTTTATAGACTATTAGTGGTCCGGCCCACTGAAGATCAAATTGGACTGAATTTGGCCCCTGAACTAAAATGACTTTGAACCTGTTCTGAAGTGACGAAGAGATGTTAATAACACTGAGTCTTTTATTCAAGTCTTCTTTTCACACAATACTTACACAATATACACAATATTTCCTCTCTTGGCATTGTCCCACTAGACACACACTAGAGTTTTTAATGTGTTTAATAAAACTGAAATGACTTCACAACTGTGCACCATTTAGTAACAGTCATACAGATATGAATCTGAGTCTGAAATATGCCATGTTTGTGCCTGCTTCAGGAGCTGGTGACAGCCTGGTACATTGGATTTCTGGTGCTGATTTTCTCCTCCTTTATGGTCTATCTGGTGGAGAAAGAATTGAACAAGGAGTTTGCTACGTATGCTGATGCTCTGTGGTGGGGCACGGTGAGTACACATGCGTCATATGACCAAGTGTGAGTAAATGCAAAATGCCAAGTAGCTATTAAAGGCAAAGATACCTCTGTGGGGATTGTTTGGATAAATGTCGAGCCAGAATGACTGCACTACTGCATGTGTGTGGATCACATTGTACATTTTGTGTTGTAGCTTTGTAGCATTATATATCTGTTTTTGTTGAAAGCTTTTGTTATGACATAAATGTTTCATAACCAATGGTGAGATTGATTTGGAAATTATACAATGAGTTTCATGATTGAAAAGCATATAGAACCACACAGATTTGATCAAACACTGTTACTATACATCCTTTAGTCCGGGTCATAGACAATAACATTACAGTTAGTATTTTTCTATCAGTAATATAATATAATTCATCAAGTTTGTGTTCAATTTTATTTGTCATGTGCATTTACAGTATACATACTCTCTGGCTCAGGCTCTCTCTCAGCCCTTAAAATGTATATATAATACATAAATAATGCAATAAAAACAATAAAACGATATCTGTAAATAATTTAATAAAATTATAAAACAGTCATAATAGCAGTGATGAATACCAGATTAGTTCCATAAAACCATAATAAGCTCTGCGTGTATTCTACAACCTCATCATCACTGAGCATGAAGAACACAAAAGAGCTGTAAAATCACTCTTGACTGAGTGCACTGCACTGTTCCCTCCTACATCTAGTACTCATTACCTGTAGAAAACAGCACAAACAAGAAAAAGCCCAGTTAACAAATTCAGTTTTCTCCTGCTGCCACATAGGACTGGCCTGTTGGACCTGTGGGAATAACACACAAAAACACAGCCAAGTTCAGCCACATGCAGTGACAAGTGTGTCAGCATATAATATGAGTTGACAGAGAGAAAAAAACAACAGCCATGAGTAAGGAATTCTGTGCACTCAATGTGAAATCCCGTCATTGTTTTGTGTAATGGTAATATGTGTTCTTCACAATTCTGCATGATTAATGTGTTTAACCTCCTAAGACCCACTGTCCACGTATGAGGACAAGAAATTCACAGCTTTATACAAAAAAAACAACTGTCCAC
>JAPQRQ010000008.1:14334870-14359699 GCA_037367365.1 Apogon talboti
TGATAGGTTAATTGGTTAATCTAAAATGGCCCATAGGTGTGAATGTGAGAGTGTTGTTTGTCTCTGTGTCAGCCCTACGATGAACTGGCGACTTGTCCAGGGTGGACCCCGCCTTCGCCCTTAAGTAGCTGGGATAGGCTCCAAGCGACCCCCGCAACCCTAGTGAGGATTAAGCAGGTTCAGATGATGACTGACTGACTGACATTAGTTCAGATCCAAACTGAGATATTATCTAATAAGGGTAAACAAACCTCATATGTGTTTCAACAGTCAATACATAATACAGTTCAGAGCTCAGAAAACAATTGTAGTATTTTTAGCTAATATCACTTTAAAGTTAGTGTATTTTTGTAAATATCGGAAAACCCTTTTCACTCTCTTCTCTGATACAAAGGGCCAAACTTCTGCAGCTCCTCTGACTAGGACCAGACAGCAGGTTCTGAGTAGGGATGAAGAAGTTGTTGAGTTGACCACGTTCCAGATGGCCTTCAAAATCCTTAAGAAGCAGCTGAAAGCATTGGCTGAGATTTGTGAAGGCCCATTCACTGTCTTTAGTTCTGGAGCAGCAGGCATGTAGGAAGGTAGTCTTTGCATGGTAGGAGCAAAATTTGTCATAGGAGGAGTTCCCGTTCTTCAGCAGACTGAGAAGGTGCTTCAGAAGCTTCAGACAGTCCTTCCTGCATTAAAAAAAACCAAACATAGTCTGGTCATAATCTTATGAGGGAACAAAATGTCCATAAAACAGAAAATACTTAGATTTTCTTAAATACATGCATACAGTATACTTTAGTTCAAGAATCTGTTTGAACCAAATAGTAACCTGCAGCAGCGGACTCCATCTTTTTCACAGCATGTCTTCTCTGATCCATGATTCTTCAGTATCTCCTTCTCAACATGAGAGAAGGACAGCCGCCAAACATCTGCATTTGGCAAAAGGGAAAATACTGTTATCAATAGGGGAACTCTATACTTCCTTTTTCCTCTTCCCTTTTCTCTCACTTGTGACAGTCCATGTGGTGGGGTCAATATAAAACTAGCAGAACATAATTAATAGAAATTCATGTCTACATTTTCAGCTTCTACCTATATGGCAAAATGAACAGAAATTAATGACTCAAAACTGAAACCACTTATGCATTTGTAAAACAAAAAAACAAATATGAAATCAGAACAATTGTTAGACTGACTATAACCATGGTGTGTTTTATGCCTTGTAAACAAATACAAAGCAAATTTGTATGAATCGTAATCTGTGACACAAAAACCATGGTTGTTTTTACTGACACTGGACCCCATGTAGATTTGTGTTTAGTCATTAAAATAGTCACCTTTTGCCAGCACTCCATCACATTCCACTGTTCCACTGCCCTCATACTTTGGGACAAGGTAGTATGGCTTGAGTTTGAGGTCCCGCTTCACTTTCCTTCCCAACCAGCTCTCTATCTGAAGGCCGTCGCTGGTGAAAGACGGCCAGCTTGATTTAACCACAAGAGACAGAACGACATCCAGAGAGATGACGGCGGACTCGACCGTCACATTTAGAGTCACTGCCGGGCAGCCCTTTTTCTTCTTTGTCACCTCCACTCCTTAAAAAAACATGCACAGTAATAGTTTTCACACATATTCACAGACAACACAATCATTCTTAGTTCTAGGTGTTGATACCGTATTGTTGAGTCACTGCAGTTTTGTTATTTAATATTTACCGGAGACTTACCTGGAAAGTTGTGAATGCTTTTTTTCACTTCTTCCCTAAACTCCTTCAGCATTTCATTTGCACTTAAAGGGTTTGACTCTGGTTGAAACTTTTTCAGAGGATTTTTTCCGCGCTGCATCACCACGCTGTAAAAAGCTCCATCATCTCCAAATGGTTTAATGTCCACACGCCCAACAGGAAAAGGCAGCATGACATCAAACTCATCAGGGTTGGAAATCTGAACAAACACAAACATCTCCATTGTTGAACACAATTCCCTCTCTACACTCTTCGGTCTCACATGGACTCTGGGCTTATTAAAGCTGTCCACATCCAGCTCTAAGCAGCTGATGAAATTTAAAGGAAATTAATTTTAACATGTAATCAGACCAAGTGTTTTGAAGCTTACCTTCAGGTTTTCATAGTAACTTCCAGTGCGTAGTGGTTCCTGAACTTCTTTAAAGCAGTCTGTGTTTTTTAAATGTTCCACTATCTGTTTTATTATCCTGTTGATGACTTGTGCTGCCTCTGATTTGTCGTTCATCTTAATCTTCAGTTTTTCTAGAGTTGTGAGGAGGATAGTGTTCACATCTGCTGTATCTGTAGTGTCGGCTTCCAGATGGCACATCTTACCATCCACCAGTTTGGTTTTTCTTCCCTGTACTCTAGCCTTTGTCGTATCCTCAGGTGTCTTTGGCTTTGTTTTTGTTTCGTCTGTTGCCAATAGCTCTGGTGACTTGGCTCTGCCACCACATGCTTTTACTTTTGCTGCCTTTATACCGTTGTTTTTTTTGTCCTTTGCTGTTTCTAGCCCTACGTCTGAGGATTGTTGGGGTGAAATTGCTCTGTCAGTACCTGTTTTGACTTTGATTGATGGTATTGTGGTTTCCTTTGGTATCTTTAGCTGCCGCTTCATTTCCTCTCTGGTTTGTTCTGGTGATTGAACTCTTCCAGCGCATGATTTTGGACTTGGTGTCTCCTCTGTTAAATAGTGTGTGGTCTTTTCTCGTTGGGCTGTCTGAGCCAGCGTTTTCTTCTCAATGTGGTTGACCTCTTTTGGCTCCCTTTTCTTTGGTTTTCGTTTCTCTGTGGCGTCCGAGAGTTTCTCTTCTGTTAAAGATTTCTGTGGAGTTTCTGGTAGAGAGACATGTTTCAGTTCCTCAGGTGTAGTTTTGCTGCCGGCACTTTTGGTCTCAGCGCTCTGAGCCTTGCGTGCTCTTCCTCCACCGGGCATGATGGCACAATGAGAAGACTGAACTTAACTGTCTAAATATCATTCAAAGCATTTCCTGTAAAATGATGAGGACACGCCCCTTCTTGGCTGTACATTGCCATTCATCTGTTTAATGAAATGTGAAGACACGTTTGCAGATTAATTAACCACCAATAATATAATATCTTAACTTGCTTTTGAAGTATTTAGTATGTAGAAAGAAAATATTTAATGAACTAAAGTTGACACCAATTTTTAGATGAACAGCTACATCTTGTGGACTAAACAGTGAATTGTAAGGTGCGGATTAAGCCCTCCAATTTTTTCAGTTTCATTTCAAAGGAATGATAATTGTAAAGATGAAGGAATCTGTTGGTCTTATATTTTCATTACACACAGTCAACTAATAACACAGCCAGGCACATTGGTTGTAACATGTTTAATGTTGCAAAGAGGCTCATGCCATTTTACAATAAGGTGCAGTAGCTTATGCCAATTTTATACTTCTCTAGTGAAAGTGCAAAGGTAGCAAAATGCCAATCAAAGTGCTTCAAGAATGATTAAGTGGTCTAGTTAGTCCTCATGAAAGGAGTAATTTGGACCAGTTCTTGTAAATGCTTGTCAGAGCTTACACACAACCAATCACTAAGTTCTATTTATCTAATTCTAAGAAGAACATAGCTTTAATTATTGCCATAGGCTCCTAATGAGCACTATGTAGTTGCAACAAAACACTAAAAGCAAGACAACATGTAGCATGTAAAGAGACCAGTAACTGCACTCCAGAGAGAGAGAGAGAGGTGATAAATTACTATACTTTTGAATGTCTTAATGTTCAGTATCTTAGTATCACAGAAAGGTATTGCCATGAATCAAATTAACAGTACACCTTTAAATCTACTGGTTTACATTACATTGTATGCAATGGTAGTCTAACCACTGAAATGGAGTCAGGAGTGCCACCTCGAGGAGATCTAATGTTCTTTCCTTCGAATGCTTTTGCGATGCATTGTGATGATTAACCAGTCTTTGATTATTAGGTTGAAACAGCCGATTGTGGGATGGAGGTGGATAACTGATGTCCTGCCTTGGGAGACCGTAGGGTCGGCAGCGTAGCACAACATTCATTTGTTCCTCTGGGCCTTCTGGGCAGACTTGGTAATTTTACCGGTAGTGGAAACCTTTTTCTCCACACCCTTGATGACGCCGACTGCTACGGTCTGACGCATGTCTCGCACTGCAAAACGACCTGCAAAGCAGTAAAGGACAGCGATGGTGTCATCCCTGTTTTGATATTTTGGGAATGAATGAAGCTGTCACATTTTCAGGAGGTTCTTTAACCCACTGGCATTGCACTTACCCAGTGGGGGGTACTCGGAGAAGCTCTCAACACACATAGGCTTTCCAGGAATCATATCCACAATGGCAGCATCCCCAGACTTCAGGGATTTGGGGTTATCTTCCAGTTTCTTGCCAGATCGGCGATCAATCTTCTCTTTGAGCTCTGCAAACTTGCAGGCAATATGAGCAGTGTGGCAGTCCAGCACAGGAGCATAACCAGCACTGATCTGGCCTGGGTGATTAAGGATGATCACCTATAAAGCAAAGGGTCAACATGGAGGACTTATTAATAGAGATTATTTCTGAACTGTCAAAGAGGACTATTGTAGGTATTCTGATATAAGCTCATTTAGCAGATATCAGTGGTTTGCTCATTGGAGTCTGAACAAATTTGCATTTATTTAATTAAAATCTAAATCTTTGTAAAACATAATTATGGTTTAGTGACATAGCTATGGTCTAAACATTTAAACATGACTTTTCTTGGTTTAAAAATATGTTTTTTGGCACAAGTTAGCTGTGAAGGTGTTTAGTCATGCTGACATTTTGTTTCTATTATTAGCTCCTTTGTTTTGCTTACCTGAGCAGTGAAGTTGGCAGCTTCCTGTGGTGGGTCATTCTTGCTGTCGCCAGCTACATTACCACGGCGAATGTCTTTCACAGACACATTCTTGACGTTAAAGCCCACATTGTCACCTGGAAGGGCCTCAGTCAGAGCCTCATGGTGCATCTCTACAGACTTCACCTCAGTAGTCACATTGACAGGGGCAAAGGTCACGACCATGCCAGGCTTTAGGATTCCAGTCTCTACGCGTCCTACAGGTACAGTTCCAATGCCTGGAAAGGAGAAGTCCAAGAGAAATTTGCAATAAAATTCCTGTTTTCTAAAAGACCTGAAAACTTCTTGTATCAAATTCAGCGAGTTACTTACCTCCTATTTTGTAGACATCCTGCAGAGGCAGGCGTAGAGGTTTGTCTGTAGGACGAGTGGGAGGCTGAATGGCGTCCAGAGCCTCCAGCAGCGTTGTCCCTGATGCATTGCCTTCCTTTCTATTGATCTTCCAACCCTTGAACCATGTCATCTTAAAAGAATATCGAATTTTTAGCGCATGATTATGATAAAGAACCAGTGATGAGTGACGTATTACTCATTGTTGATTTGACATTAACCCTTTCAGGAGCCATACAAATCAGTAGTCAAATTCTCGAGGGTGTGCATCTTATTTTACACGTCAAGGATTTGCATTCCTCTGCTTTGTTCTACTTACGTTAGGGCTGGGCTCAAGCATGTTATCCCCATTCCAGCCTGAAATAGGCACAAAGGCAACAGTGTCCGGGTTGTAGCCAATCTTCTTGATGTAGGTGCTCACTTCCTTGACGATTTCCTCATATCGTTTCTGGCTGTAGTTTGGTTCAGTAGAGTCCATCTTGTTAATGCCCACAATGAGTTGCTTTACTCCCAGAGTGTAGGCCAGAAGGGCATGCTCTCGGGTCTGTCCGTTCTTGGAGATGCCTGCCTCAAACTCTCCCACACCTGCTGCCACAATCAGCACAGCACAGTCGGCCTGAAGGTACAGTCGATTTCAAAGAAAATCAGCTTAATGGTAATTGTATAATGGTAGTAGAAGAAGTTGGTTATAGTAAGTCAAACATCTGGCATATTTGCTCAGTAACTCATCTTTGACGTTACAGAAAGCCAACAAAAGCTATTAGAAGTGACCACAGACAGTTATCTGTGCATCATTCACACAGAGCTGCTGAGCATCCTCAGGTTACAGACCTGGGAGGTCCCTGTGATCATGTTCTTGATGAAGTCCCTGTGACCCGGGGCGTCGATGATAGTCACGTAGTATTTACTGGTTTCAAACTTCCACAGTGAGATGTCAATGGTGATGCCACGCTCCCTTTCTGCCTTCAACTTGTCCAGCACCCAGGCGTACTTGAATGATCCTTTCCCCATCTGATGAATAAGTGGAATAGGTCCGTCTTATTAATTCGCTTGAGTTAATACTTTATTTTTAATTACCTTTCTTAATTCATAGTGATATGACAATGTCGTATACTGGTTCTGAGTGTTTGTTACTTTCACTGTAGGATTCAAGGGGTGGGATGTATCTACTGTACTCACTTCCGCAGCTTCCTTTTCAAACTTCTCGATGGTTCTCTTGTCAATGCCCCCACATTTATAGATGAGGTGGCCTGTGGTGGTGGACTTGCCAGAGTCCACATGGCCGATCACGACAATGTTTATGTGGAGTTTCTCCTTTCCCATGGTGACTGTCGTTGGCTGAAGTCACGAGATGCTCTGTTGAGACCGGTGTTGGGTTACAGTTAGTTAGTATGGTGCACAGATGGCTGACGGGGCAGGAAAAAGGATCCTTTCATGCACTAGTTAACCTGGTTAACACATGTTGTTATTCCTCAGAAACTATTCTCAGAATGTGTCAAAAACAAAATGAAGAATAATTCAACACAGTGGTTCTGGATCATAGTGACAGGTGCAGAAACATTTAAAAGACAAGACTAGTATATTTTTTAAGCCTTAACTCGTACAGATTATTCACTGTTTTAGTCCAAGTTATGCGTGACTAAGTTTACCAACACTGAAATAGTTTGTCCATCTCATAAAATTAGGGATGTGTCGATGGCCACTAAACTGCGCCAAGCACTAAACCCCGTGCCCCTCCTCCTGTTTCTCCATCCATCCATCCACACCCCTGCTCTCCTTTCACATCCCTGTCCCCTGTCTCCACCGCCTGCTCTGCTTCTGCACAGACGCATCAAAACAACAACACTGTTTACCAGCAACATCCCTGTATTTCAGAACCAGACATAGTTGAGCTTCACTCCAAAACAGAATCCACCATTTTGTCAGGATCCCAGCATTTGAGAGTGTAGCAGCCATTAGTCAGACACCGCAGTGTTTGTGCACACAGGTGAACGCAGAGGACGCACACTTTTAGATCTACTGTAAACACCACCAGGCTCAGGACATGCATTATAAGACAAGTTTCCACATTCGTCACACAGTTTCCTTCTAAATGCTGGTGAGACAGGGTTTTCTAATTGTCTGCGTCTTGGTAACGACAGGTAGAAAGGCCAGTGGCTTAATTCCATTGTAACATGATCTTGACTAGACTTGTTCAGGTGTACTCGGTCCCAGGGCAGATAACTATTAGTACACGCATTTTCAATCAATTCCCCGTGTTTAACGCCATTGACAGCTGCCGCAGTGCGCTGCAAATGTGCAAGAGATTAGGAAAACGTCATGGAATGTGATAACCGCAGCAAAAATAATGCGTTTTAATCTTACGTCTGGAGGATTTACCGAAAATGTCAACCTCTCCGCCATGTTCTATCATCTGTCCGCTTATGGACGCCTGGGTGCGTATTAGCTACCAGCTGCCTGTCCTCCTTTCTGCATCAACAATATTCTCAACACACTGCGTGGCAACAGCCGCAAGAGACAGCGCTAATGGGCTGTTTGACCTAATGTAACATTTACAGTCAAATGCGTCCCCCTCCCGTGTATTTTATCATGTACCGTGTCGTACCTGAGATCTGGCCGGTGTCAGGTTGGCTGCAGGACCACAGAGGCTGAGGAGGGACGCTGATCCGGTTATAGCGCACCGGGCAGGCGGGGGGTGGGGATTGCGTAATTGCGCGCACTCGCAGCTCCACAGCATCACAACGAGGGACCGGGAAAAGTTGCCGTAAACAAGTTCATCTTTGAGCGACGAAACACGTACAACTAGTCTGCATTTTTTTTCATCCCAAAATAACCCCATCGAATAAATAACAACCGTCTTTTTTTTTTTTTTTTTTGCTGTGGTGTATTGATTATTGTTAATGGTTACCAGGTAGGATATAGGTAAACGATTACAGTTTATTTACGCGTTAAAGCAATTTCAGGACTCTGGTCTGCGACATTGTAGATGTTTGTTCTCGTTACTTAATTTCCATGGATTGTAAAAAGGTGTGTGTGATTCATTTGGGGAATAAATGAAGTGAGCTGTGTCCGCAGCGCGCAGCAGGTGGAGCGGTCACCTTTCCAGACGCGCCCTAGTTGGATTAAAATTAACCCCGAAGCCCTTAACTTCTTAATAGTGCGCCTGTCTGCACGCCTGTCTGCTCACTATCACTACATAGTACTACTACTCAGAGAACAGGGCAGGGCAAAGGGAGAGCAGTCTGTGAGCATCCATAGAAATGTCCATTTCAGATGAGGCTGTTTTATGATCCAACCCATAAACATCTACAGGAAAGGTGATAGTCACAGAGATGGCCTCATCCGTGGTATGGGTGTACAGAATTGTACTCATGTGGATCTTAACAGGATTGAGAACAAAACCAGTGTAAAATGTGTCATTTTGTAGATTTTTATGCGTGAGATATGACGTTTTTCCTTCTATTTCTCCATTGCTGTTTTGCAGCACATTCTGGCTTCTTTCCAACCTGTTATAAATAGATTGGAAGAAGTTAAATCTATTTTTAGCAACAAATTTCAGTATTTATTGGAATCACACTCTAAGGCAACAATACATACAGTACAGTGTACTAAATGTTGTAGCGGTCTTTCAGTGAGTGGTGGTTATTTCCCAGATAAAATGAGTTATGCATGAGATTATCCATTTACTGTAAATTGTAATTAGTTTAGATAATAGTAAATTAGGTTTCACTTAATATCAGTTTAAGCAGGAGCATGAAGTAGTCAGAACTGCATTAACAAAGGTCACTTTTTATTTATGAAGGCTATGACAGATACTGTACAGTATGATGAATTCATAACATGACATGGCTTATGGAACATGTCTCAATATTTACAGTGCATAACAGATTTAAGACATTTTTCTGGAATGTTTCCAGGAGTGATTTTTACGTCGAGTACCCTTTACATAGTTTATTACAGATGATGTAAAATACAAGTTTCCATTCTCTAATGTTTAAAGCAACATAAAAAAAGATAACTAATGGAATGACCCATGATATGGTACATATTTAGGCTCATGTAATAAGGCACAAGTGCAATACATCATAAGGTGAGATGATGGAACTACTTGTTGCCAGAAATTACAATCAAGAGGAAATATTTAGCTTGTATATTACATTTAATTGTGGTTTTCCTTTTTACACATATTAGGTGCAGTATGACTGAATATGCTACATATTATTCTATTTGAGATGAGGATAGTTTGAGCAACCTGGTAAAAATCTAAAAAGGCTGAAAGCCATATTCAAATGTAGCCTCTGACTACACAAGGAGCCAATTTTAGAGTTGTGTATGTAATTGGGCTGATATCTTAAAGGTATATACTTCACTATGGTAGTATAAGCAAATCAGTACAAAGTAAATGCACATCATTTTCAGTCATGAAGATACCTGAGAATTGACACAAAGTGCAAATCCTGTGTAAAAATAGAGGCTGTGTCCACCAGGGACATTTTCAAAGCCGATCCCTTCCATTTTCTTCTTAGTGTTTCAAGTTGATGACATGTATTAACCAGTGTTTTCCACATGACTGTAGATCTACCTAAAACAATGAGGTGGGCACAGCTAGAAAAAGATTGTACATTTAACGGAACAATTCCTGCAACACATTCCAAGTAATTACAAATAAATGCTCCCTTTGTATCCATGTATATACACGTACAATGAAAATAAAAAAACCTTTAAAAAATCACATTAAGAAGCTTAATTATAAGGCATTTTCCCAAACCACTCAGACAAATCTGTATAGTTTGGCATGATGACATTTTTAAAATTACTTAAAACACTTATTTGCAACAACTATATAATTGTTGCAAAGTAGCTTGACTTTGTTAAAAGTCTACAGACATGTTGAAAAAGGATATGTAGACTGATATTTCGATAAAACTCCAGATGTATGCTGCAGTTCTGCTGAAAACAAAGTGCAACGGATGCAGGAGTACTGTCCTTCATAGATGAGTGAGCTGGCTACCAGGAAAACCGAAAAACAAAAGCTACAGACTATTTGTGTATTTTATCATATTATACTTCATTCATGGAGGTCAATACATTAGCATCAGTGGCTATAAGCTAGTTTCTTCTTAAAGGGTCAGCTTTGGCGATTAACGGATGAGATTCCCATTTTTACAGTCAAAGCATGAGATCCACAGCAGACTTAATAATTATCCGTTCCCTCGTGGATATAAATGCTGTTATTGTTTGGCTCTGTTGGATTTCTATTTCACCTCCCAGAATATTTTGCCTGCAGAAATTTTTCCAACACAAACTGTTTTTGAAAGAAGTTTTGTTCCTTGGGCTGGAGCCACAGGGAAGAACATCCTAAAACATATCATGGCTATCACTAAGAACCCATCACCCATGCCTGGAGTCCCAGCAGATACCACATGAGGCCTGTTGATTTCATTAAAATTTCAAAGGTTAAGTCTTGCTCAGTTTGCTGCCTCAGTCTCCGTGAGAGTACAATGCGTGGACGGCCCAGGGTTGCACTGTTCCTCGGCCGAACAGGGTGTAGAACGACGCTCCGAGGAGGTTGATGGTAGCAGCGATGTAGAAGACGATCTGCCATTCCTCTATGGTGTTCTACAGGACAGTCGGCACAGTTAGTTTGGACTACTGAACGGAAAGAAGGTTGGACAAAACATTTGCATAGAACATGTCTCTAGTTTTGTGCTTCAGTTGTGTTTTGTTTTTTTTTTCCCCAATCTTTGCCTGATTGCCATTGCTGATGCAGGTCGCTGGTTAGGCCTATTAGTCTAAATCCTAAGCAATTACAAAACAATAGTGTCTGGTCTTCATCGTTCTAATAAACAGAGAGAAAACAGACAAATTAAGGAGGAAGTAAGGAGACAAAGTGGGATTGCTAAAGAAGTTTAAGTGCACCACCTAGTGGCTAAACATAGACATTTTAATCCTGTGAGGATGGAAATAAAACAGGAAATGCAGTGTCAAGGTAAAGTAAGGTTATCATCTGTCGACTCAGGGACATTTGAGGTCAGAGCAAGTAAATAGACCTCTGTGAGTAGGTGTCAAGGTTGTATGCTTTGTGTACTACTAGTGCAAAACTATGCATTCTTAATGTCACAACTGATACAATTAAAACCAAAATCCAGAGCAGTTTGATTTTATGTTCTGTATTAAATCATTGTGTAATTATGTATTGGTTTCTTACATTTTTGGTCAAAGCTCTCGCTATAACCGGTCCCACCATGCCAGGAATGGTAGCGAAGGTGTTGGTGATTCCAAGCAGAATACCAGCGTACCTACAGAGATGGATGAAATGTTTCAGTTTTATAGAAAACGCATAGAAATCAATACATTTCACACCTAGAGGAGATGCTAAACCTCTGCACAGTAACTGAGTAACAACCTTCTGTAGTGGTACAATATATGATCTCACCTCGATGTAATCATATGAAATTAAAATACAATTATTACAGTAATATCTTCAGCTTTTACCTTTTATGCCTATACACTGTAATACAAGGTCACAGTTGTTCTTCATAACCTGACAGAATATATCAAAATCACTCTAAAAAAAAAAAGCTATTACTATTACACTTTTAGCTCATGACTGAGAGTTGTTTGTACAGTGCATGTATTTCATCCTGTGAAGTTTATATGTATTTTCACAGGTTATTCTATGGAGTAGTTGTTCTCACGAGGGAGCGATGTCCAGGTGGTTGATGTTGAAACCAGACGCTGACACTCCACCCAGCGAGGAGGAGATGGTGAGGAAGGTCACAGCCAAAGTGTAGTCACAGCCGGTGTATCCTGCTGCCACCAAGAACACTGCAGGTCCAATCATACCTATGAAATACGACAACATAAGACCCCAACATGAGAAAACACCTTCACCTTTAAGTATAACCTTTATAGGCTACAAAGAGTATACAAGTAAAGAACAGTCTGGTTTAAGTAATAAATCTAGTCATCTGTCACTGCTCAGTGTTCAAAGAACTGGTAATATTGACACTTTTTTTTTTTTTTGGAACCAAAGTTTTGTGCAGTATTAATCTAGTTTTATTATATCTAGAACTTAGCAAATTTTGATCCCAACATTAAAAAGTAATGAACCAAAAACATTTGGAAAAGAGATTTAGGGTTTTTCAAAGTTTTGTGAACTTAAAAGATATTTTTACTTCAATATTACAACATTAAACAAATAATATTAAACATCCATATTCCTGAATTATTATTATTATTGTTATTACTATAGTATTTTTTTTTTAGTCTCTGGACATGTGAAATTGACCTAAGTCTTTAGGAGCCAGTGGCAGATCTAGAAAATTTTACATGGGGTGGCGGGAGGTCTTGTCAGGGTGTCATGGGAACATCCTCAGTGCTGGATGTGGAATCCCATATGTATAAATGGAGTCAATAACACTTTTAAACTATGTATTGAATTGTTATGCAATAGAGTAGAAATTTGCTTCATCATAATTACTGATAAAATAATACACATGTAAAGCTTGACATATCTAACCTTATAACAAAGGCTTTTAGTGAAAACATGTTATTTTATTGAGTAACATGTTACGTCACTGCACTGGAACCTATCTGGAAAATAAAACCGTACCATGCGGTCCAGGTGAAATCAGGGTGGATCCTCTGACTCCCTGCCATCACTCTGTCCATCTGCCTCCTCAGCATCTGATTCTGTCCCTCTGTCAGAAACCAACACTTCCTCATTTTCATCCCTCACACTGACATCTTTGTCCTCTTCTTCACTTCCTTCCTGGTCTGTTCCTCTTCACCTCTGACTCTCCTGGTTTCTCTACCATTCTTTCTTCTCCTTCATTTCTCTCCTCTTCCTCCACCTCATTCCTCACCCCCACCCCCCTTGCCCCCCTGTTAGGAGCTATTAGTGAATGTAAAGGTGGAGAGTAAATAACTAAATCTTTTTGTCCTGTAATAAAACTACAGCAGCTGTACTTCAAATTCCATCTGCGTCAAATGTCAAGCATACAGTAGAAGACTTGTATGCTAGATATTAATCACTTTATTTTATCAAGACTTTATCTCAACAAATTGGAGTAAACTCATATGTTCATGAGTAAATTACTGTCTGTTCATCATTATCTGTATGACCATCATCACTTCAGACATTTACAATCAGATCACACATTAAAAAAAACACAAAAAGACTGACTTTAGACAGCTTGGATTAAGTTTTCACCAGACAACAGGAACACTCCTCAACCTCTCACTTCTCTTAACCTTAGTGATCTTATTCTGACAGTGGACATTTGTCTGTGATGTTAAAATCACTTGAACAGTTGTCTACTGCACGCCCGGCTTCAATGGTCAATAACCCTCTCCAACACAATGAGACGGTGATTCTTCCAGAGTCTATCAGTGTATGACTGGATAAAACCACGACTTGCCAACAAGGGAGGCGGCCTTCCGGACTCTGACGGTGGGACACTGGCAGGTTTCCCTCAGGTAATCGGCAATCTGACCGCTCAGCACAGCCAACACCGCACAGCCGATGTAAGGCAGAGCTGACAGCATACCGTTCTGACGTGGACACAAACACACACAACGTGAATAAACAGTAATTTTTTTAATTATATAATATGGCTGTTATACATATTTCCAATAGCTCCTGCAGTTTTTCATGTTTTATTTATGTTTCCTCTTCAATTACATTCATTTTAAAGTTACTGTTATATGTACATTTGACAAACCTACTTTAAATGTACTTAATTGCAGTGATATTACAAACGCCTAAAACTTAGCGCATGCATGAGGCCTGTATGTACTGTCCACCTCACCTGCTGTATGCTGAAGCCCAGTATGTCATTCATGTAGGTTGGCAGCAGGGTGAGGAGGGTGTAGAAGGTCCAGTTGTAGGAGAAGTGAGCCACAACGATGGCCCACAGCGGCCTGGACGTCACTATGGATCCCCAGGGGATGTAGGATGAAGTGGACAGCTGGACGCAACACGAAGAAACCAAAGGTGTTTTGGGTTTATAACACTGTAATATGATTCTCTGCTTCAGGTTATGTTGACTTGGAAGTGTCTCTAACACATATAGTGATACAGTACACATAAGCACATTACTTTTGCTAAAACACAAAAACCAGACCTATACCCAGGTTTGGTTCCCTTTATTAACATCAAACTCTATACAGATGTCCACTTCCACTGTGAACATTTACAGTTTCTTTGAATTGCAGGCTCATGGTGAGTATTGTGACTGAACAGCTGAGTGAGAGAGATAAGAGAATAAAATGATGCAATATCCTGAGACTGCATAAAATCTCCATCAGATAACAGTGTGTGTGGTCTGAAGTGTTGATACTGTTTATATCCTACAGTAAAGTCATGAGACAAATGTAATGTATTAATAATGGCTTCTTCAAACCTATAGAAGCAGATCCACTGTTTTTTTACTCTATAACTCAAATGAGATACGCAAAATGAATGTTAAATTTATCACCTATGTTATATACTTAAGAGCTTTGTATTTTTGACAATGCATGTGCACATTTCAGCAACACATGACAACTACACTTAAGAGATTGAGAGATAATCCTTCGATATCCCATAAAACATTCACGTCTGCTACTCTTACCTCATTCTTGAGTGACGAGGTGATGTAGAGCCTCTCTCGTTCTGAGATCCGTGGGTGAGTGTTTGGAGTATTGAACACGAGTAGAGACCACAAGACAAACCACACCAGCCCAAAAGCACCTGGAAACACACACACACACACACACACACAAAACTCAGTTCACAACACTGGAGTGGTGGCCTGTTTATATGCATCTCAGGAGTGTTTTCTTGTTTCCAAAACATGATCTTCACAGAAATTATACTTCAGACATATTGTATTCGTGCAACTTTTATTCCCTGAAAACAGTTGGTGTGTTTGACACGATTATGTGTGGTTTAGTTTTATTGGCAAGCTATAAAAAGTAGATGGTGACTCTTTGCTGTGGTTCAGTTTTTGAGCAGCTTTTCTTCTTAAAAACATCATTCTGTTTCCATGAACCAACCAGGAAAGGGGAACTTAACAACAGACTATTGTCTGCAAACAAAACAGATGATGCAGCATAAGCTACTTGTAGCACTACACTAGAAGTCTAGTGTCTGAGTGCAAATGTACTGGCACAAATGTGAGGTGGAAAAACAGTCAAACAATATAATTTTCAATTACAGCTGAGATCGGAAACCATCTGTACTGTATTTACAGCATTTCCCTGAAGTGACATGTATTTATGATTAAATTAAAGCCTGTCTATGCACTAAATTCTTTCTTTTTCCCCATTAATGATAAGAAATGAACACACAATTTCACTAATGCACCAAAGGAATTTACCAAATATATAGAAGACATAGGTCCAGTCCAGGTAGAAGCAGATTTCACCCGACACTGGAAGAGCTATCACCGTCCCCAGCTGGGCTCCTGCAGTGAAGGATAAGACACCACTGTGTATATGTGTGAACGCACTGGTGAAGGTATTGAATAACAGCTGCACAAGGACGGATTAAAATCTACAAGTCAACACAAGTAGTCATATGACAGCCGATTAAGCAGCGATGTCTCGTCAAGTGCAGCAGGAACAGGACTGCATTACAACATTTTACATTCCATGTGTTTGTTTGCGACTGCAGTTTACCGATATATGAAATTGTAAGCAGTCGACTTCTCTCCAGAGGCGGGGCCCATGCTGCCCACATGGTATACATTGCAGGAAAGGTGACTCCCTGAAGAATGATGTGCACAAACACCAAACATCCACGTATTAACATGGCTGATTTTAAATTTAGTTTTTTTTTTGTATATAAATAAGTTCAAGATGAATGACCATGCTTCCTTACCTCTCCTACCCCTTCCAACACTCTGACAGCGATGAGGTAGCTGGCCCCCAGGTCAGCAGCCACAGGGGTGAGTAGTGTAAAAACTACAGTTCCCAGAATTCCAAAGCCCATTAGCCATTTGGGACCAAATCGGCCTGCTAGGTAGCCGCCTGGGATCTGTGTTAGGATGTAGCCGTAAAAGAAGGAGCCCAGGATCCAACCCTGTGTCTCGGAGTCCCAGTCGTACACACTGGCCTGTTGAGACAATCCAAATTCTGAGTAAATTTTATGACACCTGAGATGAACATATACGAAAATATGACAAACAGACACTTTTAGGCTCAGGACCTATTTTACACACAAAGTCAGACTCAGACGTGGTTATTGTGTTGCTCACCGTGTGGTTATGTTGGGGTCGTGACGGACTAGGATGGGCAGGACACACTGAAGAGCTGTGGTTGACGCTATGGTGATGAGTGTTGTTGAGCATGTCCACCATGGCAACACTGAGGTTGACGCGCAAAGAGTACACCACAAAGAAGCCATAGGAGGAGAGCAGGGCCAGGCCGTAGCGTGAAGAACAACAAACTGGGGCTACACAATGACAGAGAAATATGAAGAATAAAACTTAAAAGGCACATTACTATGTATGTGTCATTTACTACTCAGCAAATCAAAGTTATTATGTAATTTTGGAGTTATTATGTATCTGTACATATAAGCTGTAAATGAGTATAGTTTTCTCAAGACAAATATTGATTTACAAACATGTGACCTACTGACAAAACTCAATGTTCGTGACAGATAAAAAAAAAAAAAAAAAACACCTTTACACAGAGAAGAGGAAGATAAAGCCAAGTGTTTGTGCAGAGGACAAACACTATCAGATGGCCCTAATGAAATACAAGTGTCAAAACTTTCTGTTCTTGTTGTACACCTCAAAATGAATATGTAGCATTACAGTTTAATATACTACTGTACAGTAGA
Organism: Apogon talboti; assembly: GCA_037367365.1. Classification (NCBI taxonomy): domain Eukaryota; kingdom Metazoa; phylum Chordata; class Actinopteri; order Kurtiformes; family Apogonidae; genus Apogon; species Apogon talboti. The sequence goes on from JAPQRQ010000008.1 coordinate 14,351,903, forward strand.
CACTTTAACAACTACTTGTTTCTCAAAATCTTTGACAGAAAATTTTCAGCTCATTTTTCCACCTGACTTTGCAGTACTTTCTACATTCATTTACTCATTGTGTGCATGTGAAATGTTGCCCATGTCTACAATATGATCTACATGCTATTGTACTGCTTGTGTTAAACATCAACAGCAATAAGAATATGTCGATAAGTCAAAATTAAACAAGAATAACCGCATCAGTTGTACAGTAATATCATTTCTCACAATTACAACTCATGTCTTTAAGGTTCAAAGTTTCAGTTCAGCTTTAAATGACTGTATTTGACCTGAGAGGGCAAAAAGAGAAAGCATAAAAATACCATAAGGTGTGTAGTTCAGATTATGGGTTATGAGGTGGACACAGGGCAGATGGTCCTTCGCTGACAACTCGTGACTCATGCTATAAAGACATCTTGCATGTAGCTGTACATTGACTTTACCAGCCTTGTTATTGGGATCTACAGCTGTGAGACCACTAATCTTACATTTCTGCTCATGTAGCCATGTTGTTGGACTGTTGGACTTCCAAAGTGGGGTGGTCATGGGGGTTACTCAAACACAAAAGCTTTACAGCAAAGCTATGAAAATTAAAGAACATAACCTGGAGAAATGCTGATTTGCATTATCTTTCTAAATAAATAATATAAATGATTTTGGACATAGGCTGCCACTGTGTTACCTGACATGAACCCTTCCTACAACACCCCCTTATCTTTATTTTTTTTATTCACCTCTTTGGACTCTGTCTTCGGTCCCTCTGTGCAGCAGCGGTGTGTCCTGCTCGTCCCCCTCCGTGTCCGTCCCGTACCGCTCCATGGTCACTTCAACAAGACAAGTAGCCGGAGGAGGCGACTCACTGCATCACACAAAACCGTCAACAATAACAACGGTGGCGGCAGAAGCAACGTCTCCGTCAGCTGAGTCTGCAACAGGAAGCTGAGCCCGTCACATGACGACAGGAGCCGGTCCGAGGCGGATATGACGTCACTTTCGCGTCTTCCCTATTGGGATTTATAAGTGGTTGGCAATTTAATTATAAGTGCATTACCGCCACCTACCCGACTGGAGTGTGTTGTTGTTATTATTATTATTATTATTATTATTATTATTATTATTATTATTATTATTATTATTATTATTATTATTATTATTATTATCATTGTTGGTGTTTGCTCAATGCTTTGCGTAGCATTACCGCCACCTGCTGGGCCGAACACGCGTAACGCTGTTTTGTCAGATTCCACGTTTCACAGGTTAATTGGTAACAGGTGAGACAATCCTAACTGGAAGGAAATGGGACATCGAGCAAAAGAAACCAAAGCTGGGTCAGACAGGGAATATTATCTCTCAGAACAAAAAGAATAGATTTCTCAGTGCAAATTTGTAAGTTTTTGTTTTTATTGCATTTTATAAAGTGCTCCAATTTTGTCAAGACATGTGGGGTTTCTTTAAGCAATTCAAAGCCTGAAATTAAAAATACATAATTTTATTTAAATGTATGGGAAATAGACACATGAGAAGTCATTACGCCACATTATTGCATTATGAAGTTTTTCAGACTATATTGCTTGATGTAACAAGAGAACGAAACAAAGAAAAAGATTCTAAGTTATATTGTGCCCTAAGTGTTCTGAATGCTCTGTTCCAGCAGTTCAGCAGTTTCTCTGCAGACATGGACACATATATCTATATCCTGTTCTCTATGGTTTTGTTTCTGCCGTCTGGATGATGAAGGTATTTCTCCATGTTCATTATCAAGTATAATATGTATGCTCCTCATCTGTTGATCTGCCTGTAGCTCTTCACACCTGACCTTACTTTTGTCTTTGCAAAGCTTCCTGATCAGATTTCACCCAATGTCCTTTCAATTCCTCAGGCTCTAATCCTGATATGCCTCCAATTTTGATTATTATTCTCTACTAATGACAGGTGATGGGTGTAGTCCGTATCGTTTCCAGTTAATATTATCTGTTTTGCTGGACATTAATGCAAAATATTGTGCTCTTCGTGTACTTTGGAGAGTATTACATCTTATTTATTTTCCATTATTGTATTATATCCTCACTATAAATGAACTCCATCATATCTTCATCTGTGCTCCCCAACAGGTTGACCCCTGCAGCTTGTTATTTCATCTCATCAAATTACTCATGTTCATAGTTTGTTTTGATTTGATTGACAGTTATGACAGATGTCTATAATTTTGCTAGAGCACATTTGAAAGAAAAAGCACATAACGCTAAAACCTGTGACTGTGCAAGTGTATTTGAGGCTTTTCCCTCCAACGTGATTCTCATTGTTCCTGGACTGGTTTTAATCATATTAGACTGAGACAACCCGGGACACAACAGCTTTCTCATGATCCCTATGTAACAAAGATCATCTTTACTGTAACCTCTGTTCTTCAAAAAACAAATGTTTGAGCTTATGCAGAAAAAAACAAAGACGGTGGGTAAGTTTATGCACTGGCAACTCATCTCACATCTTAAACAATGAATTCAGGAGATGTAAACTTTATACTCAATGTAGGAACCTAAAATTGACCAAGTTTTCAGCGTTCCTCCACATTATGACCAGCGTGCATGAAATATATTGAATGAAAACTACCAATTAGAGGATATAAACTGATCAAAAGGCTATTTGTTTTACACTCATTCTTGTTGAAAGGTTTTGCTTTGTTTCACCAAAGCCGTGGACATACACGTGTAGCCACAGAATCAGATGATGTAACCTTTAAACATTAAACACAGGTTTGTTGTTGAGATGAGAAGCAGCTCAGATGTTTGACTCCAGGCTTTGTTTCCACCACAGAAAAAACAAAGACTCATGACAGCATATGACGGACAGCATAAAATGAAGCATAAAAAAAGCATATATACATATACAAAAAAGCATATGACGGACAGATGGAAAAGAGGCGTGAACTGACAGTGATGGAATAACAAATTACGCTTCAAGCAGAAATGACTCCAGATCTTCTGAGATGCATTTTGAGATAAAAATACAGACACATCTCAGTGCCCATGTCAAATAGTTAGATATTATCTGTTAAAATTGCTTTGAAAATGTCAGTGTGTAACGGCTGCGGCTTAAAACCTCTGTGAAAGTAATTTGACATGACAGTTGGGGAGATATTTGTTGTTTCAATACACAGGAAGTTTCTAAGCATCCTTCTTCTTGTCTTTTTTTTCATCTACAGCTTGACCTGACCTCCAAACAAAGACACAATGGTATTACAACTTCTTCCTAATAAGAAATGGGACATTGTATTTCATGTCTTGGTATCGGCTGCAGTGTAAAAGTTGATCTCTGCCTGAGATCACGCCGCTGAAATCTAAAACAAGAAGAAACAGAAGCTTGGTTGAGTTTGTGGTTGAGTTTGGGGTGTAACGAATCTAACAAACGATGTATGTTTTCAATAAAGTACCTGGAATAACTGGAAGGCAGAAAAACTGATTATTAATTGGATATTTTCCTGCAATTTCACTCTGCAGCTCTTCCCATTTACATTTTTAAAATAACTGTGATTTTTTTATATCAACCAATTCCTTGACACCAAACCTCTAGATTTTCCTCCAGCATTTAGTTAAAATTAGCCTCTATTCAGTGTTCACTTCCTGTATGGTTTTAATATGTGCGCTTTTACAGCTACAACCAAACTGAATAATCTGGAAATGGACTAGAAGTGGAAAGAGAGGCAGCTGAACTTTCTGAATAATATCTTCTGATACACTATGTGGACAAAAGTATTTGGACATTGCAAATAGGAAGCTGATACAAAACGATAAAGATATTGTTATATTAAGATACATATCAGTGCAAGAAATGTTTTTATTTTGTCTTAAAGGTCAATGATTCTTTTTTTTTTTTTTTACTGTTACTGTTTCTTATAGCTTTCTAAAATATTTGTCACATTCTGACCATAAATAATGATTTTAAACCACATTTCAAAATCTGGTTTCTTGAAGAGTCATCCATAAAGTAAAGCCTGTAATTTTAAAAGCTGGTTTTGACATTTATCATGACAATTACTGATGAAACCCAACATTTTTGTCATGGTAATATTTCATATCATTGAGACTGGGGTGTTCTATGAGTATTTGGCTGTGATGTGTCCCAGTATTTTTGTCCATATTGTGCAGGTTCTTAAACTCCAGTTGCTCTGGTTTATGTGGCACATTATGGGTAAAGTACAAAGTGTCCTGTTCACAAGGCTCTGTGTTTTACAGTGTCAGTGTTAGGTTAAGGATCTGGAAGCACAAGACACTTAAACACAACTTTAACAGATGCAGTCTGTGTTAACATACCGCAGCTTTAGATCCTTTCTCCAGCTCATGTGGCCTTATCCATATCACAACTGCCACGTAAATCATCATGTAAAGCCTGTCTGACCATCCTATACTGTAAGTGTAATGAGTTTGCTCCTCAGCCTTAACAAACGTCTCCCTCTCTCTTTGGCTCTATCTCCTGATCTCTCCATTCTGTCCCTCCTCTCAGAAGACAAGGGCCTTTTTGTGCAAATGAGAAATCATAGGACTCACATGCTTCAGAGGAGAGAAAGTGAGGGATCACAGCGAAAGAGAGGCTTGATCAGAGGGAGAAGGACAGGAAAGGAGCAAGGCAGAGGAGCTGAGTGAAGTCATCAGGAGCAGGAAACGGATCTGAAGGCAACGGCAACTGAAGGAAACCAAAGAGAGCAAACTACAAAACCATGGAAAATGACAATACAGAAAATTCTACTGAAGACAACACAGAGGGCATGTCAGAAGGTAAATAAGTACTGAAAACAGCTTTGAACAGATGATATTCTTCAGTATTTTTCCAGCAACCAGGGTTTAATTTGATCCCGTCGATCTATGTATGGATTGTACCTCAGATTATACATTTGTGTGTGAAATATCGTAAAATACAGATAAATAGCAAGTAATCCAAGGTAATGGCTTCAAACAAAGAAAATCCCTCCAAACTTCCAATTCAAATGTACAGAAATAGACAAAACATTTCATCATATTATCATATAGAATTCCCTGTGATTTAACTCTTTGGTTAACCAGCTCATTATTTCAGAACTACAGCACTAATGTATGGGTTTAGACTGAGGAAAGCAACACATTAACATAGAGATAAGGCACAAAGGGGTAGTATTGTCTAATAACACTCGAGAAACTTTTGGTAATTTTCTGAAAGGCCTGTTTTTCGATTTTTTTTTTTTAAACTTCCATTTTTTTCAAGTTTTCTGACAACTTTAGAAACAGAAAAAAAAAACAGTTGGTAAAATTAAACTTACAAAGATGCTACAGGACTGGTGTATGCAATATACAGTATGTTTGTGCAACATCAATAGCACACTGAGGTAGTACATTATGTTTGCACAATAGCTCATATTGTATAGTCAAATACAACAAATAAGTATGAGTCAAACATATTATTTCTCTACAATCAAAGTGAAAAGAAAGACAAGCAGAAAAAGCAAAACAAACAAAAGTGACAGTCATCCATCATGTTATGGGTTTAAGTCCAAAGTATACTGCACTCCCAAAAGTTCCAGTGGCTTCCTCCATTTCTGCAGGAAGATATAAGTCATTTTATTAATAGGTTTTACTAGTATCACAACTTCTCAGATCACTGATTTCCACATAGGAATGAAAGGGAGGTCTTCTCCAACCCATCTTACCATTGTAGCACTACCACTATATCTTGCTAGCATTAAAAGTGACTGAGTCACATCCTCATTTTCACATCCATATGTCTGCTAGGGAAGCAGAAACCTTCCCTAGCAGACATATAAGTGGATTTACTGGTACCTGTTGACTTACTGCTGTACTAACACTGCCTTCCAGAACAACAGAATTTTTACGCATTCCCACAAACAGTGCAACCTAGTATCTACAAAAGATTTACATTTGGGGCAGTTTGCTGAAGTTCCAGTTTTATACTTACTATATAAATTGTGCACAATATTATACTGTGTTTTAGATTTTTATTAAAGAAACAGGTTTACATGCCTTAAGCCACAGGAGTCAAACATACGGCCTGCGGTCTAAAACTGGCCCCCCAAAGGGTCCAATCTGGCCCGTGGGATGAATTTATGAGATGCAAAAATTACATTGAAGATAATAAGAATCAGTTTAGTTCAGGGGCCACATACAAACCAATATGATCTCAAGTGGTCAGATCAGTAAAATACAATCATAATAACCTATAAAGAATGACAACTACAAATTTGTGTCTTTGTTTTAGTGCAAAAAAAGTACATTTCCATGAAAATGTTTACATTTACAAACTGTCCTTTCACAAAAAATGTGACTTACCTGAACAAAATATGAACAACCTGAAACGTCTGCTGAGAATCTGCCTGTTACTAAATGTTTTGTGTATTTTTAACACATGTGTAAATGATGAAGCATATGAAAATTGTAGTTATTTTTTAAAGACATTTCAGGTTGTTCATGTTATTCACATTTTTAAGGAACATTTGTAGATGTAAACATTTTCATAATGTAATTTTACTTTTTTCACTGTTTATTATTTTACTGGTTTGGCTCACTGCTGATCATATTGGGCTGAATGTGGCCCCTGAATGTGGCCCCTGAACTAAAATGAGTTTGCCACCCTGCCTTAAACTATCTACACCAACCTTAAACCGAAAAGTGTCTCCCAGTTTCCATGGTTTCTATCATTTCCTTCTGTCATCAACCATAAAAAAGACACAACTATAAATGCCACGTCATTAACATTAGAAACATTAAAGATATGATTGTTTGTGCATGATGATAACCATGTGCTTTGTTCATTAATGGCCTTTGCTTTAAGTACACACAGCTCCATGATCTGTTCTGTTTTACCAACACTCTGGGGATTGCCTCATACGTTTGAGGTCACTGTGGGACAGAGGTTTTATGCTGATGTCTTGACGTAAACTTTGTTATTCACACGCAGTGAATGAGGCAAAAAGCTCTAAATGAAGTCATCAGATGAAATCCGTCATACAGTACGTCCTGAAAACAGAAGAACATGTGTCAGATAATATATACTTCCTTTTTCTGCTCTTTCACAGCTCAGACGCCTGAGAGTACAGATGTACCACTGTGTGTACTGTCTCTTAAATTATGCATGATAATATATGATAAGTACGTATTTCTGGTGACCCTGGGCAATATTGACACCAGCCTTAACTTCTGACATTTCCGCTACAAGCAGAACCATTGTCCTTGTACACAACCAGCTGGCTGTAAACGCACTGTATTTGAAGAACTAATCCACCAGTAGTCTGGATTTCCTTGTACATTGTAAATGGGAACAAAAACACTACACTGGCATGAAATATTCCCATTACACCTACAAACACTATCCACCACTTAAGATGTTTTATTCCACTGGAGTTGAACATGAAAACAGTCAAAATCCCCCGAGTATCAGGCAAAAACAACCCGTTTTAAACAACCCCATAATGAAAACTCAGACCATCATAAGGAGGAACTGAAAAGATAAATGAACAAGTAAATGGTTCGATGCTCTAGAGAAAAACGAGGAAGTGGATCTTGGGTCTTTTTCATCATCTGTGAGACTGAAGTTGCAGTGGTGTGAACGTTACATCTGTACTCTTAACCAGTAGAGGTGGAACAACAGGAAGAGGAAAGAACTTTTCACTTGTACAAATGTTTTTGGATCCATTTTGGTGTATACGATAATGGAAAATAGATGTGTGTGTGTGTGTGTGTGTGTGTGTGTGTGTGTGTGTGTGTGTGTGTGTGTGTGTGTGTGTGTGTGTGT
>JAPQRQ010000008.1:14372255-14398473 GCA_037367365.1 Apogon talboti
GTAGAAAAATAATTTTGTTACTTTCAAAAATAAAGTTTTTTTTTAATTTGTCTTAGAACTTTTTGAATTACCTTCGTGTATATATATATATATATATATATATATATACATACATACATACACTGCATATGTCACTCAAAATAATCCAACTGGACACATTATTTGTTTTGCAGTAATAATCCCACTCAAATGTATAATAATTCATACATGATAGAGTTGATGTGACTGTAAAGGCTCCTGAAATGCTTCCTTTGTGTCCAGTCTCTGAATGGCCTGCAGTTGGAACACACAGTGAGCGGTGTGGACACTGGGCCTCTGTCCGACCACCTCCAAAGGGTGGGACTCGTCAACCACGCAAAGCTGGAGCGCCAAGGAAGCAAAGGCAGCAAAGGGTGTACCACACCGTCCCGCAAGGTCCAGAGCCCCCTGGGAAATAAGGCGGACCACGACAAGCACAGTGATGACGTGCATGGGCTGGCCAGCATCGTATGTTCAATCATCTTATAAGATTATAGGGAACGTAAACCAGAAAACTGCTCATTAACCCTCAAAGACGTAAACGGCCACAAGCCACCAAGAGCATCTGCTGATCTAAGCTGTTTAAAGGCACTAATCCTGTCAATAATTGAAATAATTCAGGTAAAATACAGTTTATAATAGTGAACATGGAAACACCATAATTTTTTGCAACATTAATTCACTAACAAACACATGTACTTTGACAAAGGGCAGTGGTTGTAGACATTAATTTAATCTTCATTTAAATCATATTTTTGCAGAAAAAAGGCACTTTTTCTTCAATTTTCTCTCTTTTGATAAAATAACCTTTGAATTTACTCTGAGCTTCTACACAATCAATAAATGAAATGTTGGAAAATGTTTCATTTTCACTGAAAAATGTGAAATACAATATATGGTCATAAGTCACTTAGTGAAGGTTAAGTGTAGAGAGACTAATGTGGAAGTTGCCGCAAATCTAGTTTTCGATCTTTTAAGGGTTAAATGGCGTCCAAAATGTAATATTTTGTCCACCCTGACAGGACTGTGCCCTGCAGTCATGGGGCGAGGAGCTGAAGTGGCGAGGCGGAGCAGACGAGAACCACCATACTCCTTTTAGCGAGAGGAGTCGAAAGCAGGACAAAGGAGGCTTCAGGAGCTCATTTAAGAAACTCTTCAAGAAGAAGTAAGATTACAAACACTCACTGCTTCTTTTCTTTTTTGCATTTTCACTAAGGCTGAATATTTGCATGACGCCCACATTTCCAGAACAACACTTGAAGTTGCACACAAATGTCTTACCTTTTTTTTTTTTTTTTTTTTTTTTTTAATCTAATAGAAGCAGTGACGATAAGAAAGAGAAGGGAGGTGAGAAAACACCAGAATGTCAGAACACCGAACACGAGAAAACACCCAAACTGGTGCACCTGGAGATAACCCGTGGTACTGCAGTGTGAACACCAGTCTACTACATAAGCATTCATTCTGTTTGATGACATACCACAGAGCCATCACATCAGACTGTTTGTTTTCCTTTCTCACTGCTGTGTAAATGCTGTACAGGTCTTAAACTATGTGGTCACGTCCTCTCAACAATCCCAAACATGAATGTGATTATTATCATTATTATTATTATTTTTTACAAACATGCTGCAAACTTAAAATACTTAAAATTCAATCAGTTTTACTATAGAAGTAAAAAGCACCAGTCATTCATCTTAGTTCATGACCAGCGTTACTTTGTACTTTGACATTTAAGACATGCTGCTTGGACAAAAGATGGACGCATAAGACACATCAGGACTTGTGTTTGTGTGATGTTTACTTTATTGACAGATTATAGATGAACACATCTCATTGTACTGTAAATAGCTCTGCTGGGACTACAGCTCCTCTGAAAGGAATTTAACGTTTTTCATCTGTCCAAACATAATATGATTTTTTTTTTTTTGTATGTAATGTACAGTCTGCTCTTTTTTCATAGGGATGATGTTACTGTTAACCAGTTTCTCCTACATTTATAGCTCATAGGTGAAAAACACTATGGAATTAGTATCATATAACATCTGTATGGAGAATACATAAGTTCTCACTTTAAGACATTCCACTCAGTTATCAATTCAGTTCATTATTAAAATGGATTCGCCATTAACTACTTAGAATACACTGGTGACTTTAAATATTACAGTTTTCTATGGGTCTGTTTTATATTTACAAAGCCATAACCATGAGAGGTTGTCATATTATGTTTATACTCAGGAGATCATACGCAGCCTGGCCAAAAAATTAGTTCCCACATGGATCTTTCACTTGATAAGACTGGACTGGGGTTCAGTGGAAAAGGGTGATGTGGTGGAGCGACGGGTGCATCAGGGAGAGAGGAGGGCCAGATGAAGTGATTACCCATCATGCCCAGCGCCTACAGTACAAACCTGTGGGGTCGGTGTTATGATGTGGGGTTGCTTCATTCGGTCAGGTCTCGGTTCAGCTAACTGGAAAGAAATGTTTTTACATTGCGTAAGTTTATGGCTGCAGTTATTAAAGCTAAAGCACCAAGGAAATATTAAACAGTGGTACTTTTTTTTTTTTTTGGCCAGGCTATGTATATTAGAACACTTGTTTTTATTATTTCCATGAATGCAAATGTGTTTTATTAAGAGACGGATATGACAAAGAAATACTTAGAGCATTCAATAAAGGACAACAATGAAATTTTGTTTTGTGGATGATTAGCTTTCACTTGACTTATAATATATAGATGAAAATTTCAGATTGGCTTCAAGTTTTAGGTGAAAGAAGCTGATTGGTCAATCTGGCAACAACAACTGCACACAAGTCTAGAAATAAATTCACATAAAAATGATTAAATTATAATTACGTATTAAAAATGATTGAGAAACGTCAATGTGCAGTTATGTTTCTTGCCTGCAGAGGGTGCACATTTGCTCTTTTTACTTCCTGTTTATAATGATTTAACTGGACTTCAAATGTGAAATGTATTAATATTGAGCTTTTTTCCTACTTTTTGAGCTTTAGTCCATAATTATACAAATTAAAATCAATATTACTTAAAACATTTTAGTTTGTCATCTAGAATACATCAAATTTTCACTTTGATTAAAAGAAAATTTTAAAAATACTCAACTTTCCCACAATATTCTAATTTTCTGAGATTCGCCTTCGATGACAGCACTGAAATGACCATCACAAGACACAGCACAGTTCACTTCCTTCTTTTTAATGTGTTAACCTGTCATCTCATAAATCTGTTACACTTCTGAAACAAAATATAGGCAATTATACAGTATGTAAAACAAACCCATTTTTATTTTACACTATATACATTCATTACGTGTGCATTGCTGTATGAAAACAAATAGACCATGGTGATAACGACAGAACAGAGGAAACATACTGTTTTGTTTTACTTTAGAGGAAACTTGGCTCAAACATCTGCAAATAACGCCGAAGTGTTCACTTAGTTTCTTGCTTTCGTAAAGATTTGGATTTAAATGGAGAAATGCAGTGAGATATGATGTTATTCTCTTTTTTTTTTTTGTTGCGCCACACAAACTGAACAGCAACGTACAGTATATATGAACAACAGCTGAGTTATTTGCAGAAGTCTATTGAAACAGGGCTAGATCAGGAATTAAAAAAAAAAAGAGATAAAACATTTAAGAAAAACTAGATAGAAGGCCATGTTGGTACCTGGTTTAGTGATTTATAGATTAGTGTGAAGAGTTGAACGGGGGTCATTCAATCAGACATAAACTGACTGTTATTATGTAAACGGACAAATTTAGCTAAATGTTCTGAGGCGCAGATATGGGAAAGGGTACGTTTTCAAGGATTTGACGTTTCTAAAGTCAAAAATAAACTTCTTATACATAAAAAATAAACAGGAAGTCACTGTCATTTAGCAACTTTGACTTGGCCAACGTTCTCTATTCATTTTCACAGGAGAAAACATTGAGAGCGCTGTGGCATTACAATAATCTCATGGATTGTTTATGGTTGTCTTTCAGAATAGACAAGTTGGTCGTTTTCGTCTTGAACACTGCATGAACTGGATTTACGCGGCTGCAGTTTTGGCATTACGCGAATAATTTACAATCCTTAAAATGAATGGTCTTTGACACATGACTTAAAAAGGAATGTTTGATATAGTTTTTCCACCAACACACTGAACAGATTACAGCCTTGGTCACACCGGGCTGCTGCGTTTATCACACAAAAACACTGAGAAAAGAGCCAATTGATTTGTAGATTTGAGTTTAAATGAATAACCTGACTGTATGAATAATCTTGGTTGCAGCCCCAATGCTAAGACCAGTCTGTAGTGAAGGGTGTGACGTAGTCAAATGATCTCAGGTACTAACTTACATAAAAGAAAAATGTGCACAGCTGCAAAGAAGGAAATAAAAAAAGATGAACATGTGGTCATGGTTCCTGTGGGTCACACTCCCACTGTCCTAGTTACCGCGCAGCCTCAACACAACACGATCAGGAGCTGCAATCCAGCAGGAGGACCATTTTCTACAAATAAAACCCTATCGATCGGCAGGGAAACATAGTGTCGTGGCACAATTTCTAATCACTACGTGTCTAGAGAACAGTCATGTCTGTGATGGCAAAGGGAAGATCGAGTAGGAACAGGAAGTCGATGACCGTTACATTCTTATTGAAAACGTCTGTCGTGTCTCATTTACACATGAACGGACGAAGCTGAAGGTCAGTCATCTATCGTCCATCCCATCTGCAGCGGTGAATGATAGAAAACTGGCCTCTATTTCACCATACTCTGGTAAATCTGATTTAAGCTTGTTTTCCTTACTTGTATTATTTATTTATTTATTTAGGATAACTTTATTTGTGGAATAAGGGTGTACTATGTTAACTACTGGGGGCACTATGTTGTTTTCTTCCTGTTTGGGCTGGTTTAACTACAGGGGAAACTAATGGGACATTTTTGTTGAAAAATGAAACAAATGTAAGATTTTAATGCTAGAGGTGGTGTCTCGGTCCATTAAAGCTAAACTAGTGTTCACGTCTTCTAAAATCAACCTCTAATGTCACAGCTTGTACAGACTGGTGGTGTAGTGCCAAATGTAGACGATTCACACAGCAAATAGTGCACATCTACACATGTAGTGTGAGCTCATACAGATATCAGCCTTGGAGAACAGAGTAATAAGTCATTACAATTTGCTCAAAGTCAATATCTCGGTTTAAACAGGAGTAAAAAGGCTCCACTTTTAGCATTTTGTTGCTCTTTCCAAAAAAGCTGAAACCCAGATGTATTTTCCACCCGTATAAATATACACTCGTTTCCACAAAGACAAAACAGTGAGTGATTGCGTTAGCGTTCAACAAGGATTAATGTGAGATCCCAGAATCTCCAGAATCAAGTTTAATATTTATTTGGAAATATTATATTCAATGTTTAATATCTGGCACATTATTAGACACTCATTTACCCATTTTTATGTTTCAGCTTTTTAAAGAAAGACCAAACACTGGAACTCTTATTGAGGAAACAAATCTTTTGAGTATCAGACAGCGACGCATTCTGTTGTAAATGATTCAAGGGGGAAGTATGTGACATAATATTAACAGGACAACTCCCTGTATTTTAAATGGAGCATCTATGTGGCATTTCGCAACAGTTTTAACTCTGGGAATGATCTTACACATCTGTTAAATCCCAGTTTGATCTCTATGGAAGGGTTTTTCCAAATATTTCTCAATAGCCGTGCAGCTATATAGATGTGCACGTCAATACTCTCTTTAAAATGCACAACACAGATAGAATCTATTGGATAAACATAAATACAAATGACTTCTTCCTCTGTATAAATCAATTTTCCCTGTTATTTTAACTTTGTCAGAACAGCCTTGAGCAGAAACGTGTTAAAGACCAGATCTGTACATCATGCACTTTTACTTGTGCATATTCTATGTCTATACACACACACGCATACACACGCGCACACATTGTGCATACATACAAGGTCATATATTATAATGACATCACATTTGTTTATCAAATACCTTTTTCCTTGTGCAAAATTTTTAACACCAGTGGTTCATTAAAAATAAAAACAAAATAAAACAAAAAAAATAATAATTGAGCTTTCTGATTAAAACAGCGTAAAAAAGATAGAGGGGGGGAAACAAACGTAAATACAAATGAGCGCAACGCCCGCTGCCCTGTTGACAGCTGCTATGGTGCACACGACTAGGAGGTTACCACGGTGATGCATGCAGAATGAAAACGGTCGGCGCTGCATCCCGCGTTTGCTCAGTCTCATCCCGAGCTCCACGTGGTACTAGACTAAACGGCCCATTACAGAGCTGTTCACCTCAGGGGGGACAGTACGGCTCTCTGCTTCCTCGTCACATGATTGAGGGAACCAGGAAGGTGATTTTTACGCCCTGTCGCTCCTCCGCACCTGTCTGTCTTTTTCCATTTGTCTCCGCTGTTGTACAGAGCAACCAGACACACGCCTATCTACACAACCAGTCCTTTTAGTGTTCGTCTGTTCGTTGTCAAAAAAATACTACATTTATATTTACAACAATTAAATAGAGGTCAATCAAGCACTTGTGTGGTGACGGGTATCAGAAGTTGATGCTAGCGGAGGTGGCGAAGCGTTTTTAGTCTGTTTTTTCTTTTTCCGATCCTTTTTTTTTTCAAAAACTAATAAAACAGGAAAGCCATCCTGGTTGTTACAGTTACATCATGCCACAATAAATAAAAAAAGGGAAGAAAGTAAAAAAAAAAAAAAAAAAGGACAGAAGAGACAGGACAATGACGGACAGAAACATGGTTATCTGTGCAAGATGGCTCTTCTGTGAAGCTTAGCGCTAGTAGCAGTAGCAGTAGTAATATGTGCAGAAGTAGTAGTAGAAGTAGTGTTGAAGTTACGCCTCTGTGCTGGATGGGGGGGGTTTCTTAATGTGCAGGGGAAGGTGGGATGGTATGAGGAGGGGCTCAGGGTTGAGAGGACATCCCATCCTCCAGATTACTACACTCGTGAGCAGAAACTGGCCTCAAACCAGCTGTTTTAACCTTTGCCCTTTGAGGAACGCTGATCTAAAGTCACGTGGCTGCAGGATACACAGGGCGCATCGTTCTTCTACAACGCTAACATATCAACACCGCCGGGCTTTAGCCACTGGACATCCACGTCTGACGCCCCTGCACCGCTCATCTGCCAGTCGCTGGGTGAGAAGGTGGAGGCTGGTGTGGGTGAGAACGAAGTGTGTGTGTGTGTGTGTGTGTGTGTGTAGGGACAGAGGGGCGAGTGTGTTTCCCAGTCGCTCACGCCCTGGTTTGCATTACTGGTTTTAGTGTGTTTGCGTGTCTGTGTCTCTTCGCGTGCGTGTGTATGTGTGTGTGTGCGTCTCAGTAGCTGTTTTCATGGCCTGCCAGGATGTAGAGGTTGCTGTGGGCTGTCGGGTTGTCCGTGGGCCTGCTCTCCAGCACCACCACCCTGTAGGACAAACACACACGCGGTGTCAAAGACCATCACAAGCATCGATCGCTTATGTTTTGTCACCATTTCCCAGCATGTTGTTAGTTTTTCTAATGAAACAGCATAAAATACTGAGTAATAACATGTATTAAGACAGGTTAAAGATCCAGGTTTTATTGGAGCATCGTGGTCAGACACCAAAGCAACCCACACAAGTCATGGTCTAAGCCTGAGAAAGCCCTGAAATTCAGTTAAAATACTGTTGGGAACTGTGGGAAAGATGTTAATAAGGTTTTAACCCAGCGCTGAATAATGGGACAATAGACACCATAATTATAAATCTAATTTCCATAATGATCCTACAACTTTTGTCTGTTTTTAGATGCTTACAATGTATATTAAATACACTAAGCATCAAGTCAATGATTACTGCCAAATATGGATGACTCAGGTGTCTAAACTCTCATTATTCAACACTTCTGAAATATAATTATGGTCTCAGTTCTCTTCTTAATATTCCTGATAAATGACAGATTTATATAAAGCAGATTTCAAGAGCCCCGACAGAAAGAGGCAGAGTTTGGGCTGGTCGAGGCCAGGGAACAGTGAGGGTACCTGGGCAGAGTGAGGCCTCTGTCCTCGGCCTCTGGATCTCTAGTGTCAGCGCGTCTTTAGTGATAACAAAACATCAGAGAGGACGTTAAGTGAGAATGGAGTGTGTGGGTGTGTGTGTGTGTGAAGTGAGACTGGTGTGTTGCATCTCACCTGTCTGATCCCAGTAGTCTGAAGATTCGTGTGCTGTCTGAGATCTCCTGGGTGATCTGATTCATTTGAGGAATAAAAATAACCAACTGTCATGTCAAAGTATTAACAACATCCTATAATAGTATAAGATTAAAAGACAATCTGACAGCAAACTGGGAATTAAATCTCATTATGTTTTACACATAACACATTTGGCCTGTTTTTTTTTTTTTTTTCCAGTCTCACCTCATTGGTTTTGAAACTCCGCCCCTGCATGCCGTGTCTCCAGAAGGCCAGCACACTGTCTTGAAGACAAACTGCGAAAGAACAGAGGAAACAATAACCATAGTTAAGTCCCTAAGAATCAGGAATGAGTTTTGACAAATCCAGTAGAAAAGGCATGTCTCTGCGAACATAAATGACAGAAGTTCTCTATAAAATACATAGTGTGACTTTTACCTATGGATTCAATCTGGAAGTTAAAGGTGAGCTCTGCTGACAACTTCCTGCTGGATTTCAACCTGCCCTGAAGGTTCACTATCTTTATACATCCTGAGAAGGTGACAAACAAGAGCACAACAATGAGTTCAAGTATATTTCTGCCACAGTATACTGATCTAAAGAGGGTTTTATGTGTTACTCACTGTCAAGGCAGACGAGGATGGTGTCTCTCTCTAGCTGTGTGACATGGATTACACACGACTGTGGTGTGTCTGCACAGACAAAGACAAGCAGGAAATACTCATTTCGTGCACTTCGTTTTATGCTATCCCACGCTGCCCTTTCCACATTCATTTCTGTGCATACTCTGTGCCTACCTGCTTCTGTGAACCAGCAGGAGGTAGCGTTGGGGTTGACGGTGCCGAATCGGACAACTTGGTTGAGTTCGGTGCCTTTACTGACCGCCACGCAGATCAGAGGGTAGGTGTGCTCTGGGACCACCAACATCTCAAAGACCTCCAACGGACATGGCAAAGGGAAGTCTATGTTCTGTCAAGAAAGAAAAAAAAAAAAATTTAATTATTGATTGTAGTAAAGCAACAGAAAAACGACATAAGTTTTAAGGACACAAGATAGTCTGTTGTTCTATGGTTAGTTCAGGGACAGTGCTGGTGCTGGTTGTTATTGCAAGCCATCTAAGAACTGGTTTGCTTTTCTATTCGTTGGGAGCCACCGCAGAGGTAGGTAACTGCATCATGGTTTATGTCAGTACTCGACTTTAAAGGTTAATTCGCTTTATTTGTCCCCATAGGAAAATTCAGTCTGTGTTTTACCCTACCTAATACATACACAGTACATAGCATTAGCACTAGCAATTAGCATTAGCACATAGCACACATGAGGAGCAGTGAGCTTCCACTGATGGTCCTTTATCAGGACAACAGCTGTAGCAGATGTCGTCTGTTTCAAAGTTTTACGGCTGTCTACAAGCCTTTATTGGCATGCTACCACAACTGGTCCAAAACATTTGTGCAGTCTATCATTACTGCCATGTGTGTCAAATACAGGTAATTGACATGACTTTATTCTTACTGATATCCATCACATTTTAGTTAAATAAACTGCACCGCTGTTTTGTGGGAGCAGCTTTTTGTGTTGTGTAAGCACTTGATTATCCTTTTAAACTGTTTTTTTTTTTTTAAACTATTATTCGCATGAGTAATAATACAACTACTGACAAGAAACCACAAAAAAGTGATGATTTGTGTTTTTCAAAACCACAAATCAAAAAACCACCATCAAACAGACCTTAATGAGCATGAACTTCTGCATGGACTCCACCCACTCCAACAGCATGACACTGGACTGGAAGGCTCCACACAGGTATTTATGGCCTGTGTACGGGTTACGCACTAAAGGGGAAAAAAAAAAAAACCCCAACACATCATCACAGCCTTTGAATTTTGCTTCCAAGTAACAATAACAGCAATACCAGCTGTGCAAGGTTATTTACATAGTGTACACAATAAACCGGAGCCATGACTCACCTACGCAGCACTTTTGGCACCCTTTAGTGTCTGGAATTTTATTGGACACAGCAAACTTCCTATAAACAGACAAGAAAGCAAGCTCGAGTTCAGGTCGCAGAAATATTTATCTCAGATATACATATACAGTAGGTAAACAGAAATGACTTACCTGGGAATCATCTTATCAGGCAACTTGTGTGTGGGAATGGCTACAGGTAACTTCTGCAACTGTCTGGCCTGTTCAAACAGACCGCTCAGACTGTGAGAGTACAACTGGGAGGCTTTTCCTGTAATGGAAACCAAAAAGAAAAAACAGAGTATTGTTCATAGGCCAGAGGCAAATAAACAACATGTTTATGGTGACCTACTAAACTGACTAAGTACTGAACTGAAGGAGCAAGACATAGTATTTCTACCGGTAATTTAAAATAGTCAAATATGACCTAAAAAGATCAGTGTTGAGAAAATAATAATAATAATAAAAAAAAGAGTCCTGAAGTTACGCTAATACAGTACATCCACGATCTGACAGATTTATGAGACCACTAGAGGGAGTAGTGAGTCACTGGTGGTCTATGTGAAGAAAACTACCACCACAGGGCCTTTGACCAAAGCCTTAGAAAGTGACATGATGGGACACAGCTCTAAATGATAAGAATGGACTTTGATACTGAAATCAGTGGTTCTTCCACACGGATGAGTTTGATTATGAGGTATATGACGGTATAAAGTTATCCACGGTTCAGACTAAACTGTGACAGTTCTGAATTTTTTTGCATGACTCCACATGGACCTTTACTTCAGCTATTGACAACATAAACTGTACAGAAAACTGAGGTGATTTGTGAATTTACTGTGGTTATTTCCTTTCTAAAAACAGTGATAAGGTAACAGAGCTATAATGTAAACTAGTGACTCTCAGTAACCCATGTGAGGATTATAAGACTGTTATTTTGACTGTCCTAAAAATCAGATGCAAGTTTTTTTTTTATTCGAGTAGGAAACTTGATGATACCACAATACAGATGTATGTTTATACTTTATTTCAGTGAGTGACAATGTGGTTTTGGTAGTTGAAGATGTGTTCAGGTACACAGATAAGCTGTTAATAACAACAACATATAATCCCTTTAAGGTGCCATATAAAACAACACAGTAACATCTGCCAATTTTAAGATCACAGTGAAAAATTTGTTCATTAACCAAGTTAAATTTATAGGCTACAGTAGATGTTAGCCATCAATAACACTGCAAACACACAAGGGCAAATGCAGACAGTTTTATGAAGTATTGATGAATTTCATCGTATAAACATTCCTTACCAGATATAGAGAGCAGACAGTTGTTCATGACGTATAACCATGTACACCGCCGAGGGAAGAGCTGCAGACAGATACAAGGACCGTTTTGTGTTTTTGTGAAATATACAAACAATAATATAACAAGCAGTTTTAACCTCCTAGGACCCACTGTCCACGTATGAGGACAAGAAATTCACAGCTTTATACAAAAAAATTTAAAAAAAGAAACAACTGTCCACCGCAAATGACATTCCATAAAAATTTTCAAAAATGCATCTGAAAAAACTGTTACATCATGATGTTTCCAATATAAGCAATTATTTAATTAAAAAAAGCCAAAACTCAAAAACCTGTGGGGCTCCCAGGTTAGGAGGTTAAAGTAAAGTACATAAATTACACAATTTGGGGTCTTACCTGCTCCATGGTGGTCTCATGCAGCTCATTAAGGTTTAACGTGTAGATCCCCTCTTCAGCTCCAAATATTAAATACTGGTCTGAAACACACATATACAGTACATAAATATCATACCTTACTTCAGAAATCACATTTACTGTTAATCTGATTTGATCAGCAATGGAGGTACTGACATGTCCATCAGACGGCATCCCTTCTTTCTTACCTCGTGTGTCTGGATTGATCCAGGAAGTGGCACAATGAATTTTCAGAGGGCAGCCATTGAACACCTTAGAGAAACACGCACCCATCTGGAAAAGAGGAAAAGAATGCAAATGATAATCGCCCTTGTTTATTTGTTTATTATCGGTCGATATGTCCTCATAGGAGAGAGCGCTATGATGAAGTAAACCTGAACCTGCCTCTTGAAGATGCTTATTAAAGGAGGACATTTTGGATTTATTTTAAACTGAATGACAGCAAGAAAATAAAACTCAAACAAGCTCGGTGTAAAATATGAAGATTAATTATGTGGTTGGATTTTGGATTCTCTACTTCAAACCACAATTCTGACATAAACAGGTAGACTTAAGAATTAGAAGAAGGCTGCACTACTTACATGGACTTTAGGTGTAGGTGGGAGTCCATTACTGATGGGCTTCTGAGACAGAATAATATTATTAATAACAAATACAAGAGTAAAAGTGCGAGTACATTTAGCTGCAATATGTATAATATCACCCAATGTAATTTCAGATTTTATTAAAAGTGGACTTACAGGGGTATCCTTCTTGTCTTTCCGTATGGGGACACTAGGAGGCATGGTGGACTGTCTGTCTGCTGGACTGTCCCTCTCCCCATTGTGTGGAGAGTTCAGACCGTTACCTACAACGACAACGACACACCTCAGCAAGGGTTTATGAGACGAAAGTGCTCAAGAGTCTAGAGTTTATGTGCAGCTGCATGTTTATACAGAAAATGAGTGGGGAAAAAGAAAAAGCAAACACAAATACGCACTATAAATACATTTACTCTCAAACAAACTGGTGTTCAATGAGAACATTTTTATCCTGCAAGACTGAAGACGCAAAGGAGATTAAAAACCATCGAACTACTGGGAGCAAAGAGGGAGGGAGGGAGGGAGAGGGGGGGAGAGCGGGCTAGCAGGAAGAATCCAGAGGATAAAATAAAGTCTTGAGTGAGGATAAGTTGTGGATGCACAATATAGTACATGTAAAAAAGGCTGTGAACTCAGTATATGTTCATCCATTTTAACAGCAGACCGTCCAGATGTGCACATCATACACTTAAATGTGCACACAAAGTTCAGACACACTGCTCAGACTGTTTCAGTCATATAGTCAGTATGTTCAATTTATGTTAATTCAACACCCATTACATTTCCATCACTGGAGAACAGCAGTAACGTTCACTATGAGGAAATATATATATATAAAGAAACATTTCAATCACATTGACTTCATTTATACATGTTCTATCCTTGTCATACAAGTCAGAGAACATGCATTTCATTACTGATTCATGGACTAGTCATTATTATCTACAGTAAAAATTTTGCATGAAGCAGGACAATGTTTTCTCCTCTTCTTTCTTCCTCCTAGAAAGCGACAGGGAGCAGTAGCAGACAACTGAGTTGTGACTGATTGTGTTCAACAACCAATCAGATTTCACAAGAAATTACTGTGAGGACATACAGTCATACTGAGCAGGAGCTGATGGAGGGAAGGAATTATAAACAAAAATAAAACGTACTGTTATTAATGGAGTTATGAGACAAATAAATCAGACTACGAGGACTGACTAATGGGAGACCACACAACCAGTCGGAGGGGGCGACAGGGTCTGCAGAGACTACCAATCTACCAATCAGCTGCTCTTACTCTCTTCCTTTTCCTCCTCTTTTTCCTGCTCCTCTTTCACCTCCTTCAGCACCTCCCATGCCTCCTCCAGCTCCTCCTCTGTGTGAGGCGTGTGGAGCCACTCCCAGAAATGCCTAAAGCTCCCATCATCCTCTGGAGCAGACTTTTCGACGTCCGTGCACTTCGTGCTCTCGTTACCTAGGCTACTGCGGCGGTGCGGCGGCAGCTTCGGGGGCGGAGGCCGAGGGGGGACGTTGGAGGCGGTTTTAGCGGGGCTTGGCATCTCAGGGACCGGGCAGCGTTTGATGGTCCCTCCACCATCGTCCTCGCTGTGTGACTGGCTATCGTCGTGTTTCTGCTGCTGCTGCTGCTGCTGTTGTGGGGTCGAGCAGATGGACTTGGGCTGCACGGAGACAGATGATCAAAGAGTCAGCACTGTCATCAGCAGGAAAGTCCTTCAAACTGTCAACATTTATGACACACTGAAAAACAGTGTGAATGAGGCTAAACTCAGGAACAACCTGCAGGTTTTTTTGAGGCTGACAATTTGTGATCAATGCTACTGATATGTGGTATTAAAAATAAAAACATATCTTCAGTGAAAATAAAAATGTTGGTGATTTTTTTTTTGAGTAACTCCAGAAGTGTTTAAAAGCTTTTAATATCACTATCAAATACAACATTAAAACAAACAACAATATAGATTTTGACTTTCGAACTAAACTGAAGGGGTTATTAATAACTACTAAAAACATAAATTTTTAAAACCAGAGAGTAGAGATGACAGACAGGCTTTATGTAATATCGGCAACAAAAATACAGATACCATTCAGAGGAAGATGAACAACTCTAAAAGTAGAAAGAAACCATGTTTTTACAGTGGTGGCCAAAATTATTAGAACACCTAACAGATCTGAAAATATTGACTTTTTTTCCATCTCACACATGATTTTATTTCATAATGTTCATCAAATATACAGATGGTTGCACTAAACACAATAAATATCAGATGAAATGAGTCCAACTATTTTTTTTTCTTTTTTAAAATCAACTTTTAACTTAAACATTTACTTAATGGGCAGGAAAAGCCTTGTACATTCAACAGAATCACACAGCTGTGTCCAAAGACTCCACATCATCAATTTAACCATGATCACAATGAAAACAAGAAACATGATTGTATGGTATGACCTACATCTCCTTATGACCTCTATTGTATGGTTCATAGAGTTTAATGACGACTGTAGATACTTAATTTGTTTTATGTATATTTTACCAGCCACTTGAGGAAAAAAAAATTAAACCTCTTAAACATACCAAGTGTTCTTATAATTTTGGCCCCCCACTGCATATCGACCTTAATGCACTTAATAAAACCTTGAAACATCATTGATTTTCTTACCTTGGGAGGGAGTGGAGGTGGGACCTTTGGCCTCATGATAGTACTGGATTTACTGAAGAATGAAAAAGACACTGAGTATTTGCTAGACAAAAACACATTTAGTATCACCACATTTGACAATTAAAAACACAAGTTAGGTATGACAAAACCTGAGGCTGTGGTTATACTTGTCATTTCAAGGCTAATTTAGCTTTGATTGTAAAGAACAGACAAGTATGTCATCAGTGTCCTTCTGATCTCACACTATCTGTTTATATTCCTGCTGTTTGCTCAGACCTTTACAGTTTTAGTTAGTGATTAAATTGCATCAGTATCAAGACAAATAACCATCATACTCTAAACAGACTAGCTAGTTTATACTAGCCTTAAAATCCAGAGATAAGGACATAATTATATTGATAATCCAGAACATACTAAAGTTGAAAGTGAAAAAAGCCCTTAAAAAGACAAGTATAATCACAGGCAGTTACTAAACACACATACAATGTAACACTACTTAACTATGATGTAAATATATGCTATGTACATAATTACTAAATACTAAGAAAGAATTCTATACTATTGATCACTGAGAAAAACAGATGAAACATGTGTCAAGTCTCTGAAAATAGTATTACTAATGTAGCACAAAAGATGTTAAAATGTCACACACTCAAATACCTGTTCATAACCATGATAGTAGTGTTTTTAATATGAATGAACTGAAATGAATATTTCAGAAAACAAATCATTGTTTTCTTGTACTGCTCAGGTATAAATGTATTTAGCATTTTAAACACTGAAGCTTGAATATTATCCGAAACTCGATCGACATTGTTTTATCTCCAGATTATTAGTTGTTTCTATTCTCAGAGACTTTCCACATTCTATAGATTTGTTTGAGAAATTTGTTAATGGATCGATCGGAGTTCACGAATGGAAATGAACAGAGGTTGAAAGATATTTACAGTGAAAAAAGAAACATCACTCTCATCAGTTGTATCAATTAGTATTGATACAACAAAAGACGGGGCAGTAAAAACTAGCACAGACTGATTATGTGTCACTTCTGTGCTCGTTGTTACCGTCGTATGAAGCAGGTGGGAAAAAAAAAAATACTTTCAGGTGAGTTTTAGAGGAAAAGTGCTAACAATACGCCTATAGGTGGAGAGACAAGGGGCTAGATAACAAAAAGAAGATCCTACAAAGCCTGACCCTCTGAGAAATAAGTTCAGGAGATCTAATGTGGGGTGTGAAATGAAAAGCCCAAAAATGGCTCATCATTAGGTGAAATGTTATGTTTACTACTAAGCTACTGAGCAATTACATGTATGTGGTCCTTGCTAGCATGACTTGCATTAAAAAAAAAAAAAAATCATGGGATTAATTCTTCATACTCCAAAAACAATCACTTACGATATCAAACTTGGTTCAAGTGATGAATTTGTTCCCGATATCAACTCATGTTACTACTGGCTGGAGTCATTCCAGGTATATTATATTGCTACAAAAAGTGTGCTGTAAATTTTCCAAGAGCTAAAAGCGTAACACATAAAAAGACTGTAAGTCATTCCTGACTTAGGTGGAAAATCTGTCTAGAAAAGAGGCTCTGGTCTGCCGCAGACATTTGGCTTTTACAAGATGAGGGACAAGGCTGGATGCCAAATACACAGTTTTCTAAAGGCAACAGAAGACAGAAGGCAGGGTGAGTATGGATACACACCCCTACACACACACACACACAGCGAGGAGGCACGCAGATGGCAAAGCAAGTAGAAAACAAAACAAGACGACAGCAAATGAGATGTCAAGGTCAGGAGGATCAGTTACCTAAGGACTGAAACTGAACCCGGAATCCAGAAAAACATTAAATGTTTTCATATTTGGTTGTACCTCAGTTTGCATGTTTGATGTTTGGCATCTTTCGATTTGACCTATGACCTTTTTCATCCCTGTCTGTCCCTCCACCATATTTTATTCATATACTGTATGGAAATAACCCAAAGTTGCACCTAAAAATAGTGTTAAATTGTGAATCTAGGTGAGTTTTTTAGGGTTAGGGTTATGGTTAGTAAATTAAAACTTCACACAAGACAGTAGTCACAGCATGGAAAACACACACACACAAACGCAGGTGGCATATGAGGCATGATGGTGGGGTGTGTTGCATAGAGATGCGTGGATGAAACTGTGGCAGTTTTGTCCTACTCCTCATCCTCCCCCCTTCCTCTCTGAGAAGAGGGAAGGATGGGCGGACAAAGATGCGAGAGGTAAAGACTGGCTTCTGGTTCTAAGACCGGGAGATAACTTACTGAGTGTGAGTTTCATCATCAGCACCATCATCATCCTCATCCTCATCATCCCCTAAGTGTGCCACATGGCCCCTGGGAGAGGAGGTGGAGACGGGAGTGGGTGGGTGGGGCAGAAAGGAGAAGAGAGGGGGGAGGAGATAGAGGAGGGGTTGAGGTAAAGTGAGCGTGGCCGGGAGAGATGAAGGGTAAAGGGACAAAGCAGGAGATGGACAAAGGATGTGGAGGGAAGAGGATGGAGGATGGAGGAAGGAGGGAAAGGAGGAAGATCTGAGTGAAGCTTCATCCAAAAACTACCGCTAACCCCTGATCCTCTGACGCATGAAGGCAGATCTGAAAGGACTGGGCAGATTTCAGAAACAGAGCAAAACCGTACTCTGACACCTCTGACTTAACACAGGATTTTTATTGATAATACATTGTTTCCTGCAGACCTGAACAACCGACAGAGCTCGACTTTCCTGTGTAAACCTATACAGTCCTCACAGATCTACATAAACCTGAGCAGTAAAATCATCAGTTCATTGTAACTCAACTGGAATCCATATGAGTTGAGTGAGGATTTAATATCACAAAAACGAGCAACTCTTGTGCTCTTATAGCAGAAAACAAACCTAGAATCAGACAGTTAAGGACCTCAGACTGAACTAAAATATTCACTGACACTCATTTAATCCCTTTGGGACCACAGGGGTGAGATGATTTACCATCTAATGTCTGAAACAGGATTGGATGTGTAATATCCTGAACAAGATCTGTAATACCTCCTCTTTTGTTATTTTAATTCATAAAAAGAGGAAAAAACATAGAATGTCCAACAGCAACAGTATTTATCATAGGAGTAAGAACAAGATATCAAATCTACACTTCAATGGACCCAAGGAATAGGACAACAGGACATACATTCTGCATATACTCCAAATACTAGCTCTAAACCCTTCAGTAACGTTGCAGTAACACAGTTCAAGGAGCTAAATCAAATCTGTACTTTTTTGAGTGTAACCTCAAGGAAAATGGCAAAGCACTTGAGAAGTGATAATCATTATCTCCGATTACAAATAATAAGACATGATTACAAACGCAGCTTTGGCTTTAAATTGTGTATACGTGCATGTGAGGGCACACACGGGTGAGTGTGTGTGTGAATGTGGGTGTGTGTGTGTGTGTGAGCCATGCTCTGTAGGAAGCTCCTATGAAGCTCAGCGTTTTCCTGATGGCATCAAAGCGTGAAGCAGCCCCAGAAGGAAAATAAAACCCAGCAGAATCCCAAATGCTGAAAGCCGTGACAGCCTGAAGTCATTACACCAGCGTTAGTTGCGCGTAATTGGCCTGATTAGTCTTGCTGTTAACAACGATTGGCTTATGGGTGGGCTTTGTTAGAGCGCCAGCAAACCACAAACACCTGACTGTGGATCAGGAAGCGGAAAGGATCTGACTCACCTCTGCAGTAGCTCCTCCTCCACAGATTTGAGGAGACTCCTGTTGGTCAGACAAAACAGAGACGAGTGAAAACACCACCCAACACACATAAGTACTCAAATCAGGGACCCGCATGCATGAGACATGCTGGTAGTGCTTGAAACAACATGATGACTTTCGGCTGCCCTAACCTTTACCTGAGATTTCTGCTTACAAAGTACTTACATATCCTACAGAAACCTCCTCAAGCTGTAAGTATAAATAAATGATCACACCCGCTAATCTCATATTCTCTGTTTGTACAGAACTCCAACAATCTAGACAGTTAAGACAGAAAAAACTAGGGCGTTTGCAACTACAGTTGAAAGAGTGACAGAAATTCAATCTTTGAAAAACAAAAAAAAAAAAAAAAAAAGAGAAAGACAAAATGAGAAAACTGTACGAAAGATTTAAAGCATAGAATGTAGTGGAGAGACTTACTTGTTTCCTCCCAGTAGACTCGGTGAATCATGGCCGTATTCCAACTGGAGGTCCTACGAAGAAGACAAATTACATCACTACTGTAACATTATATAACAGAAATAGTTCATTTAAAAGGTGATATATGTTTTATTTCTTATGGGTATAAGAGGGCTGAAGGTCTGGGCCGGCAGCAACAATAAACTTAACTGAAATACAAGTGTGTCTGACACTCTGTTGGTTTAGCAAATTACTCCAGGGGCTGCTGTTATAACAGTCTACTATATATAATAATAATATACTCATAACAAAACACCAGCTACAACAGAAATATTATTCATCTCCACAGACAGTGGAGACTCTACTGTGGCGGAAAAGTATGGATTATTATTGTGACTAATAATTAAGATTAAAAGCTGTGAAAGCCTATTCACAGTCAACACAGTGGAGAGTTTGACAAAAATATTAAACACCGATCCAACAAAATACATGAAAATCACTGGATATAAACTGGCACTGTGGACATTTATAACAATTTACATATTTACAACTCCAGTAGATGCTGAAAGATTTAATTATGGATTTATGAAAAGGTTGCATCTACTGGCACAACAGCTAAAACTGTGATGAATGCTGGTTTGTGGTCTGCCATCTAAAGCCACAATGGGAATGCAACACTATATCATGAAATACTGAATACAGCAAACATGCAGACATGAACGAGCATAAACACATAAAGACATTACATGAAAACATTAGAAAAGGGCGTTATAGCTTTGGCAAACTACGCCTAAAAGATGAGAAAACACGAAGCAAATAACAGTACGACAAGGAGAAGAGAGATATTCTGCAGAGAGAAACATCAGAGACAAATTAAACAGGAATTAACAAACGCCAACGACAATAATGGAAACTTTAAGATGTGTGTATATTTAGAAATCAGCTGCATGTACATATGAACTGCAACGCTACGGGCCTTGCGGCTCTTTCGACCTCTGACTTTCCTGTGTGCATGTTTGTGTGTGTGAATTCATGTACGTCTAAGAAAACAAAACAAAAAAGACACCACAGTTATCACCAGAGACTGATCACCATGACAACTACAACACCAGTTAGTGATGCGAAAGCCAAAGCTGGAAAAAGGCACAAAATGAACAGAGATGGAAGGAGATAGCTACTAACGTGAATAAAAAGAAATACTGGACGCCAAGCAGCCAGCTCTGGAAAATGAGAAAATAAAAAATAAAAATAAAAAAAGAGAGAAAGATAGGCTTCAGAAAGCAAGAGCGACGAAAAGACACGAAGGAGGTGATATGATGAGAAAAAGCCTAATTTAAGTGGACAGAAGGAGAGGCAGAGGTAGAGAGGGAGAGAAAGAGTACTACCAGATTAGATCTCGCGGTATAGTAGAGCTCCTCGACACAGTCCAGATAGGGCTCAGAATCACACTGGTCAGCAAGACAGAGCGAGAGAGACCTCAGTTAATACATTAACCTGGACGCATGGAGAGAGTGGGGGCAGGAATAAGAACAAGGCAGCACGAGAGGCTGATGGATGGAAAAAAAAGGATTAAATCCAAAAATGGGCTTTGCTAGTCCATGGGTCGGCATAACAGAGGGTTATGACATGATATTGGGATAATATTCCAAGGAGAAAGGATGAAGGATGGCGGGATTCATGAAGAAACTGGTGTGGAGGGAGGTTAAAAACAGATCACCTGAGAAGAAACTACTATACATTACACTGAAATGTCACATTCTATGTAAAGAAATATTGAATATTGAATTTATACTTTAAAACTCTTTAAAAAATAATCAATTCACCAGCATAAATGGAAAAGTGGTGTTGTCGATTCATTTTAGTTCCAGGTATTTCATTTCTACATGTAATATATACTGTATGGATTGTAAGTGGCTCTACTGGTCAAAACCTCATTATTACAACTTAATTTTCCTATTGGCTCATTTGTTTTCAGGAAACATAAACAGAAATTGGTTGAAAAGTTGTGCATCATGGGACCTTACTTTGGAAAAAACAAAAACAAAAAACAAGTGACTAGGGCTAGGTATCGATATATCAAATTAATTTTATTGCTTGAGATATTATTCTGAAAATCATGAAAAAATGCATATATTGCAAAAATTAAGACCATTCCTCTGAAAACCTTCAACAAAAAGTGAAGATACAACCTGTTTGCTTCATGTAAAATGTTAAGTGTGAATGTGCTCCTCCTGTCGTATATGGCATATAGTTTAGTTAAAGACTTCTATTTTTATTCATGTTACGTCTTTAGTTCCTGTAACCATAAAGCAATTGACTAAAACTGTTAATAATCCGTAACAATGTAAAAAGACATTTCTTTGTGCAAGTCACGACAATCAGACTTTGTTAAAAAACTGATGAAGTATCAGACTATGAAAACACAGAAGGGGCGTGTCTTAGCCTCTGTCCCAGCCCTGCATTCTTGAGGAGTTTCCAATGTTGGAGGTAATTCAGCCAAGTTTAGTTAAGTCTTATGCCAAATTATCCCATGTTCCCTCTTATTTTTGTTCATTACATAAACCAGTCTAAACATGTACAAAGTCTGCTCAGCACTGCAGTCAGTCAACACAGTTGGAGACTCTTTCACTATGGAGAAGAAGCTTCCTGTGTTGTGCTGGTGTAAAGAATTTTAGGGATTTTTAGTGGAGACCTTTAGATGTTTTGGCATTGTCAGGATGGTACTAACTACATGGTGCTACAGACAGCGGCTAAAAAGCTGAATGGCTTGATCTTGACGAGCCTAAAAACCCACTGGTCAGCATGAGACGCCATTATTAATCACTTTCGGAGAGGGAGTGGAAAATTAAAGACAAAGGGATGAAGGTCAGTGAACGCTGTCAAGAGTCGCACTGCTTCATGAGACTTCCCACTGAGAATTTGATTTGTTACAAGCACAGGCTTCCCAGGCGAACCTGACAGGAGAAGGAATGAAGAGGAATCCAAAAGGAGAAAGAACTGGAAAAGTGCAAAGGTGTAAGTGAAAAAAAAGCTGTAGAGGGTGAAGGGCAGAAAAGTGAGGGCAAGACCTGAACAAGACACGGTTACTGTGCAGAAATATTGCACCATCCCGTTTGTCCCCTATCATCCACTGCTCTCTTCACAAATTGAAGCAGAAAAATGAGCTTCAGCTCCTGAAATACCTCACAGAATGAAGAACACGTGTGTATTTTGATAGGCTGATACTTGCATACTGTTACCAAATACAGATAACCTCCATTTTCAGTCAACACAATTTTAAAAATTGCGACATAAGCCTGTTAAGTACCATCTTGCCTGTTGCAAGCCTGTAGATATTTACTATAAATATTTATTCAATAAGATAAGATGAGGAAACTGCATATTTACTATTGAGGATTACACATCTAATACGACACTATGCTGCAGTTGGCAGCCGACTGCTCTTTGTGTCATATTTTCTGTCATGTGATGAATGTGATGTGGTGACTTAGAGTAAATGTGCTGCTTATCTGGGCTTAGACGCTTTTGGCAGCAGAGCATGCAAAGTACATCAGATGCTCTTCTTTATCAGCTCTACGTGGAGATCCAAGAGTGGTTTATGTAATCCCTGTAACCTGTTCTGGATCGGTGCTCTTTTGGACATTCCTCGAATACTTCTATTCAGAGACATCGGTGAGGCATCCAGATCACACAACCCTCAACCCTTTAGCGGGTCTACCCAGGGCAGGGTACTGTTTTGGCTTCCTAAAACATATGAATGGGGCTCATTTATAATGACAAAAAAAAGACTCACTTAATAACTTTAAAACAACTACTGTGAACATTGTGGGTGGGCCTGCTGTTGTTGGGTGCCTCCTGTGATTATGTGAGGATCAGTCATGCTGGTACTGGTGAAGTGACAGACACACAAATGTCAGGCAACAATGTAAACACACACTACAACAACTGACTCACCGGTTCATGGTGGGGCTCTGTCTCCTTTCTTAATGGAGGGTCAAACTTCACCTGACCAACTGGAAAACATAGACAGAGATAGGGAGGAATATATTATAACACACCTGCAGATACATACAGAGAAGAGTGAACAGTACAAGACAGATCAACCTCTAAGTTTGTGTAATTTCCTATGCATGCTCTGGGTTTAATTAACTTCATCTGTTGATATTGACTTTGGCCAAAAACTCACAGTTAATCTCTGACAGTGTCTTTCCTTCTCTGGTACTCCGACTGGTGGACCGGATACGATGAGGAACAGAAACCGGAGACTGCGAAGAAAGAAAAAGCCGTACACACACACACACACACCGTCAAAAAGTTGCTAAAAGGATATAGACATTGTGGTAGTTTTCTGGTACTTGAGAGGATTACAATAGGTCTGAAAAAAAACTAAGTCCCTCTGCTATTTCCTGTGGGTGTGATTTGATGACACAGCAAAACAGCCACACACTGCAACCACACAAACAAAACAGAACAACAGTTGGAGGAGGGAAAAAAAAAAAAGAGGCAAACGTTCCCCGGCAACGTGAGGGTTGGTTTCGTTACTTCATCCGCACTTGAGCTCAATAAACAGTACGATAAATACTATACGTTAAAATAAACAGTATAATCATCTACGCACTAAAGCAAACAGGGTCAAACATCTTCATGAGTCAATCTCAGTCATTATCACTAAAAGTTACATTTCTTTTCAGCTTAAAGGCTGAATTTTGACCCGTAGCTAAAGTTGAACCAACAAGGTGCTTTATTGTGTTTTAGATCATTTGTAAAAGATTAAACAAGAAAAAAACAACATAAAACAAGAAAGTAAAAACATGCAAAAAAAAAAAAAACAAAGTATGCTTACTATGTGTATTTTCATATGCTGGCTTTCACAACGTTACATAAAATAAGGACAAATTTCTAATAAATAGCAGAAAACTTCACAAATCTAGAGGTAATAATTCATAATTAGAATTGATGTTTGTCAAGTTATACATGAGTAAACCTGTGAAAATGTGAACAAAATCCATTTTATTAACAAAAGACAAATGTGGTGGAATTATTATATTTTGTATATCATGATAATTACAATAATTATCATATTAACACCTTGGCCAACTGAGAACTGCATGTGCAATTTCTTCCAATCAGTGATTTGCAAACCCCCACCGGGATCATTTTAGAGCACCGCACTGTGTCCGTCTGATCTCCTGATTTGGTCGTTTTCACTTGATTTTCGTACTTCAACCGTAAATAAAACAGGCAAAGTGGTAGAACTGTTTCCTGTTTTTATTACTTGTACTGTCCTGGTGTAACTTACAGAGTTAATGCAGCCGCGTTCTGAACAAGGGTTGAATATATGTAGCTGTGTTTATGTTATTTAAATATAGTATATAGTCTGTACAGTTCTTATTACTATTATTCTTATATTGCTTTTGCACTGTCTTTAAAAAATTAGCATGCACTTTTTCTTGCAATTTATTCTGTTGCTGCCTTGACTGTTAAATTTTGCTATTGTGGGACCAATAAGTACAATCTAATCTAATCATACTTCTCTCATTTCAGTAGTTTGACTTAAAGTTCATAACTGATGTTGATATTGTGGTTTTATACGATCCAGAATTTGCACAGAGCATTATATTCTTAAAGCTGACCAGATCCTCTATATCATCTGTATACCTGACTTCCTGTACATCTCATTTATTCTGTGATGCTTGGTCCAATGACATGGGTCCATCAGAAATACACTGGCCATATATTTTTGGCAAAGCAGAGCACCGAGACAGCTCTGGGATGCATCTGCTATATACTGCAGTGTGCCTACTGTAGTGGAAAGACAAGCACTGTGTAGAGTGGCTACCATCGACTTCAGAGACAGTGGCTTCGCTGTAACCCAACGCAGCCGGAAGCAGTGGACAGCAGGAGTCACAGGTTTAACAAACCCTCTATAAGTGAGTGATTCCAATGGCCAAAGTGGATAAAGATGGGTTACTAACTGACACCATCACATAACATTTAGCTTGTATTAAACACTCATAAATACTCTTATCTAATATAAAACAATTGGCTACAGCTGTCCGGGATCTGGTATAAATGCATTACTCTCAGGTTTGTGATGAAGTCAGACCATCTTTAGAAACTGCACCATTTCTGTATTGACCAGATGCTTTTATTGGCCACAGAACTGAAATGAAAGGAGCTTAATCTTCTGTGGTCTGCTGCAGTGTAACTCATATGGGATCCTAAAGGATGCCATCATAAAAGTGAGGACAGATTTTTTTGGACGGTATGTGTTACTTACTAAATAAAACTAAAACAAAACTTTGGCACAGTCATGCAAAAATGCCATCTTTTCAGTTTTGTGTATTTAAACAAAGGCTTGATTTAAATGCTAATATATTCTGTTTCTTGGTGCATTTATAATAATCAATTATTAACGAAGTACAGCGCTGCGTGATTAGTAGGACATCATGGTTGTAAATTTTTTAAAAAAATCTAACAATTACATTGCAACTTTACAATCTTGTGTTTAGTTTTGCACATTCATGTTAAGCACAAACTTTAAAAACAAGTTCTCTTTGGCGTGTTAGTCTAATTGCGCAACTGCCACGGTAATCCATCAACTGTCTGAATCTCACATGCCAGTGTCAGTTTCC
This sequence comes from Apogon talboti, assembly GCA_037367365.1. Taxonomy (NCBI): domain Eukaryota; kingdom Metazoa; phylum Chordata; class Actinopteri; order Kurtiformes; family Apogonidae; genus Apogon; species Apogon talboti. The sequence continues at coordinate 14,398,226 of JAPQRQ010000008.1, forward strand.
ATGACAACCGCAGGCTAACTTTAATGGAAATGCACTTTCTATTCATTCAGTTCTGTGGTTGCTATCCAACTGAAACAACAAACGGCACTATCGTCAGAGTTAGAATGACATCACAGCAGACAGCGAAGCCCACACTGGTACCTTCCTACGGGCCGCAAAACGGGGTGCACGTCGAGCACCGGGGCTTATGGGTAGGAAATGACCCCTGTACTTAAACTGAGGAGGAAGTAGAGGATGGAGGTGGGGGG
>JAPQRQ010000008.1:14398481-14408645 GCA_037367365.1 Apogon talboti
GGGACAAAAAGAAATGAGGAAAAAATGAAGGGGGAGAGAGGGAGAAAAGAAAGGTAAAAAGAGAGAAGAAGTGCTACATGGAGGAAGAAAAGGTGGAAGTGAGAGATGGTGAGTGAGAAGATTAAAAAAAAAAACAGGTGAGTGAGAAGAAAGAAAATGGAGAGACAAAAAAAAAAGACATTGGAGAGAAGAAGGAAAAGGAAAAAGAGCAGGAAGCATGAGTCACATGTGCCAGAGAAAGACAGACTGAGGTTGTGGAGAGTGGAGTGAATAATGACAAACGATTAGTGAATATAACGGATGAGGAATAAATGAGCAGATGGAAGGACACAAGATGAAGGGAAGGAAACAAGGCACAAAAAAAAATAATAATCAGGTATTCAAAATAATCTGAAAACCTGCTCTGGGACACAAAGTAAATGCTGGTAAAGACACTTACTAACTCATTGTCCCTTCTGATTTAAAAGCAAAAGCTGAGAAGGTCTAAGGTTACCTCAGGTTCAGGGTCATCGTCATCAAAGTCATTGTAGGTGCTGTGGTCGGGGTTATTGGCTTTGTCCAGCAGCTCGATAGCCAGTGTCCTGCTGAGGGGCTGTGACACAAAAGGGTGCTGGAGGACAGACAGGAGACGCATCAATCAACTGATCAATAACCGGAAGACAGCATTCAATTCATGACCTAAAGAGTCTGCAAAGCCTCATGAATACAGAGCTTTGCACACGTTTGGTCTTTGGTTTGATAGACTCGTCTGTGAACGGGTGACAAAGGGAGAATTAACAGCTGAGTGGAGTCATTATTTACATTTACAGAAGACAGAATGCAACCTTTTTTTTTTTTTTTTTTTAACTTCAAAGCGATGCCAAATATATTTTATTTGGTTTTAGCAGATAGTTTTTTGTTTTTACAAATGGTCATAAGCAAATCAGATGACGGTTGAAGAGGTATCGCTGTGAAAAAGATGGGTTTGAGCTGTTCGAGACACAGATTAGAGAAGTGTAAGCCAGTGGGATAAGGGTTTAGTCTGTGTTTACATTAGCCATGTTGACATCTTGAATAAGTTTATAGTAGGCAGTCTAATCTTTTTATTTTCTGCACTGTATCGATGAATAACTCAGAGGGATATAAACAGAGCCACTTCATATGGACTTATTCAGCTGTGTGTAAACAGAAATAAATATGGCTTTGTTATCCCACTTTAAGTGACACAGTTTCTTGGAGAAAATCTGCAGAATTACATGGATTTTGTTGTATTTCTCACCTGTAACAGTTTCTCAGCTGTGGGCCTCTTCTTTGGGTTCTTGGTAAGGGCTAGTTTGACAAAATGGTGGAAATTGTTCGTCCTGTTGTCCAACAAAGAGACATAGAAAAGACATCAGCGGGAATATTCTCAATTGTATTAGTGTTTGCATTCACAAAAAAGGTGTGGAGCAACAGACACAGACATGATTGATATTATTATTTCTCACCATTTGATTTTATCTTTCAACTTAGGAGGCTGGAAATTACTTTTGGTCATCAAAAACAGAGCCCTGTGGGGAGAAGAGAAAGACAAGGATGCAACCTTTAGTCTGCAATAATATTAGCAGTAATACTGCATTTAATAAAACACATGGACAGTGAAGCAATCTATGAGAATACAATCAAAGAGAGCCACAGTCAGACTAAATGAAAGGAAATTATACAAATAGAAAAACAGAAATGAAGCATGATTCAACTTGACCACTAATCAAAAGCCATTTTAAACAAATACGCTTATGTTCTCATTCAAGCTGGGTTGTATTGATTGCCTTCAGGTTATTACAGATCTAAAACAATTGTGTATTATAGAGCCAAGTAGATTAACTATAAAACATGTAAGCACTGCAGCGGTCAAACAGAGCCTGTGTTTTGCTGTTACCTCATAGGGTGCAGGTCAAACATGGGCGGCTGTAGCTCTGCCAGCTCTATTGCAGTGATGCCCACGGCCCAGATGTCACATAACTGGTTGTAACCTCCTTTCCTCTCCACTGCTGCGACCTCTGGAGCCATCCTGCACAGAGAGAGAAGGAGGGAATGAAATGATTAGGAAAGAAAGCAAGAATGTGCGCTCACTTCTCCAACTGATACATCTGGATAATTAAATCTCTACGTACACAAATAGTACTTGAATTTCCTCCAGTATTTCCCCCTGGCTGCATCTACAATCTACTAACAGAACAGCGGCAGAATCTCACTGCATGACTTGTGTTTGTGACTGTTGGTTCTGTGGTACATACCTAGACCGTTTTGGGTCTTTTTTAAAGCAATGAGCAGTGATGTTTTCCACAACAGGTCTGAAAACCACCATTATAATGCAATGAATGTATGACCAACATTCAATAATGTATTTTGTCATACTTTTGTAGCATGATCTATGCTTCACACTCAGTTCTGAGAATTCATCAAATACCCACATTTCCAACAATTCAGCTTAAAAATATGGAAATTAAGATTCAGTTCCACTAGAATCTGCTCTAAATTGAAATCAAAATTATATGTTTCCTATCAATTGCTGTTTCTCTGTGTGTGCACTATGGATTCTACTCAAGTGCCCCGTCTCCTCTATCTGTGACTAGAAACAGCAGCTCACCAAAGATAACTGTGTCACGACTGAACATATTCACTCAAATTTACTCAGGGCTAATCAGATAACTGGGTGGGTTGGGTGATGAGGCACAACATATTCTCACAATAGTTTTTTTTTTTTTACCCCCAGTGTTGATTAATATCATTATGATTCACACTATATAATGTGGTACTTCTGCTGGTTTCAAGAGTACACTGGTAATGTTGTAAGCCTGAAAGAAGAGAGTTCATTCACCAAACTGTAGTATATTAACAATGACTGCTTGTCCTTCATCTCAGTGTAATGACATAGATGTGTATATTTTAAAAATAAAGAAATATACATAAAACAGAAGTGGTTAAAACTCAGCCGATAATCCTCTTAACAAAGACAGGAACACTCATCTCAAGAGTTTCTCAGAAAGCTTCTTTAAAACTACACACTAGTTCAGTATAAACATTTACCCTCCAGTGTGCCCAACAGACTTCCTAGTTGTACTTGCCAAATGGATAACCTGCCTGCGTTTGGAATTTCACAAGCGTCAGGTTTATTTCCTCTTTGTGATAAGGCATTAGATATTTCCTTATCAAGCACAAAAGTTTATCCCATTATCAACATAAATTTTATTGCTACCAAGGTGTAAAATTATTATATGACCCAACTGACTGGACATGTAGATTTTTTTTTTTTGGATGATTTTAAGACATGCAGCAGCAGCCGAAGCCTTTAAACTTGGTTTTACGTTCTATAACCAATCCTAATTGAAGAATTTTTGTGAGGAGTGGCCTAACTGCAAAAGGTCATGTTGGGAGTAGTACTTAAAGAGTGTTTAATACTATCTTCAGACTATGGTTAATACATAATAATAACTAACACACAGCAGATTTGTTGTATTGAAAACCTGTTGGCCTCCTTCCAGCAGACACAATAAAGAATGACAACAATAAGCTTTATTGGTCACAGCTTTATACAAAAAAAAAAGAAACAACTGTCCACTGCAAATGACATTCCATAAAAATTTCTAAGAATGTATCTGAAAAAACTATTGCATCATGATGTATCCAATATAAGCAATTATTTAATTAAAAAAAGCCAAAACTCAAAAACCTGTGGGGCTCCTGGGTCTGAGGAGGTTAAATCTGGCCTCCATTCCCACGCCTATCCATGTATCTGCAGAACACCTCCATTAGCTCTACCTGCAAACTGCATCTATTCATGTGGAGTTTAGAGGGAGCTAATGAAGACAAAACCAAGCACAACTCACCAGTATGGAGTTCCAATGAATGACTTCCTCTTGGCAAGTGTTGCTGTGATCTGGGCTGATACACCAAAGTCAGCTGTGGAGAGAACAAGGCAAAAAAAACCCCAGCAGAACGGGAGGGAGGGGGAGCAGAGAAAAGGAAACCCAGTCAGGAAAAGAGGCCACTGAAGTGCAGTCTTTTGAAGCAGAAGGTAATTGCACAGGGCTTCCATGTTCCACTCACCTAGTTTGACATAGCCGTTATCTGTCAGGAGGATGTTGGCTCCCTGTTAGAGACAAACGCAACACGGACCACAAATCACACTTCAAGTCAACTCAAATTAACTTGGAAAGCACACTCAGCACAAGTTTTCTGCAACATGGTTTGTCATTAATCAGCAGTGCTTGCAGCCATGAATCAATGATAACTTTCCAAATGCGAAAACCAGCAGCTGTGTCTAATCTTCAAGTTAAAACGCTCTTAGACAAACATGCTTATACAAGTTGTCTGTGATGTGAGGTTTCTCTGACATGTCTATTATAGTACGTATAGACTGCACTTACCTTGATGTCTCTGTGCATTTTGCCCTTGTTATGTAGGTAATATAACCCCTGGAAAGACAATCACACAGATGATGTGACTATCTGCTCTTACAGTAAGAAAAAACACCATCATAATGACAGCTCACTGAGAAACACAACACAGCTCAATATATACTGTACTTTTATCAGAACACACAGCAGCATGACCATTTCTCTGTTATTCATATAATGTTTTTCATGTTTGCTTGGTTCTGATGTATGCTTCTATCTGAATGACACATGTTACTGTAGATACATTGTGCAGGTTTGGAAATAATCATTAGACAATTGGGACAAAGTCAAAATTTGTCTTGTGCAAAATTCCAACTCAAGATAAATTAAATTGCAATTAAGAAATAAGCTTTAAAAATAATGGCAACTTCTCAATAAGAAACAATTATGAATTAAGAAGAACCGGTGTCTAGAAATAACAACTGTTCTAAGAACAGAAACAACCTGGGCATAAGATCATGTGATGATATTTTGAGGTAAAATCATGATCCATAATCTGAGTCGCATTTTTCTCACCTCGTATAACAGACAAGTTCCAACCAAACTAAGTTTTCTGCTAGTTTTCTCTGGTTTCTTGAGGCTTAGACATTAGACGTGTGATGGCTTTTGTTGTTGTTATTATCTGACTAGAAACTCCGCATTTTTTCATAATATTGACCAAACATATCACAGTACTTTTGACAATGTTGAGGCGCTGTAAACAAACACATCCACATTTTTGTGTACGTATGACTACAGCGTTTCCATTAATTACTTAGATTGTGGTGGTCTAATTTGGCCCACTGGAGTTTTATTATCAATCAATACATTTATCACACAAGTGTAAGTCAAAAGCATCTCTGAATGTCTGAGTTCAGAAGTTGGAAAGCATTATTATCTTTTCATCCAAAGAACCAAAACATGTTACACAAACTCTGCAAATTAATGTAGACTAAAACTGAACACTTTAGTGCAGACAGGTGCTAAAATATTGCTATGAATGGACTCAAATAGACTTACTAGCATAGCGCTCTGCTAGCTCTGTGCTAGCGACTATAATCCTACAAACACATAAGTTAGCAAAGTGCTCTCTGTAAAATACCATAATTACACTAATAAACAGGCCATTGAAAATAAATGTTAGCCCAGATGGAAACACATGAAAACGGTGCTGTTATTTATTTTTTTAACGACACGGTCTGTACAATTGCTCTAAAAAGTAGATCATTATTCCATATTAAGACTGATTACAATCTAAGATCATGAGATTGCACAACATTACAGGTGGTCCAAGAATTACTTCTATGTATACTCTATATTCAATACACAATGCTGCACGGATTACCTGCAGTGTCTCCCGTGACATGTAGGCGATCTGTGACTCTGACAAAGGCCCGGTTACTACAGAAATAAAACAAATAAAAGAGCAGTGAGGGAAGGGGAGAGACCGACAGCAAAAGTAAGAGGGTAGATGTAATTTACAAACACAAACTGCAAAAAAAAAAAAAAAAAGACAGCATTTATAAAACACACTAGAGATCAAAAAGTGGAGTGTGTGTGTTTTGTCTTACCGTGATAGATATCTTGCAGTGAACCTCCTCCGCAGTATTCCATACTAATCCATAACTTATCTCTCCTGCACACACACACACATACCCAAAACACACAGTCAGAACACACGCTAACACAACTACAAACACCTAATGCAAGGGACTTTTCACACACACCTTCCTCCAAGTTTTACTTTCATACATGCAAAGATACAAGTTGTTCATTCTTCCCCTCTGCAACACACACATTTAAAGCGCAACAATACCAATAGAATCTGTGCAAATACACACATATTCTTACCGTAGGTAACTGCCGAAATAGGCTACAATATTGGAGTGTTTACAGTCCTTCATCATGATAATCTCCTGCTGGACGACGGCAAAGTCCTCACCTGGGAACAGATGAATACACGCACAAATTACTATATAACTGAAAACAAGAAGAAACAAGGGTGTGTTAATACTTTACTGTATTTGTTTATGTGATACCTAATACTTATGTATGGTTTTAGTGTGGATGTATGGATGAAATCTCTATTTTCTGTAACTGTTGTCTTGGCCTGGACACGCTTGTAAAAAAGACTTTTAATCTCAACGAGTCGTTGATCCTGGTTAAATAAAGGTTAAATTAAAAAGAAAACTGAGATCAAAACTATTTTGCAATTTACAGTAAAATTATATGTTTGCACACTTTTTTAATAAACATACTAAACAGTTTGTGTTTTCCCAATCCATGTGGAATAGTACTAAGAAAAGACAACAAACAATATGGCTGGACATAAGAACTAGAAACAGGAGAAAAGACTGTTTCACTGGGGGAGTGGACGATAGATAGATAAGGTCTCAGTGGAGATAAAGTGAGGAACACAAAGAAATACAATGGGAGGTAAATGGAGGAGGAGAGATAACTCACCAGGTTCCAGTTTGATGACTTTGATAGCAGCCAGTTCTCCTGTGTTGACATTACGAGCCTAAAAGCGGGAAAAGAAAACACAAGTCAGCGAAGGCTCTCTCATTACACTGTTTGTGCTTTTTGTGCCACATCAACACACAAGTTTCTGGTTTAACCTTTTACCATCCGCACTGTTCATTGAACCAGTTCCATTTCTTATAACAGGTGACGTCTTAGACCCAAATGCAGGTACTTAATAGAAAACATTTTATATTTTTCTGTGTAAAACTACAGTTAAAATATGACTGAGAAACTAACCCTTAAATGGGTCACTGAACGGACACTCACTGCAAATGCAAGTAGTTTGATATTTCTAATATATTGCTCACAAATATTTTTAACCATTTTATTAAAAACAAATGCTGTTAGGAGATGAATAATTTGCTTCTTTTTATCTTTTCTATACATTTTAAAATAAGTTTGACCTTATGGCCAAACACCACAAGTAAAGACATTTGACCCCAGATTGATGGAAACTTCTAACCTTAAAATACATAATACACTGTTGCTCCTAAAGTCAGAATAATATTCTTTTCAGACAGATTCCTGTTTTTATTCCTATTCATACCCATCAGTATTCACCTTTGACCTGGTACCAGTCACACTTTATCATAAATAAATCAATCACAATCATTTCATGAGAAGAAGTAAAAATATTTAATTCCAGAAACAATACATACAGGTGAGATCTGTCTTTAGTGTCACTATGAAAGGAAAGTGGCTCCTATTTTCATTCACATGTACTGATAAACTGAATCCATGTTTGTACAGTTGTGCAGTACACATACATGTTCGAGGATTACATGCATTTACGTTTCTTTTCATAGTGATATGTTGGTATTATATTCCCTCTAGGATATTTAATCTTTTTCCTACAACACCCTTTCTGTTCATTTTAAAAGGGAAAGACAGGAACGCATCTGTCTTCAACAGGAAATCCAGACAGATTACCCCCTCATTCTTGAAAAGCTGACTTTTGTAGTAAAGCTGGATTTTTGCAGCATACTAAGGCACTGACAGTGATTTTCTATAAATAGTGAGCTGTGTTTACATTTAGCAGTAGGTCTGAGGCAGTGGGAGAGGAATTCGATATGAAATGTACATGAATAAAACATATCTTTTAGAGCGGAGATGTACTGTTTCACTCACAGTGCACCGTCTGACACTGAAGACCAAAAAGGAATAAATAACAAACATGTGACGTTAACCAATTACTCTGATACAACCTTGAATGGACAAAACATGTTGAAATTAGGATGTTTCATCCTTAACAAAGGAACCATTACTTCCTTTCTTTTTAATTCTTTGGTTAAATTATTTCCAAGTTGTGAAGAGAGAAACACCCCTATCTGCTCTAACCAGTATATTTATGCAACATTAGAGGCCAAAAGCCATGACATTTTACATTCTAATCTGGTCAAGCTGGTAACACATTGGAAGCTAAATGGTTATCATTAGCAAATACTGCAAATGCTCTGAATACATCCTAATAATAGTAAGTGGCCAGTTTTACATTTCCCTGATCCAAACATGCATTTGGAATATCAATATTAATCCTAAATTCCTGACATGAGAGACATGCTTATCATCATTACATTTGAGAATGAACAGAATAGGGACTAAATGGACCTTGTGGTGCGATTGTTTGGTCAGCGGCATGTTTCCGTGTGGAGAATGAACTTTCCATCTCAGCTTTTAAGCTAACGCAGATCAGAAAATAAGTCCTTAAAGTGCTTGGAAAAATGGAGATCCAAGCATTAACATTTCCACACAGGATGAAGACCATGTGAGATGATCAAAAGCTCCAGTGTGGATGTTGTAGTGAGACCGTTTTTGATATTTGTTGCGATTTTTAAAAGACGACATTAACTTCAAGAATATATATTAACGCTTAAAGAGCTAGAACTATTTTCGTGGAAAGTTTTCTCTATATTTAAACATTCCTAAGTGATTTTTCACCATTTATTTAAACACTACCCTCCGCATTTGTTTTTCAGTAAAAATCAGTTGTTTTCTTACAGTTAATTTATTGAACATGTAGATGTTAATTAAAGTTCAGAGTATATTTAATCGCTCTTAGCGAAATATATTATTAACTGAACATAAAAACACTCATTTATCAAACTACAAGGGTTCCATTGGTGAATCAATGTTGTGGAAAATGATGCATCTCCACATTAACTACAAAACCTCTTAACATCTAAATAGGTCATATCTGATGGCAATGAAAAGTTGAGCAACTGCATTTTACCTGATTTATTTACACGTATTAATAGGATTAGTGGTTCAACAGTTATTAAACATTTTAGATCAGCAGATGTTTTTGGTTGACAGCATCTGTTTAGGGCTTTAAGGGTTAAAATAAGCGTCCATTCATTACAATGGTCTTTACTTCACTTTCTAAGAAGTACAAAAAAAAAAAAAAAAAATCAAAGGAAAATAGTCTCTCACTGTACCTAGCAACACAGAAAAACAGGGGGAAAAAAGCTAAATAACTAAAGAACAACCACTGTAAAAAAAAAAACAAAACAAAAAAAACACCTCCACTGTCAATAAACGCAAAAAAACAAAAACTGAAAAACATGAAGAGAAACTGACGAAGAACAGAGGCCGTGGAAAGATGACAAAGTCTAACTCACACCAAAACAACGCTGTGGTGGAGGGAGGAGAGACAAAGAGACGCAAAGAGAAAAGAAGAGAGAAGCCGAGTGGAGGGTAGAGACAGTGTGTCTTCAGTCAGCAGACAGAGCAGAGATGACTCATATAGCGCTCAGTGCCAGTGTTGGTGGCAACAACATACAGCCTGGCTGGACTGGATTGGTTAGCTGTTATGTCTGACTGCTTGACTGAAGGCACGCCGTCTGGTGTAAACAAGACGCCGTTGGTATGATTCCCCTTTGAACACCAGCCGGAACGCATCTTCACAAATGTCTAAAAGTGAGCAAAAATATACACAAACACAACAACAGAAATCAAAGGAATTTACAGACTCAGCAAATAAAGACTGCTGTACTTATTTGGACAAAGTGGGGAAAAAACAACATATAACAACATAAAACAACTTCAGAACTAGTCAGCAAGTCAGTTTTTGTTCTGTTCTTATGTAAACTACTGTCCGAGTGTGCAATGTGGAAAACTCATAGCAGCGCCATCCATCATAAAAAATGTGGGATGACTAAACCAAAAGCTTATTATTATTATTATTATTATTAAGGGTTGGTACACATTTTTCAAGGTGAAATTCAAGCACTTTTAAGGGTAATTT
>JAPQRQ010000008.1:14419475-14429926 GCA_037367365.1 Apogon talboti
GATAAAGGCCAAAACAATACTAGTCACAAAACACCAGCGATGTCCAGTCCCGTCTCTGTCCGATAATGGAACTAGGGGAACGGGTAGCAACTCACACCCTGTGTCCATTAGCGCCAACATATAGAATACAAGTATTAAAGTCAAATTACAATAGGCGAAATATAAGTTTTTCCTCTGTCATTAAAGCATGTTGGAGATATACCAGGACGTTGTGACTCCGCTACCAAAATGAACAATGTTGCGATGTGTCCGATAATGGAACCCGCTCAGCTTTGCTTGCTGCAGCTTTACCTTGTACACATCTCCGTATGTGCCGCTTCCTATCCTCTGGATCAGCTCGAAATCCTCCTGCGGATTCCGCCGGGACAGGTCGACACTGGAGTTCATCATTTCCACTGCCGTTTAGGGCGCCGATCGCGCACGGTTGACGGACCCCAACGATGTACGAAAACAAATATTTAGGAAAAACATACGGCGTCAGAAAATTCCAGCCCGATTCCACTGTAGCTCCAACATGGCTTCCACTGCGCAATGAGCATGCGCAATGGACATCATGGCGTACCTTCTCCATGGTCTGAACCAGGCAGATGGGGCTATTGAATTTTGCATTCATGAAACCTATTATTAAAGAAAATTTGGTGACTTAAAATAATATCAGTGTCATTGTAAAGAAATATTAGTTGATTACTGTTTTGTTTGTGCTGAGAAAAACTCGAGGGGTGAGGGAAAACCCACTCATTTTAAACCCTGTTTTCACTAGTTAAAATGTGTTTGCACTTTTACTTAAACTCAAAGGAAACGTCCACATCTGTAGGGGATCTAGAACAGTTGGAAAACCACAATTGTCTGGCTGAAAGTGAATGCAGCTCCTAAGCCCTGTGTGGCCCCTCAGTGTAAAAGTGGGCTAAGCAGGGCTAACAGTGCCAGATGGCAACATGGTACAATTGGAGTTGGTTTATATCATTAATTACTCAGTCTTTACAATATGGAATAATATTTTTCATTGATGATCAACAAACTTATTTGATAAGGGACTAGCATGTACAGATGTATTGTCATAGCAATGATATCCTTATTTTATATAGTTTCATTTGTCAGCCACTTATCTATAGTAAAACTAGAAAATCTAAGTGGGTAGGAAATCACTGGAAAAACTAGACCCTGTGGTTCATTGTCATTGAGATCAGTTAAGTGTATGGAGGTGTGTTGACAACACCCTCTGCCACTAAACAGGAAAAACTGCACCACACTTCAAATCACGTCACATCGTTTTTATTTGATACTTTCATGAGTCTTCTATACTGTATGTAAAAAGTGTAACAAAAATTAAGTAATCACTTAATACACGAGTTCCCTGTCTTGACATATTTGTGTATGAGTCCGTCTATTGTTCCTAAGCTGACCCTCAGAGTTGTGTCGTGCCTCAGAGAGGACATGCGACGAGGCCTGTGGTGTGTCCCAGTCTGAGGTTCTGCTCCCTGGGTAGATGATAATTCGATATTGTGGCCTTTGCAAGTCTGCTGCTTTGTAGAAGACACCGCAACAGATGGACAGTCTTGCGTCTCAGTTTGAGGCTTCATTTCTTGGAAGGAGTTTGGTTCGATGTTATCCTGTGCCTGGAGTTTTTTCAGTAGACTCGATAACTGGGGACTCAGGAGGAGAACCAACGTACCACCAACACACAGGACTCTGACACACAAGGCAAACAGAAATGTAATTAATTAATATAATGGTAAGTTATGACTTTTTTAGAGTTTTTATTACAATAAAAAGTATATAACTACAATAGTTAAGACTGAAGTGAAGCTGTACATTTGAAGGACAAAGAGAGAATTAGAAATACAAACATTCTGGACAACAGTAGTAGAAATATTTTCATTTGCCATCACCCTCAAATACAAATACAATACTTATTTCACATTTTCTGGAAGTTTATTATTTAAGTCTAATGAGCTCTACTAGGGTTTGGTGTACAAGTCCTACTGCAATATTGTCTTTTGAGTCTAATGCTTGTTATCAAGGGAAATGCAGATATAACTCATTCATTGACTAGTCTATCCCAGCTACCAGCGGGTAAAAGTAGGGTACACCCTAGACGAGTTGCCAGTTCATTGCAGGACTGACATACAGACAACCATTCACTCTCACATTCACATCTATGGGTTATTTAGATTGAGCTGTTAACCTATTAAATACATGTCCTTAAATGGTGACAGAGTACCCAGAGAAAACCCATGAAGTCATGAGGAGAACATATAAACTCCACACAGAAAGGCCCTGCCTTAAAATATGTGTGTATTTTTTCAACTCAAACATTGGCACCTAAATAACCCTCCAATAACCGGAGGGATGGAGGTTCAAATCCTGCTCTGTTCTAGTCATGTTCTTTTGTGTCTTTAGGCAAGACACTTGACCCACCTGACCTCCAGTGTCACACTGGTGTATGAATGCGTATGAATATTTGGTGGTGGTCAGAGGGGCCTTTTGGTGCAGATTGTCAGCCACACTTCCGTCAGTCTGTCCCAGGACAGCTGTAGCTACAGGTGTGGTTTACCACCACCACCAGTATGTGAATGTGTGAGTGAACGAAGAATGGATCAATAATGTAAAGCACTTTGGGTGCCATGAAAAGTGCTATAGAAATCCAATCCATTAATAATAATAATAATAACTGGTGCATTGGCCCATGGGGAACTATACATTCTAGATCCTAATACAGTTCATTCCTTTACTATCTTGGTAAATTCCACTGACATTTTCAGTTGAATAACCTCTCAGCTGGCATGTCTGTTTCTGCACATGAACTCTGACATCATGGCAACGCGGCCCTATTATTTATCTGTTGCTAAGTAACCCACTTCAATGATGATTCCATGATTCAATGTGATTGTAAGGCTATTATATTCCAAAATTACTAATATCTCCCAAAATATTGGTCCTATCAACTTGCTGTTTTCACCAGTCTGATCCTTGACCCAAAATACATAAGTACTCCAAAGGGCAAAGGCCAGATCTGTCCGGTTTTTCAGTTTTAAAGCGGATACACACACACACACGTACATACACACACACACACACACACAGAGGTCACTTGGTTTTTAATATATAGATAATAAACTAGAATTAAAATATCCAAATGTTTTTTTAAATGCCCAACTTTCATTTTGCTTATTCTTTGCTCAGTTTCTCTGAATCTAAAATATCACCATACATACTTTGAACTATTAAAATGCAGCCTTTTTGTGATTATATAATTGCACCGGCTGACACTATGTTTCAATTAATTGTGCTTCTCCAACCTCCACTGATGTGTAAAGTGACATAGACAACATACCAGAACTACACACACACACTGTCATTTCCTGTAAAATTGGCAGATAATGTTGCTGGACATTGAAAACCTACACACAGAGGCACTAACCTCTCCATCTCAATAAGGATGAGTGGCAAGTTGGCAGCCATGTCCGTTTTAGTGCCAAATTTCCTGCCAAATGGAAGGTCACACACAACAGCATCTACGCTAGCACTCTGCAAAGGTAGCGCTGCACACAGGGGAAGATGAGCAAAGAGAAAATTTAATATATAACAGCAGAGTCCACATTCAGTCACACTTATTCCACTCCAGAAAGTCATTTTTGTTCTACAGCAAATATAACTGAATTATAATTAATCAAGTATGGATAATCTGGTGGTACCCAAACTATGACATTATTATTCAGATCTATAGAATCTAGAAATGAATATGCAATCTGTTGCAATGCACAACTTACTGTATGTCACTGTGGTTGGTATGATCACATCAACAAAGGATCATTTCATGCTTAACCTACCCATCGATGAAGCTTTTAGTAGTTGTATTCTGTTTTCCAGTCCTGCAAATGCTACGTTCTCATTGGCCTTCTGCAGCTGCCCTTCATCAATGTCCAGCCCCAGAAAACAGGCGTCCTGAAGAACTCATTCAGAGAGAAGAGGCCAAATTATCAACTGTTGCTCCCAGTTGTGTGTTATATTTAATATTACTATAAAACTATATTCTAATGTTTTAAGTATGCTTGTGTTTCACCTGTGAGAGGACTCGTTATATGAATAATAAACAAACCAATTAATAAATCAACTACAACTGGGAAAAAATATTGTCACATAAATTCTTCTTCCTCATAACATAACAATAAGTTATGTTAAAAAAAAGTATATATATTTGCATTTAACATTTTCATCCAAGCATACATCTGCTCTAAACATGTTTCTGTCTTTACCTGGTACTCTTTTGCGGCCTCTATTAAGATGGTTCCCACCCCACACATTGGGTCAACCACACAGAAACCCGGCTGGACACATGAGAAAAACACATACAGTATTAAGCAGGTAATTAAATCACTCACAAAATATATTTTAGTGCCAAAACACACAGATAAACCTGTTAACAGTAAAACAGATGAGTGATGAAGTAAGACAGTGTGGGTGTTTGTACCTGTATGTGGGCCATTGAGGCCAGAGCCCAAGCTACTGTAGACCTCAGTCCTGTAGTTTTGATGTAGCCCCGGTTAGCAAGAGGCAATCTGAAGGAAACAGGTAGGAGAACATAATGATGCATATGTTAATTCTAATATTTTTTTTTTCTGTTTAATTCAGATAAAGAGTTTCAGTCAATTACCTGGTCAGTGGAATTCCCAGCAGGCACTGGTCATCACTCAAATACATATTTACCTGCAATAGTGAGGTGAGGTGAAGATATTTGTTATAAGCTAATGCTCATACATACTTAAGAGTGACGGAGGTGGACTGCACACTGTAGGAACTTGCCTCCAACTGTGGATTTCTGAGGTCAACCTTCCATCCCAGCATTCTGCTCAGACTCGATCCTATCACTTGGCTCACCTGCTGTATTAGATGTAACACACAGAAACATTATTAAAAACTTATTTCATTTATATATGAGACAGATTCCTCCAATAGCAAACCTTTTTCATATTTAAAATAATTCTATCCAAAAAAATATAGTGGAAATTTGATATTAACGTTCAGCGGTTCCATCTGTTTAAAGCACCGTTGCTCATACATTTTTCATTGATGCTTATTCCTGTCCAGACTCTTAAGGGGCTTCAGCCTGTCCCAGCAGACCCTGGATAAGTGGCCAGTTCATTGCAGGGCTGACATATGAAGACAGAGGGGCAATTTAGAGAGCCTAATTACATGTGTTTAAACTCAGGATGGAGACTGCAGCACCCAAAGGAGAGACCATACACGGTCTGAGGCACCAGCCGGTCTGCTCTGACCCTTGAACCCAGGACCTTCTTCCTGGTGGTTCTGCTATCTCTGGTCCCAGCACATTAGCCTAGCCTCTGCACTATGTTGCCTGCAATGTCTTTATTTGCAAATAGATCTGCACACTGCCTACAATACATTTATTTTGAGTAAAAAAAGCAGCAACTAAATGTCTACAAGTAAAAGTAAATTTAAACTCTTCCTTAATTCTAAGCTTTTTAGTAATAATAGTAGCAATATTAATCCAGGTCCCTTAATCTGAATACCACTCGCTATTAAAACAAATAGAAGAAGAGGAAGAAGAAGAAGAAAAACAAGAAGAGGAAGAAGAAGAGAAAGAAGAAGAAAGAAGAGGAAGAAGACAAAGAAGAAGAAAGAAGAAGAATGTTCTGAGCCACTATAGAAACATGACAGTGAAGGGCAACCCATTCCCTCTATAGATATACACAACCCATCACCAGCCCATTCAGGTGATTATACACTAATGAAAATACAATCACCCACAGAAAATTCAATTTGTCTAATTAGATCATCCTAAATACCCCTAAATCTTATACACTTTACCTGTAATAAATGATAGCAAACAGCAGCAATGTTTCTACTTTCCTTCTTTCTAACAGGATGTCAATTTCTAGATGTGTCCTCATTCATTGTGTGTTTACTAGTGTCATGAAACAAGCTCAGATACAAATAAAGTAATCTGCAGATCATCATGATCTAAAAATGGCATTTAAATAGTCAGTTATTTATCGTAAAGGCACAAACAGGTACAAACAGAGATGTTGTATGTTGTGGTCAAATTCATCTCAACTTCCATTACCTGTGTGCTGAGGTATCGTGCCAGACCACCACTACACTTGCAGCTGATTCTAAAAGAGACTGGAAAAGGCAGCTGTGGTTTGTCCCTGCTGGGCTGCAGTAGTGTCTTATCTCGACCTGCAGTGGTCCTCCCTGGATTTCATTAAGACAAAAAAACAAAACAAAAAGCGTCAGTAGAAATCAAATGATGCAAGCCTTGATGAAATCTAAAAAAAAAAAAAAAAAAGCATCTATATCATTACCACTACTTGTGTTTTCCTCATCCATCTCAACCCCTTCATCTTCTTTCTCCTCCTCTGATGTTTTTCTCTTCTTCTTCGAGGTTTCTGCTCCATTCTGTCCGTCACTAATCCTCCCAGTCCTGCTCTCCTCGTCCCTCTGTTCCTTTGTAGTTTTTCTGAATTCCCCATCGCACTTTTCTTTCTCCTCCCTGTCCTCCTTACTCTTACTTGCCTCCTCCCTTTTCCTTTTCACTCCCACAACAGTGCTTGGTGTGCATTCAGGAGTTTCTCTGTCCGTTAGCTCCCCCTGCAGACGTTTCCACATCATTACAGCATGTGTCCATTCATTCAGGTCAGCCAACAGCCTCGACTGCAGCAGATAGGCTGCCTTTGCTAAAACAAAAAAAAAAACAGACACAACACAATAATAATAACTAATTGTAAAAGGCATTAAGCATTTAGTCACTTGATTTATATGTTTCAGTGAAGTGCAATGATTGATTATCATTTAGAAATCTGTCATTGAAATCAGATATTTGTGATTGTGATTTTTACAGCAGGAGTGACTGAGAAGGAGCAGTCCATTACCAAATGACTCATATAAAGCAAAATATGGAACAAAAGGTATTAATGCACTTAAAAAGAAATAACTTGGCTACTGTGCCATAGAACTGGTTGGTCCTGTACCTGGGCTGGTGTGAGGAAACAGCTTTAAAGGTGAGTCTTGTTTCAACAAGAGGAATAGTCTCTCTGCAGCCTTTAGCCTCCTGATTGTATCGATCCCTGCAGAAGAGCTGAAAATCACTTTTCCCGGTAAATTACACACCTGGACAAACCACAAATGGTAAAGTCAGTTCATGAAAAACTTCACAGTCTAAATGACACAAGTTAAATCTCACCAGACTCTAACATAGAGCCTCACAGATGATGATTTCTGAGTTTTACACCAATAATGAATCAAAAAATGGTAAGGATATAATTAACACGTAGGCTATTGTCTGCAGTATTTCTGGTGTCTTTGATATTCTGAAAGTTTTTACAGTTAAATGGGATGAAATTAAATTTGCGTGGAAAATTTGGTGGAATTTTGTTATTTTACTTGCACTTTCTATGGGTATGTTTTGTCGTTGTAAAGGTACGAAAACTAAGTAATTTGACATATGTCCTCTGAAATATAGACAAAATTGAATGTTTTATTTTGGACATGTATAAAACACAATACAAACACCAACAAAATTTAATTCCCAAAGCAAATTATCACCAGAATAACAAACAGCTATAACAAAAAAATATATATTTATACTATTATACACAAGAAATGCTTAATATAATTTAAGTCTTATTTATACATCTGAAAAGGAGTGAGAAGTAGTAAATGCTTATTTAATTTCACCCCTTTTCCCTAAATCATGTGCTACAATTTTTCACCCAAGATAAAAACAACAACACAATAACAACTTTTTTTTTCTTTTTCCCCCTCACCCAAACAATAAATCGAAGAAACCATCAATATTCAAACACTTTGGTCCGGATATCTTGTCAAAATTATCAGTTTAAATTGTGTTATATTTGTGATAAGTAATGCTCATTTACTTTTCTTTCTTTCTCTTTTCTTAATCTGTGTGACATAAGCAAATATGGACATATTACACATATTAAAAACAGTTTAACTTTCCCTTTTTGCTGGACTGACAGACAAACAGTAAATCATCAGAGAGCAATGAAAAAACAAATCAGGACAAAAACAAACGAACCACCTTAAATACATGACAAACGGACATATACTGTATATTAACATATTCCAGTACTAATATAAAGTCTGTTTGGACTGAGTCACGTGTCCTGTATAATGAAACCACACTATGATGGATTACTTCATTGTATTAGTTGAATTAGTATTAGTCTCCTTTTCGCCATGACCTCTAAATGAGATGAAAAATATTTCTTATACGTCTTTGCAGTGTTCCATTATTCCACATACTTTCTGTGAACAGTTTGTGAACTGTGAACCCTGTGTTTATATTATGTCTGTACTGTCTTCAGTGTCATCCTTGAAACCAAACCACTCACATCTTCAGCCTCCAGCTTCTTCTTCAGCTCTTCAATTACGAACATCTCCATCCCGTTTCCGGCGGTACAGAAATACCGCACCAACCCTCTCTTACTGCTCGGTCCGGTCATTATTCTGTATTAAACCCTCACTGCTCCATGTCAATCGCCATATTGTCTGATTTGTTTAGAAGGGAAACGGAATTACGTCCTCAGGCTGCAGTGGAGGCCCTTGTCCATCAGGGGTCTCTCTTACACCAATGTAACAAACCAGGAGCTACATTTTATTCATGGTAACATTTGTCACTGAGTGGCTGTATTAATGTGTAAACTTTAATGCTATCACTTTATTTGTAATAATGGCCCGTTAATGCGGTACAACAGCACAAATAGGCTATCATCACAACAAAGCTCGTATTTCTTATTCATTGTTAATAAATGGGCTGAAGTGAAAGCTCTTAGCAGCAACACATGCATGCACACACACATTTTTCCAGAGCCAAAACAGCGAGTCAGACTCTGCATGAAAATTTACATATTCAACATACAGCAGTACACGTGCATCTGAAACACTGTGTTTACTCGAGGCTGTTTTGAACAGGTGTTCTCTCAAAGTTAGAAGAAAAGGCCCTGCAGCACAAATAAGGGCATTCACATAAATCATTACACACACACACACACACACACACACACTTTTCTTTCTCGCTGAATTCCTAGAGATATGCTATCCATCCGCTCCATCTCTGTGTCACTCTGTGAGTCTCTAAATCCTTCCTTATCTTTGTCTCTGCATTTCAAGCCCTTTTGCTCTGCCTCCCTAACACTTTAATCTCCATCTCTTCTCTGACATTTTTATGACCCCAAACATATTTAATCCCTTTACTTTATTCGATGAACACTGTTAGGCTTGTTCCCTTGCTCAATAAACCCCTCAAAATACGACAGGCTCATGTAGCCTGACACAGTTCCGTCCATGCTCATTATAAATAATAAGAATTATGCAAAAGATTTTTGCGTGGGACTCAGGATTGATTTAATTTAGTCTCCAAGGGGAATTCAACTTGGGGTAGTGTATAAAATCCATCTCCTATTGCTAATTGCAACAAACCTGTAGCTATTTTCTTGCATGATTTTGTACAATCCAGTATATAAACAGTCTGGCTGAAAAAGTTTCACTCACTAATATTTAATTGGATCATCTTTAGCTTTGATTATAGCATTATTCCCTGTGGTATCATTTCAGTAAGCTTCTGCAATGTCAAAATATTTATTTCTGTCCGTAGTTGAATTAACTTTTGGCCACTAACTTGTACTGATGATGGAGGAGTTGGACGTCTGTATGAAGTCTTGTTTCACAAATGCCAGAGATTCTCAGTGGGGTTCAGGTCTGGACTCTGTGGTGGCCAATCAATGTGTGAAAATGATGTCTCATTTTTCCTGAACCTTTACTTCACAACTTGAGCATGATGAATTCTGACATTGTCTTCTAGGAATATGTCTGTGTCATCATGAAAGGAAAAATTCTGTCCATCCAGTATATTCAGGTTCAGCCGACCTCATTTAATGGACACAACGTTGCTGAACATAGACCTGAATCAACCCCAGATCATAACACTGCCCCCAAAGGCTTGTACTGTAAGCACTAGGCATGATGGGTAATCACTACATCCACCTCTCATCTCACCCTGATGTCTATTACTCTGGAACAGGGTCAATCTGGACTCATCAGACCACAACCTTTTTGCTGTCTAATAAATAGAAGCCTTTTTTCCCAACCAACCTCACTTTAAGTATAAAGTGAAGGTTTTCCTCACTTTGCATATGTGGAAATGCTTTTAGTCTTACTTGATTTCACCAAAGCTTTTAGTAATCTAAGATCTTTTTCTCATCATATTTCTTCCTTGAGGGCGGCACGGTGGTGCAGTGGGTAGCACTCGTGCCTCACAGCAAGAAGGTCCTGGGTTCGATCCCAACACTAGTTGGTGGGGCCTTTCTGTGTGGAGTTTGCATGTTCTCCCCGTGCGTGGGTTCTCTCCGGGTACTCCGGCTTCCTCCCACCATCCAAAAACATGCACTGATAGGTTAATTGGTTAATCT
>JAPQRQ010000008.1:14434714-14445729 GCA_037367365.1 Apogon talboti
TGGTGATGAGCTGATCATTAATTGAACCAGGTGTGATGGAAGAGGGAAACATCTAAAACATGTAGGACAGCGGCTCTCTAGGACCGAACTTGCCTACCCCTGGTCTATACAAACTGGTGTCCTGCTCAGCTTCAAAAGTTATAACAATAAGAAACAGTTAGATGATGACAAAATACTGTTCATCATTTTTAAGCAGTTCACTCATCTAACATCTTTTCGGAGCCAGATGGTAGGAAACAGGTTCCTGGAAATGTGCAATTAAGCATGTTGTGACTATTTTTCCCCCAGCTACAGAGAGATATTGGAAACAGGGCCCCCACCTATCTGAGGGATCTGATTGGCCGATTATCAGCCTTCTCAGACGAGCCCCGACTGGCTGGGTTGGTGGGACTAGTGGTGTCTATGGTGATCGACATGGTGTATACATCATCACGGCGGCCATTGGGAGTGAAAGAGAAGTCATCTGGGTCATCGGCATATCAGGTAAAGCCATTTGGATACCAGTTAATGATACTGTTTGCAATACATTTCATTGGATTAACTTCTATGATCATTAGAGGGTCTGTGAGCTCCAGGAGGTGATGGAGGAGTACCTGAAGCGCTGCAGAATCAACTTGACTGACCAAAACAGGCTGATGCAGGACACAGTCAGACTGGAGGCCCAGCTCAGTCTACATCTAACCCAGCTGAAGACTTGCCTGTTGAGGGGAGACTGTGACTCCAGGTGAGGAGAGACGTGGTCCAAGATACGGTCTGTGCCAGCAGTGCAACAGCTGAAAGAGATGTGGGAGAGTTATGGAGCAAAGAAAACTGCTGTTCACAAAAAGTAGAGTTGGCCATAAAAGTGAAATACTGAACAAAAGATGTCAGAGGACAGCTGAGTGGAACGATAGAGGGGAGGCTGAACAATAGGGCTCAGTGTACTACAAAGGAGTTGCCACTAGTACATTGAATTAAGACTGAGCTAGTGCAATGCAGTGGTTAAAACGCAATGGGTATAATGGCACTTTTGCTCCTTCACTGCGGGTTCCTTCAGGTCTCTGAGGCAGTGGGCCAGCGGAGCAGCTTTTCACACCCAGATGCTGGTTCATCTGGCCGCGCTAGAGGACAAGGCCGAGCCCCTGGCGGCAAGGGCTGCACTGGACCACTACAAGGAGGACATTACACAGATCATACCGGTCTACAGGTAACACAGCCGACTGAGTAATCCAATTTAATGCATGTAAATACAGTATCTGGTCGTAATGATGAGCTCTTCTTAACCAGCGTGTCTGTTTTGTCTCTCAGGTGTTATCTATGTGATCCACACATTGCTCTGTTTGCCTGTGTGGGTTGCTAACGGGGACAAATGTGAAACAAATATTATGAAAGTAGTTCCTCAGTCTTAAAATGCATGAGTCAGAAGTGGTGTACTTTTCACTGATACTACAGACATTGCCGAGTAGGGGTGGGTATCACAGAGTAACTCACAATACTATGGCTATCAAGATTGCTGATGTATAGTGATAGTAACACAATACAGCAATTGTGTGATACTTTATACATTGCAAGACATTAATATACAAAACATAATGATGACTGTTCTGCAAATGGGGCAAAAGCAGGAAGTATGTTTTTATTTACTGTATTATATTGTCACTTCCACAAAATTACAGACTAAAGTAGTGTGTGTAGAGCTTAGTTCCATTTTAACATACACACACAGTCTAAGAAATAGTGACTGAGAAGTTACATTGGCTGTTTCAAGTACTTTTGTCAAAAAGTTGATAGTTTGGGGCCAGTTAGATACAGTATATATTGCATACATTGTGTAATGCAATACAATAATCCATAAAGATTAATTTTTCCAGCCCCTGTTATCAAAGAGTATTATAGTAAAAGTGGTTAATGTGTCATCCAATCTGCTATGGTACAAGTACTCTAGTCTGTTCGTTATATGAAAATGTCACATAAAACTGTTAAATACTGTGTGCATTTATGAATCATGAGACATTTGTGAATTGTTCCGTGTGCATTTATGAATTATGAAATATTTGTGAATATTTCTGTGTGCATTTGTGTACCCTTCTGTGTGCATTTATTATTTATGAGACTGTTCTAACTCCATAGTTAAGAGTCTGTGTCTAAAGGAAAAATGATCATATAATAAACAACAACACTCTAAATTTCCATTTCTTCTTGCCATCCTGTCTTCACCCTCCTCTGTCTCTTAAGGCGGTACAAGTCCAGTACAGTGAGTGTAGTGAAACGCCGAGGTAGTCTTTTGGCATCATGTGAACCGTCCAGTGAGATACCAGAGGACGGGGCCATGACAGGCATCACAGTGACCGACAGGGAAAGTGGGAAAAACGTGACCATTCCTTTGTCTGTCATGGAGAGAGAGACAGGTAGGCTTTCTGGGAGTAATCCAACAATTTCAGTGTATGATTATGTGGTATGACCAAATGACAACATCAAATAACCACACTGACTGATTAGTTAAAGTCAGTTACACTGCTTTTAACTGAACTGGTGTAAATTTCACAGGGAGAGGAACAACAGTCGGTGTGACTGATGGCACCTCCAGTCCTGTGGCCTCTTCCCTGAACCTGGACCTAATCACCTCAGATCAGTACGCCCAGGCATACTTGGATTACTTGTTCTCAGATAAGGGCCCCGTGGCCGAGCTGGAGAGCCATTTCACCAAGGCCAGTGACAATCTGAGCACGCTCACAACTGGACCGCAAAGCACAAGCAGAGCAGGAATGAGTAATGCGATAGAACCAAGCGACAGAGTGCATTTTAAACACTGTGCAGAGGGAATATATATAGAACAACCAGCAGATGAAGGGGGCAAAGGTGAGGAGCAAGACGGAACGCAGAATAGAGGAGCAGGAAACACAGATGGCTGTCGAGATGAAAGTTTGAAGCTTAGCATTGTGGAGACGCAGCCAGATGAGAGTCTGAGTCAAGGTCCTCACGGTACAACTGAAGAAATGCAATGAAAGGAGCCGTGTCATTACACTACCTTAAACACATCACTGAAGAGTCACATTAAGCTAAAATAAGAATAACGAAGAATACTTAATTTATTTCGAGAGCTTGCACTGATTTAATTCGAAGAAGAAATGAATTTGTACGCACTTCTATTCATGACTCATGTACTATCAGTCGTGTCCAAGTATTTCATTAGTTTTTTAAGATGAATTATCGGTCATGTCGGATTGAAGTTCATACATTATGGATGATTCTTTTGCCTTCCTTTGCTAGTTTCAAGTGACAAACACAGAATCGGTGCCTGCCGTGTGAATGTTAAATAGTTT
The DNA here is from genome assembly GCA_037367365.1 of Apogon talboti. NCBI lineage: Eukaryota > Metazoa > Chordata > Actinopteri > Kurtiformes > Apogonidae > Apogon > Apogon talboti. Next base: position 14,438,017 of record JAPQRQ010000008.1, read on the forward strand.
CACCAATCAGATGAAGCAGCTCAGGACAATCCCCTAAAACTCAGGACCCCAGTTCAGAGCCCAGCTAGTTTTCATGCTTTTTGTTTTTCCCTGAATGCTTAAACCTTAACAGTGATTCTTGAAACACTGTCTCCAAAACCTTTAACACTACTAGCATTTACCAAAGGTACCAAACTGAATGCACTTTCTGTGCTTTACACTCAGTTTTTCGTTTTATATCAGTTTTTGCAAACATGTAATCACTAGTTTCTATGCATGTGATGTGAAAGAACAACACTTGGATTTTCTTTTTTGTTTTGTTTTGTTCTGCTGCACTTTTGTTGTTTGAAGAGTGAAGAAAAATAAAGAGTGTCTTCTCCATATTTGTGTTGGAACATTGTTATTCTCAGAACACATAATACTATACTTTACAACAAAACTGTATCAAAGTAACTGCAACACTCTGCCTTGTACACAAAAAAGTGAAAATAGTTTATGTTCAGACTATTGGTAGAATATTGTGTGAAAAATACATTTTCACTGACACAGCATAAGTATATAGAGTTATACATATTTAGACAAAGACATGTTTAAGTCTGTGATCCATCTCTGAGTTCTTACTGGTTGTTATTACAGCAACCTTAAGCCTTAACATTAAGTAGAGGCTTAAAATCATTTTCCAAAAGTCGAAATAAAATATCTTTACCTCTTATTTTTTCTTTCTTTTTTTTTTTTTACCTTTTACTGTGACAATATGATTTATTTTTGATAAATAAAGTGCAACTGGGACTCATAAATAGGAATAAAAAGTAGAATGTGTCTGAAAAAAAAAAAGATTCCATGGACAACTGTGTATAATATAATTTCATATAATCACTTTGAAGAATCTGGCAACGTCCCTATTTGAGCAGTGCTGAAACCACAATTTAAATTAAGAAGTTTATGGCCTCCAAATTGTAGCCTTTTGAGTTTAGCAACTCAGGTTTCTATGGTAACTGACTGATACTGTATGAGAGATATTTCCATGTTCTGCATAACTATGTCTGCATCACTGACTACTGAAAGTAAAGCTTTTCTGTGAAAGTCATGCACATGTTTAACCTATTACATCTTATCCATATTTGCTTTCATACTTAATGCAGCATCGGTTTTTGGTTTTCACCTCTGACACCATTAACATAAATTAAAAAAAACACCAAATATGCAAAAATATTATTATGAATGACATGGAACGACTTCCTACAGCAGACGCCGAAGGTCAAACCCACCTACAGTAGTTTTTTTTTTTTTGCACTATACAGGTACGAGAAAGGTAGGCTTAAAAAAGGAATATTTTGAGTGATGTTCACTGGAGAGACATCACTTTTTTTAAAAAGTGTTTCACACTTAGAAAGGTTGAAAGGATGCTTTTTCTCTCAGTATTATAATGTGTTATGCAGCAGGTGGGCGAGCTGCACAGGAAGGAGCTCTTATGTGGCGTGGCTGGCAGCACTGTGTGAATGTCAAGCCGGGAGAGAGTGCGTATGTCTGCGTGTGTGTGTGTGTATATTTGTGTGTGGGTGTGTTGGAGAGAAAGGAGTTGAAGAGTGTATTAGACTAGAAAGAGAAGACGACTTAGGTGACAGTGTTAGAAGGAGAAACATGCAGAATATGTCAAGGTTGTGTGTGAGATAGAGTGAGGGAAAAACCCCAATAAACCCAAAAAGAGGATTATACTATCACATGACTGACAGTTCACCTAGATGGGAAGAGTCCTGGTTCACCATCTTCACTGCTATCAACACCATGGCAGTTGTTTTTTTGAAAATTAAAGAAAGTAAATCATGAAGACATTAGACCATTGGTTCTCAAACTGTGGGGCAGGCCACCTGAGGGTTTGGGGGTGGGGGGGGGTAGGAGGCAGAACTAATGTTTTGGCGTCTGTGTCCCCAACTCATTTTAGGGACGTAGACAAAACAAATCCACTGCCATGGTGATCTCTCAGTTGACTAGCCACAGACTGTAGAGTTAGAGAATGGATTAGTATTTAACTGGAGTGAAAATAAGGCATTTCTGTTTTTGTGCAATGTAAAACAGGCTGATTGCAGCCACTGATGTTGTTAAAACTCAACTTTGTTAACAAATATCTGTTGTTCTAAAAAAAAAACATTTATTGTTAGAATTATAACAAGTTAATTGCACATTTAATATTTTCATTTGGAAAAGAATTGTCTCAGGGAGCAATCTTGTTGAGTTTATTTGTATAGTTTGAGCAAAAATATAAGTTGTTTTTAATTTGCACAACAAATTACTCAAAGAAAAGCAAAAGGACCATCGGAATGAATACATTCAATAAATATCTCTACAATCTGATACACTGGTGTCTAACTTAAGAGCTCTTTATTCTAAACACTCTAATGATTATTTTAGGTCTTTTTAAAAATATATATTTTAGTAGAAATACTACAAATAGCCCCTCTAAAAATCCCAATAACCCCCAATAAGAAATCCCCATAATCCACACAACCCATTCCAGTATGATAGTGGACAGTGTCAGCCTTTTCTACACCACTATGTGTGGAGATACTGATCAAAAATGAACATAATGTTTCAGACATGGGCCAATCCATTTCAATGTCGAAAATGAACCCCTTCCTCTACATGAGGCAGGTGCATTTGATTTAAGCCAAAGGGTAAAATCAGTGATGGCTTTATCAAGAGAAAGAAGTGATACAAGTGGCTTTTATATACTGTGTGTGTGTGTGTGTGTGTGTGTGTGTGTGTGTTCAGATCTTGCTAGCTGTCTATGAGTCACGCTTCACAGCTCCAATTACTGGTCTCTGCTGTGCTAATGCTGTCTGATTGGTGTTATTACCCTCTCCCTCTCTCTTTTATTCTTTTATTCCCTCTTTCTTTTTTTCTTTTCCCCTACTGGCAATACGATTACTGTGATTTTTTGGTTCATTGTAATGTGAATCGGCCTGGACTGATTGCACAATAATGAAAAGCAGTACATGAATTGTACACACACCCGACAACATAAAATGTGGTGGTCTGAATGGTCTGAATATTGATCATTATTGCTGTCTTGCATTGCTTTTACTTGTGTTCATTCTGTTTTCTCCGTTCATACCGGCTGTCCAGTCTTGAAACTACCGTTATCTCATCGATAATCAGTTGTTTGGAAATCATCATCTCAATCAGGGAGACAGAAATCCCTCATCCAGACACACACACATAGATGTTTTCTACAAAGAAGACAAACGTAGCTTAACAACATTGCTTATTTTTCTTCGTATATTATCTATTCCTAGCAAAATACCTCATTTTGTATTGATTTACTGGCATGGCAAAACTTTTCTTACACGGTCTCTTATACAAGAAGACAATGAATAATAGCCAACGAATATATTTTAGTATCCTGAATAGGTAGATGAGCGCCCAGACTACATTCAAATCAATCTTGCGCGCTATTCTTATTACAGAGATGCAGACTCTTTACCGTTACTGTACTTATTTTCAAGTTCCTGCATCACTGTCTCCACTTCTCTGTTTATGCACTCCAACTATCAGATGGGACATTTGCAGATACAAGGTTGGAGGTCACCACTACATCTAAAATAAAAATTCAAGTATGGTCAGGGAGGTTAAAGTGCTTCTACCTGAGCTACTTTGTTTATGTGGGAGGGGATAAAGGTACCGTCAAGCGCCTCTGTGTCTGGATCTGTGTGTCTGTGAGTAATTGACACTGTCTCCCCTCTCCAGCTTTAAGTTGATGTATATATGCAGCTACGTTTCTGTGCATCCATGCTGTGATTCATTCTTGTGAACATGTCGCTGCGGCAACAGAAAATCGCCACGGTAACTCGACATCATCACACCGCCCACAGCCTCTCACCAGAGAACAGCCACTGACACAGAGTAACCTACAGTAGAGTGTGTGTGTGTGTGTGTTTAGTGTGTGCTGTGTACTGCATGTGTGTTAACAGACGTGTTAGCATGCTGTGCATATGTGTGTTAGTGCGTGGGTGTGTGCAAGTCAAGGACATGAAGACTTGGTCATCATCATCTGTGGAGACAAGGTGGCAGACAAGAGGAATGGTGGAAGAAGAGAGAAGTGAGCAAAGGAGACTGACAGAGGAAAGAACAGAGGGGACAGATAGTAGGAAACCAAAGTGACAGACTGAGAATATAGAGACAAACGTAAAAACATGAAGGTATAGAGCAGGGGTGTCAAACATGCGGTCCGTGGGCCAAAATCAGCCCGCTAAACGTTCAAGTCTGGCCCACGGGATGAATAGGCAAAGCACAAAAATTACACTGAAGATATTAACAATCAAACTCATTTCAGTGTAATTTTAGCAATATTCTGCCTGTTACTAAATGTGTTGTGCATTTGGAGATCTGAAAGTTATGTTAATAATAATATGAGACATAACATTGTAGAAATTGTGTTTATTTTAGCTCCAAATGCCAACATTTTAACAATATTTTGCCTGTTGCCAAATGTTTGTGTAACATTGTGTATAATGCATGTGGATAAATGATAAGTTGTGGCATAATATTGTTCAAATTGTACTTATTTTTTTTTACGATTTTTTTTTTTTTAACGTTCATGTTTTGTGATAGGGTAATTTGTAAATGGAAATATTTTCATAATTTAATGGGGGTTTTTTGCACTAAAAACAAAGACAAAAAATTGGAGTTGTCATTATTTTATTATATTCTATTTATTTTACTATTATTTCACTGGTCTGGCCCACTGGAGATAATATTGGCCTGTATGTGGCCCATGAAAGACAATGAGTTTGACATCCCTGGTATAGAAGGACAGAAGTGAACAGAATGATGAATACTCCAACTGGGGGCTTATGTATTAAAGCATCACACTGGAGGTTTAGCATTCTCTAGCCCATTAACTACAAATTGTATACAGTTTACATGACTTCAGAGCAATTTTAAAGCATACTGCATAGCTTCTTAGATTAATTTCCTTTCTTCAACACATTCTTCAACTTCACTTAAAGGTGAATTAACTTTCAGTGACTTGGAAAGTACAACAGACACATAATCCATCTCTGAGCATGGATTTGTCAGAGTTACTGTCAGTTCTCAGCAGATAAGAGTTTAGAAACTCCTCCCCCTGGTGTGGACGTTGATGCTGAGATATGAGAGTTGGTTATTCAGTCAGACAAAAGCACTTGTTTTCTGCAAAATATCCTGTTTTTTTGATGAATTTTTGAACAAGCATTCATCATCTGTCTTACATTGTTTATGAGTCTAACAGTGAAGATATGCTTCAACAATGTTTATAATAGTACAGTGCACATTACTAAAATAGCCAAATAATTCCATTTTGTCTAATTATTATTGTTTTAAGTGTGTGGTCACAGAGGAAATTTAAAGGATGAACCAAATGAACCATTGAAATTAAGGTTTTAACTAATATAGAAGGGGAAAACAGTCTACTGTAATGTAGAATTACTTTACTTTGTATATATTTTAACTGTAGGTTTTCTATGAAAGTTGATGAGGCAGTGACATTTTCCTCCAGTTGTTTAAACAATGGCAAAATCTGGTTGTGCCAGAAGATATGATCACTGATCACCTGATTGGCTCCTGCTTGTGTGTCAGATGCATTTGGGACTGTGATTGATCATTACAGCTGTCAATCAGCTGTTTTTATTAAAAACAAATTGATCAGAACTTAAACCTACCTGATGAAATACTCAAAAATTCCGAGATCCAATGACAGGAGTGGATGTGTATTATGGGCTTTTAGACTGCCTGAAGCATTGTTGACAGACATGGAGGGGGTTAGCACCAGCCACCAGGGGGAGATTAAAATACTTTGCATATTTATGTCTTTATCTGTGCATCTATTTATAACATGATTTACATAAATAATATTAGTTCTTTATAACAACTTCACATTTGTGCTTTATAAATGGTTAAATTACTGTATACTTTAAACAGTAGTGTTTAATACACACTACATTCATTTTGGAAAACAGTCACCCTTGTTGATGGACTCTATAGTTTCAGTGCTTTGAGTAATTCCCATTTGCTTTTTAACGCATCTTTAAAACAATATGAATTCCTGTGAGGTAACCTATTTATAAATGTGGTTGAATATTACACGCACATGCACATGGACATGCCAGACCAGAGTTCACAGTCTGGTATTTGCTTGACATTTAATTTCAATCCATTGAATGTGTGTGAAACACCTGCTCTAACATGGCTGCATATACAGTCTGCACACATGCTCAAAGCTGGTGAAAACGTACTCATTTTATCAGTCACTTCACTCAAGCTGTCCACTGCAGTAAAAGCTGCAATAATGTATTGAGACTCTATAATGATGTGGTGCTTATACATGTTTGTGCCTGGACCTCTAGTGCAGAGAGGAGGACGTGACGGTCCCATTACGACAGAGTAACCCCTGCCCTGGTCAGACATGCAGACCGCCTCCTCCTCCTCCTCCCATCCTCCTCTCTTCTGCCCCTCTCACTGCAAAAGCCTTGACATTTTCAAAATAAATGCCACTTGAACTGCTGGACGGGGAACATCAGGGGTAGGGAGAGACGGAAAAGACAGATATTGTATGAAGTGCAACATAAGTACTGATGAAAAATCATATCCACTTTCTGTTTTGGTTTTCTGTGCACCACTTTCTAATACTTAATCCTGCTTTAAATTATGTAAGGGAACTTTTTTTTTTGGCTTTTCTCTCTTTGTACTGTATATACAAAGACACAGTCTCACCACCTGAAAGAAAGGTTTGTTTTTGGCTTCTGAAAGGCAAAACTTGAAGACTGACATTGAATCTGTGCCACAAAACTGTAAAACAGACGCACACATACATTCAACTAAGAGCACAGCCCCTTTGAAATGTTAGCTGCTCGATATGCCTCTTACACGACACTTAAAGGGGTTATACAGTATGTACTTTTGACATTTCAAACTGTCAACAGCAGAGGGAAGTAACATACAGCACACACTTGCAGCTATCAAAAACACCAGCACATCTAAGCTCCACCCCCACAGACAGTATCACTGAATACAGTATGAGCTCTTTGTTTACACTCATATGTATTATGATATCAAGTTTTCTTACCTTATAATCTGCAGCTGACAGCTTACATTGTAGCTCTGTTTTAGACAGAAAACAGCCACAGTAAAAGCCCAAATCACCTCTGTTGTCCGTACAGTTTGTGTTGTCAACAGCTGCACTTTAGAATCTTATAATCAGACTCACCTGTGAAGAAGAAACACGGTCATTTCAGGATCAAACTCCATGTCCAGTGGTGAAAACAACAACAGTGCTTCTAGCTTTTATCACTTTGTCGCTGTCTTTGAGTCTAAAAGTTGTTTCTTAGCGGTTTTCATCACATCTAATCACTTCCTGATACTTCAGTCAAAGGCCTCATGGTGTTAGTTTTCCTCACCATGGGAGGCCGGCAGAGTGACTCACTACTTCCTCTAGTGGTCACATAAATCCACCGGATTGCTGGAGTGGATATACTCAGTGCAGATCTCTACAATCTCATGTAGTGGATTTGTATAACTTCAGAACACTCTAATGATTGATAATATTTGGTCACATTTCAGTTTTAGAAATTAGAAATACTACAAACATCCCCTTTTATATGACTTGAATCTTTTTTTTAACTGATCCCACACGTAAAGTTAATATTCACACTCTTAATTACTTACAGTCATTTTCATTGTTACATGTTTTCATGTAACACA
>JAPQRQ010000008.1:14445829-14456405 GCA_037367365.1 Apogon talboti
TCCCACACGTAAAGTTAATATTCACACTCTTAATTACTTACAGTCATTTTCATTGTTACATGTTTTCATGTAACACATATCACTATTATAGAGCACATCTTTTTGAATTTAAGTTAATCTTGAGAGGATGAAATTTGGAAAAATCCATTCAAGTATAAAATATGAGCAGTGATAATTTATAATAAGTGAATATAATCCCTGCCTTCACTTTCACACATATATTAATGTCACAGAAAATATTCCCAGAGGAAACATTTCATCCTTTTTCATCTAAGCTTCTGTGAATGTTGCCAAGGAAACCAAGGTGGGAGATAGTCCGCTTGGTTCAATATTAAATATATACAACAGCCACGAATAGTCCAAAAGTAAATATCTGGGTTTTTTTTTACAAAGGTGTCTCCATAATGTAATAATGAGAAGGACAAAGTATACCTCAAGTTTCATCTTAGAGAAAACAAATAACTTTTAGCACTAGTACAAGGCCTGCAAATATCATTGAAGTTTAATTCTTAGGTTAATCTTACGGAATCAACACCATTCCATTCCATTCCAGTCAGTTTTCTTTGTTACATTATGTTTGGGGACCAGTTCTGTTTTTCTGGTTTCCTTTAGATTCATTCAGGTGTAATGAAGGATGTACATTTTAACATAAACATACATTAATTCTAATCATGCTAACTGGCTTTGCATCACAGAGCCAGTCTAGATATCAAATGTGACGGCATAATCAGTTTTTAGACAGACACAGCAGGGGCTGGTAAAAACTGTCTGGGTAAACAGCGGAAAAACAGCCCAAAACAACCTCCACAAAACAGGCTGTTTTGCTGACTCACTTGTTCATACACTTATATCAGCACGGATCCAACTCAACCTAAGAGCCGTAGTATGATGGTTTTATAGAAAACTATGAAAACCCGTAGCATTTTCCAGTGTATAATATGTCTGTGATGAACATATTCTAGACACATTTGATTATAAAACGTGAAATAACCCTCCCTAAGCTGCAGTAGGATTTAATTGTAATGGGAAGAATCCATCACGCTGCACATAGAGAATGGGAACGATCCATCAAAGGTGGCAGCACAGGAGGAGAGACATAAGAATGCGTTCAGCCATCAGTCATATGGATGGGTGTGATATTATGTGACGGTAAAGGCTTCTGACTGACAAGCTGCATTATTTGTGTCTGTGTAGAGTTTAAGAGAATTACCATGTAGTTGTAATGTTCATTGTCAGATGGTAATTTGGTATATATTCCTGTTGCATTGCTTTTCTTTTTTTTGAGTTTTTCCTTAATTTGAGGTATATCTGGCCAGTCTAGTCTCCCAGAAAGTCACACTGGTCCTTAAATATTTTTGTAAAAAACACAAAGCTGTCTGCATTAGGTTTTATTGGAATACTTTTTTTTTTTTTTTTAAATCTGTCCTTGTTTTTTAGCACTCTGTAGCACTGAGATTCTTTGAATGAAAAGTGCATTATAAATAAAATCTATTATTATTTTTATTATTTTTATTATTATTATTATTATTATTAAATACACTTGATGATTTGAGACCCCATTGGTCACTTAAACATCAGCTCCCTTTTTGCCTTTTCTCATTAGTGAGGAAGAGGTGGTCGGGATGATTGACAGACATACAAAATATCCGACTCTGACATCAGAGAGCGGAGTTTGCATCCACACTGCAATAGGTATTTTGTATGTTATCGGATCTGTCGCAAGAAAACAAACAAAATACAGTGTCTGTCAAGAGTTTACATACTGTATATGTTAAGTATCAGCATTTTTACCATTCTACATGTGAAGCAAAACGTTGCATAATTATGTTTCGAACAAAACATAATTAGAGTTGCAGTTATATGAGTGTAATTTTTTAGGAGACAAAGATGAGGCATTATCTTTTAGAAGAATGGTGTTCATCCCTCCGGGAAACTTCACAGACTCAGAATCAATACTGCGAAGTATTGAAGCTGTTCTGAGTCAGACACTTTATGTTGGTTTTTCCTTTAATTTGTCAGCCGTCTGTAGATTTAATTATTCCATTAGTAAAACATTTTATTGTCTGTTATATCCTTGTTAGAGGGGGGCTTTTGATTAACTACACATTAATAATTCATCTCTTGTGAATTCTGGTGTTATAGGAAGACCAAAAGCAAAGCAAATGGAAACAATGTACAGTCATTATTATTTTCTGGAAATGAACAGAAAACTAAAAAGCACCCCCTCAAAAAAAAAAAAAAAGAAGCGGAAAAAATGATAAATAAAAATAATAATGAAAAGCTTTGCTGCAGCCAGTGCTTCTGAGACTGACACAATGACAGACCCAGTCTGATGACTGTTAATGAGATGTCAGCCATTCAGACAAATGCCATTTTCATCAGCGACAGCCTGAACATATAAAAGACAATCAATGTTTGTTGGTACTAGAGTTTGAATGTGACATTGAGAAAGAACACGACACACACAACAGTTGGTTGTGTTTCCCATTTACATACACTCAATGAAACTGTATAGTCTAATGAAAATTTGCATAATAACTAGGCTTTTATAATGAAAGCTTGTCATTATGGATGTATGACACACACTACACTAGAAAGGCAGAAGACTCGCAGGGTCTCTGAAACAGGGTATCCCAAACTTTATTTTATTTGTTTTTATCAGAAGTACCATGTACCATGGAGAGCAGTCACAGTTAGTGGCAACACACATACAACAACTTTCCTCCTATCAGTTGGTGTTAAACAAAAAAAGAAAAGAAAAAATTAAGAAAAATTAACACAGGCACACACGCACACACACACAAAAAGACATCAGTTAAAAGAAAAAAAAATTAGAAAATGATCTTCATTATTACCAACATTATAATCATTTCTGTTATTGTGTCAATTAAAAAAGTCACACACACACCAAATAAAGTTGACAAACAATATATGTCCAATTACACCCTGTGAGAGTGGAGAGAAACAAAGGAAAGATGAATGTGCAGAAGAGGGAGGGATGTGACGGGGCATCCAGAGGTAAAGAAAAAACAAGATGGAGCAAAGAGAGATTAAAAAAGAAAAAAAACAAACACTGAGGGCTTGGGCAAGGAAGAAAAATGACAGATGCTCAGGTTCTGAATCAGGCAGATGGTGACTCATTTAGAGACAAATAATCATTTGAGAGATGTGTAGCCTACACAGAAGAATATCAACACACAGGGGAATGTGAACATGTATGGATAAGATGCAGATGTAAAGATAAATACCGTTTAATCGGCGCAATACGCAGCCAGATGCACTTCAGACAGACAGACAGACAGAAAGACAAACAGAAAGAGTGACACCATCTGAGTCAGATTCCAACGGATGAAGGATGCACAATAAATCAATGCAGGAGGGAAGAAAAATGGGGAAAAAAAACAACCACAGGCGGAGAAAAAGGATGATGGAGAAGAAAAGAGAAAGGCCAAGATAGAGAAACAAGCTTTAAGCAAGCTACAACTTCTCCAAAAAGGCAATATATGTCATTCTTGAGTGTAGTGAGTGCTTTTGTTTCCTTTAAATAAATATGTTGGATTAATTCTCTATGGTTAGTGTGATGTCCATATAGTCCATCACACTTATAACACTGTACACTATATACACAATATTTTCATTCTTTCTTTAATGACAAAATAACCTTTAGATGTACATACAGTATTCCTCGCCCTCTGTCAGAGAATACAGCCACGGTATTAGAAGTAGCAAGCAGTGTCTTTTTTTGTACAAATAACCCATGCAAATCCCATATAGAATATTTATTTAAGATACATAGCTCCTTAGGATCTCATCTCTCATTCAATAACAGCAGATATTGCCTTTTTTAAAAAAAAGAAAAAGAAAAAAGATAGAAAGAAATAAAAAAAATCTTCAGTTAATTAATCAGTAATGTGCAAGTTACTCCGGAACAAAAGACACTGTCTTTGTTTAAATTAAAAACATAATGTAGTTAAGCTCTACATACATAAAAATGTAACTAAAAGATAAACAGAAAACCTGAATCTGTACAACATTCAAACCATTTTTCGTCAACACTAGGGAAATGGGATACAATTCTCTATAACTATATACAGACATGTTATCATTCATGCACAGTGTCAACAAGTAGCACATTGACATTCCAAAATATGGAAAACATGGCATAGGGAGACAGAGGGTAATAAGGGACTGGAGAGGGAGGAAGGGAGGGAGGGAAAGACAGGGAACAAAACGATTACTGCCTATTTTGGTTACTTTGGCAGCAGAGAAAGAGAAAGAGAGAGAGAGAAAGAGAGAGAGAGAGAGAGAGAGAGAAAGAAAGAAATATAGAGGAAGAGTGGCAGAGACATAGAGGGACAGATAGACACCATAACAATACACATGCTGGGCAGGAGAAGTCCATTTGAGTCTCACTGACCCAGAAATCAACGTATGGCTGTAACTTCATGTTTTTTTTTCTTTCATTTTTAATCCTGTTGCTCCTCGTCTTCCTTCTCCTCCTTCCTTTATTTATCATCATCCTTTTACATTGTACTAGTTTAATGTTATGTTAAGGGTACTGAATAACTCTGGTGCTGCTTGGTTTTCCAGCAGCACTTTAATTGCTGCAGCAGTGTCTCAGTGTCCGTCCTTTTGTTTGTCTGTCTGTTTGGTGCTGCGTTCATGTACTTCCCAGTCTCTTACAGTCAGGAGGTGAATGAGGCAACGAATGCACGTCATTGACCTTTTACATCAGAAGCAACCTCATTACTGATTTAACACCACTGTTTTTTTTTTTTGTTGTTTTTTTTTTTTTTTTAACTTTTTACATCAGGTACGACATTATTTTGTTTACATCTGTGTAAAAAAATCTGTTGTTGTTTACATCAGAAGCAACTCGCGAAACAACATCGTAGCTGTTCCACATAAACGACAGGACCAAGTGCAGTGCTGTTCCTTCATTTAAAACCCTGGCCACTTTTCAGTCCGCACTAAAACTCATTAAAAAAAAGGTTTTATTCTACAGCTCATTTTCTTCTCCTTTGTTGCTCTGTGTGTTATATTTACAGCGCTGCCCTGGTAAAACCTCAACTCTCCAAATCTCAGGAGTCCAAACCAGGGCAGGAAGTTAAATTCTGTAAATATTCCGTCCTTTGGCCAGGACGAGATGCTTAAGAGAAGAAAGCGGCAAACCAAATCAAGCAAACCTGCTGGCTACAATTAACATTTCAGGCTATTTTAACTTCCCACCATGGTCCAGCTCCAGAAGGACAATCGCACTCTGTTGTAATCTGTAATTTATCAAACATCAGACTAACTCGAATCAAGGTACACTGAGGGAAGTGAAGCAAAAGAGCAAACTTCCCTTCAAATTAAAATGTTAGCTTCAGGAAATGTGTAGCAAACTTGATGCAAACAACTACATTATTGCAAGCTTTTCACCCATTAGTTAGGCAGCAGGCACGTTTTCAGTAAATCCAACATTACTGAGCAGTAATAACCTGGTGAACTTACTCAAAAAGTGACACAACTGCTTTGACAACGTTGTTTCTTTTTTTTTTTTTTGCACAAGCTATCATAACTTTTTTTTTTTTACAGTGTATAAACCTTCAGCGCCATGCCAGTGAAGAGACAAAAGCATACAAATGTAAATAGAAAGATCCTTACGACATTTAAAACATCAAGTTTTTTTTTTTTTGTCTCTCTGTAGAGTGTCGATGAAATATGAACAATATTTGGTGTTTTACGAAAGAACTGTTGTTTAGAAAACCCTTTATAGGTCGGACTGCAAATAGTTTCGGATAGAAAGATTTCCCTTTGGCAAAACAGGGGTAAACTGCCACTCCAAGGCCTTCATATGAGAACAGCTACTCTAACGGAGAGCTGCGGCCGACATTGTGCAGAGTTTGGCAAAAACAAGCAATGCAACAACTTAAGGTTCCATTAAATCACACTGAAGTAATTCTCCATTTTGGTGTATTACTTGGAAAATTAGAAATACAGTAGATTTTATATCATAAACTCCAGGATACTCATTTTGTTATTCTCATAATACTATGGATTTGCCAAACTCGTCCAATCCAGGGCTCTCTTCTCTCTCACGGGGGTTGAGACACGATTGTTGCCAAGTTTTAAATGGATTACATCTAGCCCAGACTACTTACTTTACAGATGATGTTTAAATACTACTTATTATATTATACATCAAGTAGAAAACACAACATCAGCAGGAAAACTCTGGCCAATTGAGCTGCATACAGTATAGTGCCATTTTACAAACTATGGACTTTTCCAATGCCTACATTTACAGTAAGTTTTATATAAGTCGTGACCTGGCTAAACTGTAATAGTTAATAGTTAACAGTCTGAAGTGTAAACGTCTTTGACAGTCAACATAGGCTTAAAGACTTTTATGTTACACATCTTTCAGGAGAGGCTAGATTGATTTGTTTAATTTCAGTATACTATTGGTGTGTTTGCATTGTTTCTTGTATGTTCTTCTGTCTAATAAGGTCTGTATTTGGCTACTCAGTGTACACTAATTTTACTTTAGTGTTCATTATTGTTATGCTCCTAAACACAGGGATTAATACATATTTACTTGCTAACCCAGCACTTCACAAAACCTCCATTAGGAGAAGTCCCGTTTCAGTGCCATCAGTTGTCTTTTACACCACTACTCATCATCAGATCTACTTGTAAGTCTGCGAATATCTCCCGTCATCTGACGGTTCCATGTTAAGACTGAAACCTGGTTGCTGAAGTCAGCAACCAGGATCCATGACGGACTTTTAAGCACATCAAATAGAAGTGACTGACACACATTGAATTATTATTGTCAATTTGAGGACTAAACACTTGTGCCTAAATAAATAAGTGATGTGACGTCAAAATTTCACGGCATTCTTTGGGTTAAAGCCTTCACAGTCCAGTCATTTAGTGCTTCAAGGCTAATTTAAGAAGTATTTCAGAAACACAATGATGAGTGGAGGTGGCCTGGGAAAGGACATCGCATGGATTAGTTTGGCTGGCCATGATGGATAAGGCTCACTGGACCAAATACTCAATGGATCATTTAATATTTTTAGGATGTCATAAATTGGAGAAATCGTTCACCAAGTCACGTAAATGTTACTTCATAAAATCTTTTGTCGTAATCTGTTAGAGCCAAGAAAAATCCATCTATTCAGTTGGTGTAAGGTTCATTTTAGGAATAAAACCTCCGTATACAGTGCCCTATAGTCCAATCTGTGTGAAGAAATATAAATCAGAGGTCAGGGGATTAGTGGTTGTTTCTTACAAAGCCCTTGAGGATTTTGATTGGTCCACCGACCAGCCAGGGGGAGGTCCTTAAGACACAAAAATAGAAGGAAAGAAGCTGCTGAATGAACCAATGGAAAGTGGCATCGACGTCAGATACACATTGTCAGAAGCAGACAAGCCTATGAGATTTCACAGACGGCGGTAACTACTGTTTTCAAAGTCTATTGCAAAGTTATGATTGACACATGATGGTGGCAATCCCACTGGTGGAAAACCAGGTAACAGAATTCCACAGTTTAGAAAACAAAAAAACAAAAAAACACAAAAGATTCATCTAGATATTTATGCAGTGATAATAGATTCTCTAACAGTTTTTAACGGTAAAGTGGCCAGTTTGTCTGGTCAGACATGGCCTTATTAAAGGTAAATGCACACAAACCTCTTTCTTGATTGAAATTAGACCTTAAATCATTTACATCTACAGAATAAAGCAAAAGAGGGCCCGTTCCGGAGCGCATGGCATAACCAAGACATTCAGAAGAAGCTGCAATGTATGTCCAGCTCTTTGTATTTACATTTTCATTTCTTTCATTGGTTCGCTTCGTTGAGCATGCCCTCCAACAAAAGTCTTACTCAGCATTTCTACAGGCTGGGAGAGCTTGAGTTGAAGAGACTCCGAATACAAAAGCATATTCCGTCTCATGCAGCAACAGCATAACGAGATGCATTTTTCACAGTACTTGACCATCTTCCACAACACACAAGCACATAAACACACAGTCACACGCCAGCATACACACAGTTTGTTGTCATTAAACAGTTGTGGTGAATATCTGATTTCTTCTTTCAGTTTTTCCTGTAACGTCTGGCTTCAACAGTTATTCTGCCTTTCTGTGTTAAGTTACTGAAACTGGATGCAGGAGTAGCACTGCTATGGTTATGAGGAGGATGGACAGGAGTGTTGTCTTTAATGGTACGTTATTCCTTTTTCACCTACAGATGACTTCATTAATATTAAACCAGCCATGACACATTGAATCATGTATATTTGTGAGTGAGTGTGCATTTCTATTCTGCTAATTTGACATTTGGTTTTGTGTTTTAAAGATGGTTTTAAAACAAAGTCTGACTGATTTAGATTCATAGATCGACAAATTATTCCAGCTGTTCTTGTTTATTCCTTTTTCCTTCTTCCGAGCCATTTCTTCAGCTCTTATGACGCTCGTTGAAGTCTTTTAATGTATCTACTCTTCCCCTCCATCCTATTTTTGCTTAATTGCGTCCTTCACTCCTTCATCTGTACATTATCCATTCATCCATCATTCAATCTACTTCATAAAGAGAGGGAGTGATAGATCAAAGAGGCAGCCTTCATTTCCAAATCCTTCCGTTCATCCACCTCCTCTTCTTGATTTCTTCTGCTTCCTGATGTCCCACCCTTTCCTTTCATCAGATCCCTTAGAAGCCCTGGATGTGGCAGTAAGCCTCCAGTGAAGAGAAGAGGATGTAGAGGAGCCACAGGCTGATAAACAGCATGGTGGTCAGGACCTTCGCAGTCCGGGGCCCGCCCAGCTCACCACCGATCTCCGGCCGCCGTCGGTACATCAGCGTGGCGACGCTTATAAAGGCAAAGATGGTAAAGAGCGTGACAGAGAAGGCCAGTGTACCGGGATTCACCCTGAATTCCTCTCCTTTGCTGTTGTGGTAGATCGCAGCGATGGACCATGCGACCTGTCAGAATTGAAAAGGAGCTCAAAATAAGTAACAGAGTTGTAGTCGTAAATAAAAATGGACTCTATGGGTAAAACAACTATTGCACGACTGTATTTACTCCTGCTAATACTGCTGCTGTTATTACTGCAGTATCCCAAACACTACCGCACTGACTCCAGCAACCAATGAATCAATCCATTTTTAAACGAGCCTCGACTCACCCCGATGCCCAGGAACACATTGACAGCGTTGGAGCCTGTCACATTACCGATGGAGGCGTCTGCATACTGATCCTGGATAGCAGCTACCTTGCTGGCAAAGGTATCTGGATGGAGACAAGAGTGGGAGAGAGAGATCAAGTTTGTGCATGGTCGGCATTTTCTTTGACAGACGCATCTCAGCGGACGTTTATTAATTTTGAATTGGAGCGCTGCAGGGATATGCACTATATTCATACATCACTTTAAGGAAATCCTCTCAACCCTCACAGTGGATTCTGGTGATTCTAATAATTGTTTCTAGCCTCTCATAATAACCACTCTGTTATCTAACAGCTGCAGTGTTGACTAAGTAATTAAAGCTGTTAGCTGTTAAATGATTAGGTTTGGGCACGGGACCAGCGCTGCAGAGAAAAATACAAGAAAACTACAGATGCATTTACACTTGAACCCTTGACCTCAGCTGTGTATTTTTAAGGCCAGGCTGACAGAAGATGTTGCTCTTGATGAATGCACATGTCTTACAATTATTAAAACACAACACTGTGCAAATCCTGTTTTCCCCGTTTAGACAGGGAACCTTAAATTAGAATCCACAATCTTTAATCCTGTTACTGTGTTTTGTCACTGGCAGCCAGCTTGGCCCAGATTTGGTCCAAGATCAATTATTTCCAAGGCTCAGTCTCAGTTTGCAGGGGCAAACAAATCTTGGCCTGACAATTAATCAGTGTTGTGTCGCTAAGTTGCTTAGTCCCAAAAATGTCCTCCGGTTTCAAGTCTGCCAAACTATGGTAGCTCTAAAGAGACACTATTTCCTGTGCTGAAAGGTGCAGTGAGACCCTGCCAATCTTAACAATAGGCTCTTCGTTGGGAGTACAGGGGACTGAGCAAACAGCCAACTGGTCAGTTACCACCTTTTTTTTCCTCTGTTTAATTTTCTGGCCACATTCTGTTCGTTACTGATTCATGTTATCTTGCCAGATAACAACAAAGAAAGGAAGCAGGGAAGTGAAGGAGAGATGCTTCACTTTCCTGTGTGAAGTGCCAGCCAAACTGGCAGAGGAATATAGGAGGATGATGGGAGGAGTGGACGAGGCTTGAGAGAAAGAAGGAAAGAGAGCGGGGGGAAAAAGGCAACGGGCCAAGGAGGGGGTATGGTAAAGATAAATCTTGTCATACACCTTAAAGCTTCAAGGACAGACCCGCTGGGCTGAAATGTGTGTGTGTTTAGAGTCTGTTCAACTGAGTCGATGTCCTCCGTGTGTGTGTGTGTGTGTCTTTGAATGTACAGTATACGTGCATTTACACCCTCCTGTGTTTTGATGCCACCTGGGTCCAATCTGATGCCACGTCTCCCCCAGCTGGCAAAGCCCTCTGCATGTGTGTGTGTGTGTGTGTGTGTG
>JAPQRQ010000008.1:14557518-14572230 GCA_037367365.1 Apogon talboti
TCTATCTATCTATCTATCTATCTATCTATCTATCTATCTATCTATCTATCTATCTATCTATCTATCTATCTATATTGCTGTCACACTGTTCAGACTGCCAGTATATCTGATAATGAGAAACAGTGATATATTACAGTAATTATATCTAATGTGTTAAAAACATACCGTATATCTGGAATGTGCGGGGTAGGAGATGTTAGACTAAGATAGAAATTATTTTCCATTTCCACTTCCATCACTGGAAACTATCAGCAGACCTCCTGGAAGACTTTCTGTCTTCACCCATTCTCCCCTCCTCCTCCATTCACTTGATGCAGGGATTTCCATCGATTTCCATTTACTCCAACTGGTTGCTATGTGGTTCTGGGTATTCTGCATGTTTCTTTTTTAATGAAATTATACAGTTTTCTTCAGCCTGAGCACAAAAAAATATTAACACATCTTAGACTCCCACAGATAACCTATCCAAGGAGGACAGTAGTCCAACTGATGCATTAATATTTCACAGAAACTCTGAGTGAAATATACAAAGCATGCTATTCATTATCAATGATTTCAGGCATATTTCCTACAAGCCCATGTTCTACTTGTGTCCACATTGGTTTTTTTTCCTCTCAGCCCTGTTATGCATTGCACTCGGTGACAGCAGGGGTCCATGTTAACTACTTTTTGAAGTTACAGCGGTGTGTGGACACCTTCTTCTTCCAGGTTAACACTGTTCAAGTCGGTTCTTCTTTCATTTCTCTGACTTGCTCAGTATTCCAAAGCCACCAGTCACTTGCTGAGCCTTTAATCTTGTGACAGTACAGTGTGAATTCATCTGTAATCATGTTTAATTGGAGGAAAAGCTGCAGGCTCAACCAGCTACACCTTCATAAACTACTAATTTCAGGCACGGGGACATGACGTGACATGCTGTAAAAGTTAATGGTGCAAAAATCACTGAAACGTGTCTGCACCTCAGAAACACTGTACTCATCCTGTGCATTCCTGAAATGCCACATTAAATCATATGCATCTGGTTGTTTATTACGTTTTTAAATTGCACAGTAGTGAAAATTATATAGAGTTTTTACACAGCAGGAGGGGAAAGATGCAAGAAATCAACAAGCAAACTGACAAACAAGACAGCCCCATGTGGATTTGGTGGATTTGTCAGCCAACTAAATATATTTGTGACATTTGTTTCTTTGAATACGACGTGCGCAGTCAAATTAAGAATTGTCAAGAAAATAGTAAGCGAATGTTCAAAGAGATCACACGAAAAAGAGCTGAGCCTGATGAAAGACTAAGTATCCCTGAGAAAAAGTTAAAACGGGGGTGAAACTGTGATAGAGGAGGACGTGTAAGAGAGGAAACGAGAAGGAAGAAGAGCCTGAAGCCTTTCTTACTCTCCTGCTTCCTCGTCCTCTGCAGCATCATGGGAGTCAGTGTGCTACATTAGAAACAAGATCAGCTGATAGCCTACATCCACCACTGGCCTCACTGTGTTACAATGGTGCTGTTCAGACCTGCATTTCAGCACTGCAGTCCTGCATGTATAGATATGTCAGATAGATACAGTATGCCTTTACTAATAGAAAGCATGAATGCAATGTCTAAAATATCAGATCGCGACCATTGCTCAACCATGTTTTTTGGGCTAGGACGGAAAAACACAATGAACTGAGATGTGTGATCAAGTATCTTTTTCCACAGGCTGAATATGACAAATACAGTTATCTTGACATTTTGGGTTTTTTTTATTGTTTTTTGGGACTATACTCCTAAAGCCACAAGTTCATATTGTGGCAGTAACTATGCTGCCTCTTTGGTCTGAGAAGTGACCGTATTCAGACACAGAGTGGATCTGCAGGAGCGCAAAGGCTTATGGGGGAGCTAATGCTGAATGTCAGCTTACTGACACAGCGGCTGTTTCTCCACACGCGCTCTTGTCTGTTCCTGAGATCTTGTGAAACGTCATCAGTAGGGGCCCAAGTACTGTTCCATTTGAAAGTTCGCATGCATGGAATACCAGGATGTTAATGCTATCTTAAACCAAGGATGCACTGGTTGGTGAGTTGTGTAGACTTGGCTAGCAAATATCCCAAGATGCACTTCAGGCTACTCTCGAATTCTACAGCAGCTTCTGTGACAACTTAACCCATAAAGACCCAAACATCCATCACCAACAGAAACCGTCGACTGATCTAAACTGTTTAATACCTGTTGATCCACTAATCTTATCAATACATGTAAATAATTGGTGTAAAATACAGTTTGTCATCTTTTCATGGTCAAGATTTGGACGTTCAGAGGCTCCATAGTTGCCGTGGAAACACCTTCATCTTCTACAACATTGATTCACCAGTAAAACCCATAGAGTTGGATCAATGACAATGAAAGGAAATGCTTGGTTTATGTTCAACTAATGATATATTTTAATGTAAAAGTCACTTTTTCTGCAGTTTTCTCTGTTTTTGATAAAATAACCCTCAAATTTAATCTGAGCTTTTATGAACATCTACATGATCAGTAAATTAAATACAGGAAAATATCTGGTTTCTACTGATAAAATGCAAAATACAGAGGATAATATTATAATATATGGTGATAAATCACTTAACAAAGGTCAGATATAGAGAAAATTTACATGAAAGTAGCTCTGGGCCTTTATGGGTTAAATCAGAAATGTTTAATTGAGTCAATGACCGTCAGTAGATGATGTGATACAATGTTAGAACACGAGCGAGAGGCAGAATAGCGAGAAATACATCTTTTTTTATCATAATATGGGATTCAATGAAATTTATTCCAGTTTTGAGAAATATACCAAACGTATATAAAAAATATAAATAACATGTGAATAGTAGTAGAAATGTATTGAAATCAAACCCAGTGACATTGTGGTGATTTGAGGGAAATACGTTAGAGAGCCGATGACAGATGCAGCAGAACCAGGGAGGAAAGTTCACAAGTACCAACTGTTCCAATTACAGAGAGACTTGCGTTATTAGGAAGTCCGTTCTCTGGGGCCGTTCTTACCAAGACCATACTCTGCGAACTTAATATTGAGAAATGGCCAGCCACAACTTCATAAAGCTTTAGTCTAACAATGCCATTTGACTGTTTTTTTTTATTTTAACCTATTAACCACAACAACTACAGTCGAGCTGTCTGTCAGGAAAAAAGCTCTTGTCAGTGTCGGTGTGTAATCTGTCAATTACACCAGGACATTTATTAGAGATTCCAAAAAGAACAGAATGAATCAACCTAGTATAGATATTTTATAGACATTTATGGTACAGTCAGCACTACTTCACTTTATGATACTTCAACATTGGCTTAATTTTGGAACCGAGGTCCTTGCTACTTGTTTTTTTCCCCCAAAATAACTCAACAGAAACTCCACACAGGGCTACCTATTACTTATAATGGTATGTGGCTACACTCAGGTGTAGGCTTAGGCTTAGAAAGAATTTGGATTGCTAGGGAAAAGTGTAAAAAAATAAAATAAAATCTGACCGTAGAAATCTCCTCATGGTCCACTACCTCTTGGTTTCTGCCTCTGTATATGGGAAATAAACAAAGGTCAATCCACACAACACAAAATCCAACCCAGCCATCCAGTGACAGCAGGTGCTCATGCTCATGTAATGACACTTGCAATGATGCGAAATGCCAGTTAGCGCCCATAAATTTAGGCGCTGAAGGGAGGGGGTGTGTTTGTTTGGCTGTTATCAACTGTCGCTCTCAGGAACGATCCACTCCACCCTTACGGCTCGGTGTTAGTGCCATGTTGATGTGTTGTTTAGAGGCAGGTTGGAGTAAGAGTCAGAGGGATGAATGCAATCCCCATGCAGACGCAAAACATGTGTGTGCGACCACGGCGCCCAGCGTGGCGGTGATTCTCACAGCCGCTGCGTGATCATAATAGATCTTTACACAGACACAGGGGGCCTCTCTTCCTTGACAGTCTGTTCATCCAATCAAGGTTCACCAGGGACTGGCTTGTCACCACGGAGATAGGCAGCAGGGCCACCAGGGCATTGTGGGATAGCTTAGTCCACCAGCATATAGACAACCTGTCACTGTTGATAGATGAGAGAGTAGACTTATTTGCCTTTCTCTCCCTCTCTTTTACTCTACTCCCGCTTTCAATATTGTTTAGTATGTTTTATCAAATGCATCTCTGGCTGTTGCTCAATTTGTCTGCCTTGCACTTTCTTTCATTGAAACAAGTATACATATGACTTCAAAGGAAATATGTCAGCCCACGGAAATTGTTTATTTTCATATACATGTTGGCTATAATCCCATTGAAATCCAACAGCAGACTATTGTTAATATCTCATAATAATTCACTCCAAATATACCCTTCAGTTCCAACTCATTATATCATAGGTATGGAGGGTTTTACTACTCGAACTGCAGATAATGCACAAAGGATTTTAGCAATTGACCTCCTTCAATGCCCCTATATTAATGGTTTTCATCCTGACTAGAGGAGCAAGACAGAATAGACCATCCTGGGTTTTTGGGAATAAAGAGTCTGATCACAAAGGAGCCAATCCTCCATTCTTCATTATCAGTAACCTCACTATGACCATACAACTGCTGGGAAACCTCATTCCTTTTCATTAGTGTAACTACCGTCAGCTTACCTTTGGGGCTCTGGTCCATACTCATCACCGCTCATTAATACCCTGCAATTAGTCTTAACAAACTTACAAACGCCCCCACAATCCTCTGTATACAGGAAGCCGCGGACGAGGAAAAAAAACAAGCGATGGAAGGAAACATCACTTGAATAGAGATCTCTTATAGACTGTAGATGAATACACACAGTGGAAATTTCACCAGGGGTTGGATTTACAGGAAAATAATCCCTAAGATAATAATTTATGTATCATTATCTGTCCAGTAAGGGATGTGGTCCAGAAATTTCAGGACTCAACAGATGAGTAAAACACATTTTGGTCCAAAGATATAGTTTCTAGTAATTTTATTCTCCAGTGTCTATGTTTTCAGCATGCACAGAAACAGATTTATGCTTAGAAGTACTTGCTTGGTTCTTACTCCAGGGGAATTAGGCTTTGGTCTTATGAGAGAAAGTACGGCTATTACTGCCATGTCTAGTTAGTTCGGGGTACATGGGGGTAGACGCTGCTCTCCAATTATGTGGTAAGTGAAAATCTCAGGCTATAAATCAGCAGAAAAAAAAACTTTATATCAAAACCCTAAATAATTTTTCCATGATGTAGAGTCGTCAGTAACTGTTTTACAAGACATGCTTCTTGACATGTTTGTGTTCCATCTCTGTTCACTCTTTGCTTGGTTTATTTGGTGTTTTGTGATCACAAGAATCATGGGATTAAATGAGGTAATTTACACTGGAAACAAGTGATCATTATCCCTCCGCAGTGGCTGTGTTTTTGTTAACAAATCAGGAAGGGATAAAAACACTGGATTCATTATTAAGATAGATATTTAGTGCTTCACGCTACTATACTGAATCAAACCATGATATTGTATGATCTAGTCCCAGTGCCGGGGTTGGACACCCAGATGTAGGACCTCACACATTAAAAAGAGGTCAAATGATAAGCCGTCAACTTCATTTCCTTTGTAACCACACACTGTATCATATAGCAGCACAGTGATATATATGAGGAGAACGGGCTAGGATCTATATGCATACACACAATCCCTGCGCTGAATGTGTACCACCACATTCCAGGTCAGGAAAAGCTGCAAGGGAATTCCCAGCTGGAATTCCCAAATTATACCCTGTTCTGGGGATCGCGGGAGAATTCTGCAGGGTCTGATCTCATGGGAACTTAAACTGATACAAGTAATTATGTATAGTTTTTTTTTGTTTTTTGTTTTTTAATCAGTTGCATACCATAAGCACATGCACATATGCATCATATACAACACATCTAACAGAATGAACTGAGCAGAAATATTAATGGCGGCGTACAATCAATAAATAAATGCCTCAGGCACAGGTCAGGTAGGTGTCAGATGAAGCTTCCAGGAGACTTCCATTACTTAAGTTAAATTACACTTTTGACTGTTCACCACAGTTCACCTTTGAAACTGTTGTTTACATTAGCCATGCATGCTCCTGGTCTTAACAGACAGGTCCTGGCAGATCGCTACAGCACACTACATCTGACCAGTCCTTTATGGCCTTTGTAGACATGTAAATGTAGGAACAAGTAAAAAACAGAAACCAAATTTAAAAAAAATTGCAGGTATTTTGTCATTGGTTCTAAACTGGAGATGAGTTTCATTCCTCAAATTTATATAATGCCTACTACACTATAAAGTATTTAACCCCCTCATTTTTAAAAGAAAGTCTCTCCATATCTCTGTACACACTAGCATACATCTTCAGATAATATTGGACACTGTAGACATAGAGGCTTTTATCTGTCATGAAGCAGCAACAAGTTACAGTATGTTATAATATTAAATGAACTTTAAAGTGTTGGTTTCAGTTGTTGAGGTGTATTCTTTCTAGGTTTTGCCACAATATCTGTATATGTGTTAACCTCCTAAATGTGTATATGTTCTACTGCAGGGGATACACTGATCAGTGTATAAACCTGTATGACCTGTATTTGCAAAATATCTGTATTAGTGTAGGCAGGGCTATAAAACTGCACCTCTTATTAATATAAAGGCCATTTCACCTAGAATGACAGTGATGGATGAGATGACATGACCTCTGTAATCACCTGAATCCAGCTGATATGGTCGGTAATGAGGCGGAGGGTGAAGACAGGGGTCTGTTAGTAGAACCACTGAAGGTGACTACATCATACATGTGGCTGATACAAGGCCAAGCTGTAACTGTACGAAACTGTAATAAACGTGAAATAAAATCAAAACTGATTTTTGCTTTTATGCGTTTTTGCTCCCTCCATAAACACATGTGCTTTGACTCATACTTTTAGTGTCCATGCAATGTGGAAAGTAATAGAAACAAAGAAAAAATATGGAATAAAAGACGTGTCCGCAGCCCAAAACATAGATCCTTAATCAATGGTCGTGCCAGCTCTTTGAGTACATGTGAGGTTAGTGTTATAGATGGTCAAGGATTGATCCAAGTGCTCCCTTGAAACTCATACGGCTATAGGGATAACAAATGCTATAAGCCAGAGATCAAGGTCAAGTCAGGAAGCTAAAACGAGCTAGAGAACGTCACTACAGGGTTTTGTACATTTGGCTGCTAGAAGAACAGCTTCAGGGTAACAGCAATGACAGAAAAACGCTGTCAGTGCCACATCATGACTCACAGATGTGACACAATGTTGTGGCCAAAAGGTCTTCGAGTGCCACGATGACTATTATGGTTTCGCTGTATGTGTGTATGTGTGTGTCTCTTTGTTTGCATTTATGTTAAGTGTAGTTAAGGGCACTTGGTGAAATGTTTATGTTACGTTAGTTACAAGATGATTGTTTGTTGGGTTAGGTCATTCTTCTGGGCATGAATGAGACACAATGTTTAAGAAGCTTTTGGCTGATAGCAGCTTTATGCAGAAATCTACTTTTGTCGACATTTTCCGTTATGTCAGCTGGAGTGGGAACTGCAGGGTAGAAGAGAGGAGCAAAAGAACCCAGTGTCTTATCACAGTGTTTCCCTTCTGTTGATTCAGGGCACGGACTTTTTGGCAGAAATCCATAGATGTCTTTAAGCTCCTCTGACCCTAAAGCACCCCATAACTCATAGATTACCACAAACTAAGAACCTAGCCTGATTGTGGGAGCTTTTTTTTCATCTGGTAAGAAACTGCATCATAACTAAAAGTTCGCTCTGCAGTTCATCAGCCAGACAGAGAGTGAGACTACACGGGAAGTTCAGCCACTGACATGAGAAGGCTCTTCCACCATCAAAGAATACACGTCTTTAAAAGCCCCATGTCATAACTCATGTACATTTCAGTTGTTTTTGCCCGTCATCTCAGAGCTGAAGTTGTTGTTGAAAAGCAGACAATGTAGACTCTTCTCACGGGTGGAACTAGTGCAGCGCACCAACTGAAGACAGGGGGCTTTAAATCTGAAAACGTAACAAGAAAACACAGAGCCCCGAAGAAATCATAGATTTTGTTTTCCATGCAGCTTTAAAAATCTCTAGGCTGTCTCCCCCTCTTCATCTAAATCCCTGCTCCAAGTGGATTTAATAGGTGAAATCAATCAAAGATCAGAGACTGGATTCTCCTGATCAGCCTGTTTCACTGAAAGAGCATGTGGATGTAATATATTTTCAGCTTTGAACACTACAGAGAGACTGGGAGAGAAAAGAGATGAAAAAGAGAGGCAGATGAATCGGTATCAGATCTCTGTAAGCCAGGGATTCTACACCCAAGCTCACACTGGAGCTCGTACAGATTAGCTTACACTGCAGCTGCTGCAGCAAGAAAGTGTGTGTGTGTAATAGTGTTCCTCGCTGCCCAACACTGCGCCTATAGAGAGCATGGTACAAGTTATGTATCCTTTCTCTCCAGTAAGCAATGTACTGTAACTTTGAATGGGCAGAGGTTGTGTGTGCGTGTGCGTGTGTGTGTGTGTGTGTGTGTGACTTCTATTAGATATATGTATATCTTATCTAAGCTCCAGGCAAGACTCACCCTCCTGCATCAAATCCATTGCAGTGATTCAGGCCCCTGAGCACCACAAATCAGTTTAACTTCCACTTGGTTATCACTGCTCTCAGCTTACTTCACGGTTTACCCCCCAGACATCCTGCAGTACCTCACCCTGAGCTTTGTTTTGTCCACAGGGATCACAATCTACACTCATCTATACTTCACAACGGAATTGTACAGTGAACGTAGAGCATCATGTTATACTGACTAAAATGCAACAGAGGTTCGTGCATTAATGCAGGGCTGTCAAACTCATTTCAGTTCAGGGGCCACATTCAGCCCAAAATGATCTGAATTGGGCCCAAACAGTAACATAACAGTGAAAAAAAAGTAAAATGACATTATGAAAGTGCTTACATCGACAAAGTTTCCTTAAAAATGTGAATAACATGAACAATCTGAAATGTCTTAAGAAAAATAAGTGCAATTTTAACAATATTATGCCTCAGTTTATCATTTACATTACAATTACAAATACACAAAACATTTAGTAATGAGCAGAATATTGTTAAAATGACACTTCCTTCTCTTAAGACATTTCAGGTTGTTCATATTTGTTCACATTATCAGAGCTTTTGTGAAAGGATAGTTTGTAAATGTAACTATACTCATGTAATTGTACTTTTTTATGCTAAAAAAGGAGAAAATTTGCGGTTGTCATTATTTACAGGTTATTATGATACTATTTTACTGGTCTGACCCACTTTAGATTGAATTGGTCTGTATGTGGAACCTGAATTTAAACTATTTTGACTCCATTGATTTTCAAGATCTAGTGTAATTTTTGCATTTCACAAATTCATTTCATCCCTTTGGCGGGCTGGTTTTGGCCCGCAGACCACATGTTTGACACCTGTGCATTACTGCCATCAACATCACTGTTATTTTATCCATATTAGCATAATTACAAGTATTGTGTAACATTTAAATTGTTATTTCTATGATACATGTGTATACAGTGACATCTACTCCATTCCGAGAGGTTGACTGTTTCCACTTGCCTGCAGCTCCTTAACGCTGAGATGTATTTCTATGCTGCGCTCATTAAAGGCGGACTCACACTAAGCATGGTTGCCTTGTTCAGTTTCCTCCTTCCACACTCCCGGTTGGCCTGTATTCACATTGTGCCTAAAGCTCCAGAACTGACTACACTTACATCAGCACCTTGTGGCTTATTTGGAGTCGTTTTGGGCCCGGTGACATGCCCTGTAGATTTTGGTGATGATGAGATGAGTACCATCCCTGAGTCCAACTGCACCACGTCCCAAGACCGTCTCATCAAAACATGGTGTGTAAATATTCAGCAATAACACTAACTGGACATTGGAGTATGGATGGCCTCGTGTGGATGCACCCTTAGAGAATTTTCACAGTTTCCAGAGTGAGACAGGAAGAGAAAATGAGGTTTGAGAAATCTGTGAAATGAAGTGCAATGGAAAAATAAAGATATTTCCCTCAGCTTTGTGTTTTTCAAGGACAAACAGAACACGCTTGCCTTGCAGGATAACATCCATGTTTATACATGTCGAGATGCCCAAGGCAATCACGGCCCTCTCCCTCTGGACTCTGGAGACGCTACATGGGAGATTAATTACAAAAAGGGCACCTCGCGAATACTTGATGACAGCTCGCCCGCCCACATTGTCCCGGCTCATTCCTAAGTTTTGACCTGGCAACCTTCCAAAGACATTTATCTTAACCTCTCGTCCACTGGCAAAACATTTTATCAGGGCTATCCTTTACATTTGTTCCCAGGAGTTCTCATACTCAGCCAAGGAATTACGCCAGCAAGCATCTTGTTGCAACTGTTACTTTTTGAAGACTCTTAGTTTACTTCAACACTAAAACAAGAATTTTGATAATGTGTTGACTCCACTTCCTTCAAATAAACACTAAATACTAATGATTCACTAATGAAGCCATTTTTTGTTCTTATATACTGTTACATAAACAAACAACTGTGACGTCTTCCCAGCACTTTGTAGCTTCTTTTATCATCGACCACATCTGTATAAGCATTCGTCCAAACTTTCTAAACATAGTCTCATCCTTTTTTGGAAAAAAGCTCTTGTTGCTAACAGGCCCAAACTATGCTGGCTATGTTAAAATGATGTAAACAGAAAATGGTTAAGTACATAGGTCCCAAAATATCCCTTCAGTTAAACACAAAATGGTTAATAAAGTTCTCCTAATATCAATAAATCCAAATTACCATATCAAATTGAGGCCGGAAGGTATGAGCTGCTCTTCTGTTGCAAATATAGTAAGTAGTGATGTCTTTGAAACAGGAAGAAACTTGTTACATGTTTTCCAATAGCAGTGGCATTTCATGGAAGGAACAAAATGATTACACTGCTGTCTGATTTACTGAAGAAACCATTGTGGTACAATTGGATTTAGAGCAATGTGTTTGTGTAGAGGCTAAAGGAATGGATGTAACTGATGTGGGAGGTGTGAGGACAAAGAGAGAAAACTGTTCAGACTGGAGTTTAGGTTTGATTTATCTCTGTGGTATATCTGAAGTCTGATTTTATTTCTTCCTCTCTTTTCATTGGTAGTCCTTCACCTTTTACCTCTTTGTCTCGTTTCATTTTCTTCACACCTTTTCCTTTATTGGTCTGTTTTGCTTTACTTCCATTGATTTCGCAGTCTGTTTCTTTAGGAAGAGAGCGCAGCACAATGAGTGGCAGGGGAAAAAAGAGAGCGAGAGCGCCTGAAAGAGAGGCTCAGCAAAGCGTGAAATGGTCTGAGCTTTTACTACAACTGGCAGCGTTTGACCGCATACTGCACCAGCCATTGCCGCGGTAACCCGCAGCAACACTCCACCAATAGGACGGTATGTCGAGCAAAAGAAAAAAGAACAAATGATGGCGGTGTGTCCTGCATGCAGAACAAGTGTTCATGTGGATACAGAAACCACACACGGTTCTGTTTTACTGACTTGCTATTGAACACAAATGTGATTCTATTGACTGTTCTCTGTAAACACACAAGCATTCACAGACCGTACAGTAACAAAACCTGCCATTCATTAGGACACTGGCTGAATAAACAAGCTTGTACCCTATCTGTGACCTTAAACCGACTTGTCTCAACGTCTTTCGGTTATTCCTTCTCCACAGAGAAACAAATAAGCTGCTGGTAGAATCACAAATCATTATTGTAACTAATTATTTGGTTATAGAATGAAAAGGTCAGATTGTACTTCATCTAACTGACTGTTATAGAGGCAGGATAAGGCACAAGCGCTGCTGTTGGTCGCATATCCAGTTGGCTGTTAGATATCCTACATACAAATAAAACATACAGCAATTTAAGTATGAAAAATCCCCTTTGAATTCAGTTACACACATGATGTTTGTTAGTTTAACAGATGACTTTACAATTTAAGAAAGTCAGAGTTTGTGGTAAAACTAGGAAAATATCTATTGACAAAGACTACTGTACATATCCAAAAGTCACAGAGCTGACGTCATTGTCGCTACACTGCAGTGATTTTCACCTTTTTTAATACTTTTCACCTTGTGTGTTGTTTGACGTAAAATGTGCTGAGGCAGCAGCTTCTCGGCTTGATGAGAGATGCAGTCCACTAAACTGTTTAACATTAAAGGAGATGTTTCTGTAGTTTACTTGTGCCCCAAATCGCAACTTTTAAAATGATCTTTACTTTATTATCCCAGTCTCTGCATTTCACCCATCCAAATAAACAGACAGTACTTTTCATTAGCATTAGCATTAGCATATATGCTAATAGCACACATTAGAAGCAGTAATTTGCCATTGAAGGGACCAACTCTAGATCTTCACCACTACCGTAGACTGGGGCACCAACAGGAGAATTAACCTATATGTACCTGTTTTTAGGGTGGGGAAACCAGAGAACGTGGCGGAAACCCATGTGATGTGGAGAGAACATTTTAACTCAACAGTGACAAACATCAGATGTGAAAATGGTGACACAATAGATTAAAATTATCTCCCCATTGACCACCGTTCATAGTTTTTCTGAAGTTAAGTCCCATGAAGCACATTGGAGGGGGCGGGACTTCCGTTCTCTATTGCACCCTGAACGTACCTCCACCAAGGCCCCAATGATGTGCAATTCAATCAAACATCTTTCCTTGCAATGTTCCCAAAAAGTGATGCAAAATCCAGCCACTCACTCTTTTTAAAGATTTGCTCCAAATTGAAACATCTAATAACCCTACCCTTCCACTGAGTTTAATGACAATCACTGCAGTAGTTTTTATCTAATCCTACTAACACCCAGACAGACAAACTTGCCTCAATGATCACATCACCTTCTTGGCAGAGGTATTATATTAATGACTCCAGCTCATTTAAAGTCCTAAGGATCTGTATCAGGTGTCAGGTTGTACGACATTAGCAGGTACATTAAAACACTTAGTTTAACACACGCCACAGAAATAATCCGGGGCGTAAACAATAAGGATACATCTGTTCACTTGACCTGCCAATGTGCTACGTACACACACAGACACACTTCGACTCAGACAAACGTGTACTTGGCACTGTTCTCCTCTGCGGTGCCTGGTGCCTCTGTGACTAACATGGAGGATAAATAACCCAGTGAGATTCAGTTCCAATATCACAGGCCCTGCTCGCCAAAAAATTAACATCAGCATAATAGTATTAGCCTGCTCATAGTCATCCATTAAAACTACTTAGGGCAGACAGGCAGACAGGCCAGGGGAATACACCAGAGCTCTTATTAAAGCGCTTCCCCTTATAGACAAGAATCAAACCAGAAATAAGCCATAGATGTGGAGATGCCACAGGTTTGAGTCTGGCTATAGTTATGACGTTACTCTTTTTTTTTTTTTGCACTTGTACAAAAGACAGGATGACACACACACATGGAAACAATGTCTGACCTGGTTAACTGTATACAATAATAGAAGCCAAAGCACCATGAAAACGACACTAAATTTGGAAATAATAATAACACAGAATTATTAATGTGCCGAAATTCAGCCATAAATATCTGAGCTTTGACACTGCAAGTGAAGTTAACACTGATTCCAATCCCGTAATGCAAAACCCACAAAGCATATTTCTGCCCCTCACAGTAAGGCTCAACTTGAAACTGAAGGAATAATCCTTTAAGCCTAACAACCCTCTTATAAAAGATAAAACCTTATCTTTTGGTTTATCACAATAAAACACTTGTCCGTAACAACAGCTCCCACATGTAACGTGTGCTAGTGTGAATAAAAGCAGCCCTATCAATCGTTCGCAGTTTATTTGAAAACCTGCCAGATATTTATACCCGCTGCTTTGTTCCAGCAGTCCCACCTTCCTGACTGAAAGCCAGATGAACAAGATCCACAGCTCCCAGCTACAAAGTCAGATGTAAAAAAAAAAAACAACCAAAAAAAACCTTTGTGCAGCTGGTTGAACCGCCCATACTTGTTTCTTCTGTCTCTTCCAAGCTGTGCAGGGATTGTAAACTGACCCATTGCTGGAAAATGGGTGTGGTTACATAATGGGATAATCTACGAGTGTCATGTTAACCAGCTGAGTGGACAAATTAGTAAAGCTAAACCAGTTCAGGCATTATGGGTAATTGTGTTACATTTCACTTGAACTGCATCCCTTTGACTCCAGTAGAATAAAGTATTTCCTGACTTACTACATTCCATTTGCTGTTCATTTACTGATAACAAAATGTTGCAGTAATAATATTCCTGAGCACTCTCTCTCTTCATATTGATGAATAAAAACACTGAAAATAGAACTGTTAACACAGGTAAACATCTAGCAATGTTCACAGAAAATATACCCTCCCATCACTTCTGTCTACTTTTAGTTACTTCTCACTTTCATGTTGTTTTTGAGTCTGGTTCGTCTTTGTTTCTGCATCCCATTTATAGTTTTGTTCTGTATCTGTCTTGCAGTAACTCCATGCCAGTGGTTGCTAAGGCGATAGCATTTCGTGGAGGCAGCTAGTTAAGGCTCATTTGTCAAGATGCTGACCTGCCTTCTCTTCTCTTCTCTTCTCTTCTCTTCTCTTCTCTTCTCTTCTCTTCTCTTCTCTTCTCTTCTCTTCTCTTCT
>JAPQRQ010000008.1:14577279-14595581 GCA_037367365.1 Apogon talboti
ACATCCCATCCACTGTCCCATTGTAATAGGATAATCACAAATGAACACCACATTGTCTGTCAGTGATCAGAATGTTATGGCTGATGGTTGTATGTTTGTGCATGTACCTGTGTAAGTGCATATCCTGTTGATTCGCCTGCCTTCTTGTTCTCAACTCTCTTCACTTTTATTATTTGTTCAATGGTTCATTGCTCTAAAATGCTTTTATTGATAATTAATGGACCGTAACAGTTTGGGTTCATTCACTATTCAACTATGCTGTCTTATGTTCCTTCTAAAAATACTGTTCCGTTGTAACAGATATAGAAAAAGTTAAATTGCTGGCCTATTTTGTATTAAGTGGTCTAGTAATTCCGTATGGACCATCCAAAATAAAACTGGATCCACTGGGGTACTGGAAGGTGCTCCGAATACATCTCCTCATCATTTGACAGGTAGTAGATGTATATTGGAAGTGCCATCCAACTAGAAAGTACGGTGTAAAATATGGACAGCATAAGCTCCTTTAATCGTAATATCCGACTTCAACTTCATTTTTATTGGAAATAAAAAATGGTGCCAGTGGATGTAAAGTAATTCCACGTGTTCCCAGCACAGCTTCTCTTGCCTCAAATAAATTCCATTATTGTCAAATGAGAAAAGAGCCCAGCAGAGCAGATCACCGCACTTATATCAAGAAAAAGATACTTGATTTTTGACTTGCAAATCCAGCCCAGAGTTTTCACTTTTCATTTCTATGCACTAGACAGATTAAATGGGTATTTGAAAAGGATAGTGGTTATAGCAGGATAGAGGATAAGAAGTGTTAACATGCCTTTATTCATCTATGTAAACAGCTGGAAGTGAGGAGCACCTACTGATCTAAAATGTTAAATAACTTTTCAACCATTAATCCTTTCAATTAATTTTAATAATTCAGGATACAATCAGTTCCTCAGCTTTAACTCTCATCAGATTTGACCCGTTTGGACGTTCAGATGCAGCGTAGTGAACATTAAGACACCGTCATATTCTGCAACATTGATTCCCCAATAAAACCCATGTGGTTTGATAAATGACAGTGCTTTTAGCTTGATTTTATAGTTAGTCAATGGTAGCCATTTATTTCGCTAGTTTTCTCTGTTTTGTTCTCTGATAATAAAAAAAAATAATCTTTGAATTTCCTTCTACATGGTCAGTTAAACATAGGAAAATACTTGATTTTCCACAGATAAATGCAAAATACAGAGGTTAATATTACAGTAAATGTTGATAAATCATTTAGGAAAAGTTAAAATGAAACCCTAACCCAGTCAAAAGGCAGTGCACTGGAACTTCATTGTCTGCATTTATATCAGGCCAAAAATGAAAAACGTGTTTCGCAGGCCTGGAGAAACCTTTCATATGTATTTCTACAGTGTAGTCTGATGAAACAGATATGTACAGTCAGACACACCTCTATATGCTGAGGTGAGCTCTTATTTTTTGTGACATACTGCACTGAGGATGAGAATGCAGGTTATTTGACAACCCTATGGCTTGCAGAGCTGTCTCCACGTTTTCCTTATTCATCCTCACAAGTGCACAACACACCTTTCTATCTATCACAGAACACAATAGAGAAGCCCTCAAGTGCTACTCTGCAGACAAATTGCACAGGTCTTGTGAGGATGGAAAGAAAGTGAAAGGTAAGTAGAATAAGAGCAGCAGCGGTAAGTGAGGCAAAGTCTAGAAAAAACTTTATGAGGTCTAAAACTTTTCCCTCTCTCCCTCCCATCTGTCCCTCCCTCACTCCATCTCTGTCTCATCACCGCCTCCGTTCACACTCGTTTATCTCCACTACTGTATCCTCCCCACTCCTCGCCCTCCCTCTTCCCATCCCTCTTTATCGGAGAAACATAATCAGGGTACAGTTAGCCTGGAGGCAATCCTATTTAGATCAGCTATTTTGTAATTCCTTTTTTTTCTGCAGCAAAAACGTCCTCTGCTTTTCCCCATAGGGATGTACGCACACCTCGTTTGCTAAATTATGACGTACAGTGTGTGTTTCTAAGGCAGTGTATAAACCAATCTCCTGACAAGGCCTTTATTTTAGTTTAGGCTACGAATCCTGTGTAGTAGGTGGATATTCTGTACCGTTAGCAGTTCTAATTAAAAACGGTGTATGTTTATTTTTCTAATCCCCGGTTTATATTCTGCAGCAGCCATCATTATTGTACCAGACTGAATGGGTCATATGTTAGGGTTTTTATTCCAAACTCAACACCAGGGGGAAGTCACGTACCAGAAGATAATTTTGATTACCAAAACCACCAACACATCAATGCTATGTATCTACAGACTGTATCACTCACTAAATAAACTGTAAAGCTCATTGTTTACAGACATTTTTACTATGGTATCATCAAGGTTTCTTTGAGTCAACCAAAATAACACTGCGTATTGTAATATTCACATGTTGCATCAGCTGATAGTTTACATTATAGCTCTGTTAGCCACAGTAAAAACACAAATCACCTCCATTTTCTGTTTGTGTTGTCAGAAACTACACTAAAGATCTGTTTGGAATCAGCCAAACAAGGTCGGAACCATCACAGTTTAGTCTGAACCACGGATCAACAACTTAGCAAAGATAATAACATCATATAATAGCTTTATACCTTCATAATCCTCACAATCAAACTCACTCATGCGGAAAAAAAGGGCTGTGATTTCAACACCAAACTCCATTCTTTTCATTTATCTGTGTCCAGTGGTGAAAACAACAACAGCGCTTCTAACTTTCATCATTTTGTCACTTTCTTTGACGCTAAAAACTGTTTCTTAGTGGTTCTCATCCCATCTCATCACTTTCTGACATTGTGATCAAAGACCTGGTATTATTGGTTTTCATCACCATGGGAGGCCGGCAGAGTGACTCACTGCTGCCTCTAGTGGTCAATTAAATCCATTGGCCTGTCGATGTGAACATACTCAGTTCATTTCTCTACAATCCAGTACATTGGTGTCTTCGGTATAACTTCAGACTTCTACTGATACGTATGGGTCATTTTTAATATGTGAAAGAAGAAATACAACATATATCTCATATAACCATGCCAAACTATGACCATAAGAGCACAGAGAGCAGCCTGTTAATTTAATTTGTACATACTGTATGATTACAAAGCATTACATATCCAATTAAATTCCCTAAGCAAATGGGCAAACTGTTGAACTAACAGTCATGCTCACCCATTAAGAAAAGAGCACAATAGCCTAATGTGGGACTTAAAAGGCCTCTAATATTAACCCATGCCTTTGTAGCTATTGAAATGGGTAAAACCCTGATTCCAAGTCCAAGGCTCTGGGTTCCAGTCAGTCTACTCAAGTCCTTTCCTTAACAAACACACACACATACCGAACATGTGTCAAACAGTAAACACACAGTAACCATGATAGCCGGAAGGACTGTCCATCATTTGATTTGGACAAAGTGTTATTAAAACCCACTTAGCCCTGGCTGTGAGGGCTATAAGCTATGGAAAGTATGCCGTCTGCCCCGGGCTGAAAAAGCCAGCCCTGCAGACATCTGCTTCAAATCTGACCAAAAACAGCAGAGAGTGAGACACACAAGTGAGTTTTCGGTTACTGTTACTAAGACAGCATTCATCATGACGGCACACTGTGTTTCATGTCATTACAAGCAGCCTCACAAATAATTTGAATTTTTTTTTTAAAACAAGCACTGTAAGCAAAAACCATTGGTTTCCAAGGTGAGCTACTGCATCTAACAACCAATGCATGCCAGCTAAAGGCCAACGTCCGTGTCTCCTCTTTACTAAACATCTAAATCAGCTCACTTTTATTTCAATAGCTCAGCATTACATCTAGAACTCCTAAACGCCCCACGATAACCTTCAAAAACATGACACCACAAGGATAAAATGGAAGAAACGCAAAAACAAACTGATGCAAGACTGGGGCTCAATTCTAACAAATGCAGATCCATTGAAAGGATGTGAACTTTTCTATGTGTGCCTCCATAAAACAGTGCGCAGGCCTGGATGAAGCACATATATTTGATTAAAACCATTAAAACAACATCTGCTGAAAGTTGTGAAGTTTATTGTATTGTCACTAAAGCTGCAAACCCACCAGTCTTCCAGACCATCAGGAGAAGGCTTTACTGCAAACAGTAATTTGTGGTGACATTGTGAACACACCCACCAGGCTGTCTTTTGCATGGCTATTAAAGAGAGCGAGACCAAAAGCCCACCTGATTGTTTTACATTAAACATCTCCTCTGCACACAAACCACTGCTCCACCTTGTTGAGTGTGTTGTGGATAATAGCAATTTTTTTCCTGTAATTGTGAGAATATCAAGGAGGGTGTGATTCCATTTTGCATGTGTGCGAATAAAAATAGCTTTCTAACAGTTGTCTGGTAACAACAAATGACCCTGCTATTTCACAAATCCAGTACTTCAACATAAGCATCCACTTGGGTCTACTTGGTAACAACACAAAATGCATATTGATTGTATCTGGAAGGACAATAAATCCTATGAAAGCATTCACCTCTGTGAACTGCAGCACTGAGGAATCTGAAATGAAGAATAATCACTTTAAAACATATATAGAAATATAAACTTCTCCTAAATAACCTATCATTTACATCTGAATAAACATCTCAAACCTTAAATATACTGTATGTCATTTCTCTTTGATTGGATACACTGATAGATCAAAGTATGGATGGATCTGAGAAATAAAAGCCTGTTTGCTCTATATTCATAATGAGTTACAATAATATATTACACATTAACTCATTAAATCACTGGCATTTAACAGAATTTGGCGTCATTTAGACCAAATTTGTATCAGCATCACAACATCTGAGTCAACCTTTGAGTCAATGCTTCATACAATCAGTTGATGATGAAAATGTCAAAAAAAATGATCATCACTGCTATGTTCATGTTTTTTTGCACACATAGTTTTTATCATTGATGCTTTATTCCTAATAAATGTTTTTTTAGTCTCTTATAACCATACTTTACATATTTTTTATCAGCCTCATATAACACATTTCCCATATTTTGTTTAACCTGACTAGGATTTTTAGTTTAAGGCTGACGAAAACAGCCTAACAAATTAGTCATGTAAATGTTGACTATGACTAAATGCAGCAGATTTTTACAATTAATATGTGTGATCCTTGATGGTTTTCATGTCCTCTATTTTTCCAATCATAATATTTTCCTCATATGTTTGGATGAACCAATTGTGAAATTCTGATAATGTTTAAAATGACCATTTAACCCATAGCCTAAGTTACTTTCTGTTTATTTGTTTATTTAGATTTTTTGTTATTTGTTCCCCTTTTTGTGCCAATGAAACAAATAAATCTTCATTTTTTTTAAAAAAAGAAAAATTTTACAATCTTTCAGCCCTTCAGCACACTACCTTTGAGTTAGCACAATAGCTGAACAAATTATTATTATTATTATTATTATTATTATTGATTCTGGCTTGCTTTCCATTTTTCTGTTCATCATGATAATGGAAACTACACCAGATTACTCAGAAAAGTCACCACTGTGGTAAAAGGCCACCTGATATGTGGCCAAATAGCAATCACAGCCCTCACCATGAGTCACCATCAGATAATAAAGGCCTCTGCATTTGGCTACGAAGTGCTTTGAACTTTTGCTGTGGAATTTCACAGTAGGTATCCTTAAATGGAGTTTAAAGTTCGCTTCACACAGAAAAGACAACAGGAACATTCTCTCACTGGCTACATGACTCGTTGCTGTGGGGACGTACTCACACTGTAAACCCATGTAAAAGGGCATCCTGCCTTTACGTTGCCAAATTAATTAAAATTATGGTGCACTCCATAACACGACCCCACTCATTTCATTTCCATGTCCACAGTTTCCACCGACTGCAAGCTAGCAGTCAACCAAGAAAAAAAAACAACTTAGCCTAAACTCTAGACTGCACAGCAACAAAGAATGTATATCAAACCCACAGAAGACTTCAGCAGCGCAACAGAATGCAAAAGATGAACAAATAAACTGATGAAGATAAAGAAGGGAATGATTTAGTCAAAAAGGCAAACAGAAGACAGCTGAAAAGTACAGGAGGGTGGATAAGATTGTTGGTTTTGTTGAGTTCTCACAACAAGCAGTTAGCCTCCCTGCTCATCGTGACCACCACATCACACTCACACACACGCAACATCTCACATTTTCAGCAAATATCATTCTGACATTACACTCAAAAACAACTATGAAAACGATGCTGATCTGTATGAATACTAACTCAGTTCAAGAGTGAGAAAAGTTACTCACAAGATCTCGTCGTTCTGAAATTCCAGGACGCCGTGAGTATCTTCGAAGTCTTCTCCACCGCCTCGTGCTGTGCCCTCCAATGTCTTGTATGGCAGCATGACGACGCCGCGAGCTCCAGATGTTCTCAGCACCTTCACCTCCATGGTGCCAACGCTCTCACTTACATGGCATACTGGGTCCTCGAACGTAAAGATACCGGCGTGGTCGTCATCAAAGATGGTGACAGTTGCTGTGGAGGGTAAGCCGAGACACGCCACCGAGTCCACGTGATTCGCTGACTCGCCTTCCTCTGGCTCCTCCCCTTCGTTCGACAGCACCTTGACGTTGGAAAGGTGAATCAAGAAGTTTTCGTCCTC
Organism: Apogon talboti; assembly: GCA_037367365.1. Lineage (NCBI taxonomy): Eukaryota > Metazoa > Chordata > Actinopteri > Kurtiformes > Apogonidae > Apogon > Apogon talboti. Next base: position 14,583,953 of record JAPQRQ010000008.1, read on the forward strand.
CTCGAAGATGTCGTCGTCGATGATCCCCACCCGGATCTCCTTCATGGTCTCGCCGGGCTTGAACATAACCACGCCTTCTGTGAACTCGTAGTCTGAGCCTGCGTTGGCGGTGCCGTCTTCCGTCCGGTACTCCACAGACACAGTCTTACCCAGGTCTCCACCACGTCTCATGACATTCACTGCAACTGTGCCACAGTTTTCTAGACACTGGTAGGAGCCGGGCTCAAAAAAGATCTTGGAGACTGGGTCATTGTCACCGGCATCTGAACGGACCTCGTGCATGCTGACAGCCTTTCGTGCCTGATCAGCCGCGTGTTTCTTCAAGATGTTTCCAGCTCCTGTCATCAGCCGGGTGGCCTGGCATCGATAGAAAGCACGGCTTTTCTGCTGCTGGCTCAGGACCTGGTAGTTGGCAAGTTCAATGAGTTGTTCCACCTAGTAAGGGAAAACATGAAGACACACGCAAAAAAAAATGTCAAAAAAGTGTTCTCTAGGATGACTAGCGAAAGTGGCACTTGTCTTGACATCATGCTCCAACTAAAGCACCAAAAATAAAGTGTCTCCCGAAGAACAATGACATGCTGTCTGGATAAAGTTATATCGAACTCGTCTAGGTAAAAAATTTATAACAGTGATGTGTCAGGCTGCTGCATTCGGCATTGGAAACAGTGAAATGACAGTGAGTCACACTGCGACGTCTTCAATCCATTGTGTCTTTTTCAAAGAACACGCAACAGCTTATTCTGAATTTATTCAAACACTCTGATGGTAATTTAGAAAATCACAATTCTTCAACAAGCATCGGGACTCAGACATAATGAAGGAAACCATTCTATTCCTCAATTGCACAATCTTGTTCTTTAACGATTTTCTAACATGTCAAACCAAGATGTGGCAGGTTTATTTGTGTAGCACATCTCCACAACAAGGCAAGTAAAAAGAAAAGTATTTAAACAGTAAAAGCACAGAAAAACAACAGGAAGCAACTTAAAAAGCATTTAACAATTAAGTGAAGTGACGAAGAAAGTGAAAGAATGTGGACAGCCTGAATAAAAATTTGCCAATTTTTTTTGCATTTTTAACTGAGTTGTTGAAATCTTATTCTGAAAGGTTTTCCAAAATATCTCAAAACATCACAAAAAGACAACAGTTTTTAGAGTAAAAAAACAAAAATCATTATTAATATTGAAAGACTAAAGGATTTCAGATTTCTCACCTTCTCTGCTACTAAAATAGCCAAAAAAAAGTGTTACCAGCACATTTCCTTGTTATACAAAATTAAAATGATTAAATTGTAGCTAGAAAAAAAGCAAACAGATACTTTGAAGTTCTGAAATCTAAACACGAATGTCCTTCTGGTCAGATCTGATGTATTCCAAAGAATATTTTAGGTGCTGGAATTGTATTATTTCATATTCCTGCATTAAATTCACTGCAAAATGACAAAAACTTTATGTAATCCAGTGATGACTATAATATAATATAATATAATAATATATAATATAATATAACTACTTTAGCAGGCACCATGATTCATGTATGCTGAGTTAATTTTTCAGTGGCTTGTCTAATACCTTTCCATTAGTGTTTGAAGCATTAAACTTTGTCCAAACATAATGATATCATGGTATGATCTCACAGTGAGGCCATCATAATAAATAGCTGAAACATGTCTAGATATTAGGCTGAGGTAGTGTCTTTGTCAGTCAGACAGTTTATTTTACTCCACATTTCAAGGACAATCCTGTCTTTTGGTACGTAGGACATCTTTTAACTTCACAGTTAAATGTACTAAGTAACTCTCAAAGATCTAAACAGCTAAAAAACATCTGATGTAAATGTTTAATAATGTTTGAATCACTAATAATTCAGGTAAAATGCAGTTTCTCAGCTTTTCGGTGGCATTAGATGTGTCATATTTGGACGTTCAAAGGTTCTGTAATGACACGTCATGTTCTGCAACATTGATTCAGAAGCAAAATCCATGTAGGCTGATAAATGCCAGTGTTAGCAAACGTTTTAGTTGGTGATATATTTTGCTAAAAAACAAAAAAAAACAAACAAACTCAGATCTAGTTTTTTTTGGGGTTCTGATATGATAACCTTTGACTACAGAACCTACAGCTCTGGAAAAAATTAAGAGACCACTGCAAATTATCAGTTTCTCTGATTTTACGATTTATAGGTATGTGTTTGAGTAAAATGAACATTTTTGTTTTATTCACCTCAGCTTTGTTTGATGGCTTGTGACTATCCATGTTCCTCTTGATCACATGTAGAGATGCTGGTTTTAGAAAGAATTGCAGCGGTCTCTTAATTTTTTCCAGAGCTGTATTTTGAACATCTACATGGTCTATACATGAAATATTGGAAAATGCCTGACATTCACTAGAGAATGCAGAGGATAATATCAGGATAAATGCTAATAAATGACTTAGGTTAAATGTAGAGAAAAATTCATTTGGAAGCTGCCACAAAAATATTTCTAGGTCTTCAGGGGTTAAGTAAAACTGTAAAGGTAACAGTAGAAACGATGAAACCAGTAACTCTGAACATTTTGTGTCTGGTCAGTGAACTGTGAGTGTATCATAAGTACTATAATAATAAAGGTGAGTATACACTGTACCAACAGTCCTACTGACAGTATATATTTGTACTCTATATGGGGTCCCTCTGCCTTGTAACTGACCTCTTTGTCCGGATGTTTCTGTTTGAGCTCCTTCAAGATCTTGGCCATGTCCCTCCTGGTCTCCTCCTCATCCAGATCCTTCTCGTCCAGCTCCAAACCCAGCGGACCGTCCAGGAAGTCAATACCATGAGAGTTCAGCATCTTTCCATCCATCTCAATGTCCACCTTATATGGGAACAACAATTGGCACAATAATTGAATAAGTTCCAATGCTGCTGAGTTACTGACATCTTCAACTGGTATCATGATGGAGGTACATTTAGAAATAGGTGTAGCCAATAAATGGCCTTATACGGTACACTACTAGCATGTTGTTCTCTGAAGAACATTGTGTTTTTTCATCAAAGAATTAAACATTTTTTTTAAATTAGCAAGAAAATCTCCATTGACAACCACCCCCCCACATTTCTATATGCGAACTATTCAATTAATTTCTTGTGGTTGACTGCGCTCTAATCTAAATAATTCTTTAGAAGCAGCTAATTACAGAATTTTAACCCATGAAATGCTTCTGAGAATATTGCATTAAAATAAGACATGCTCCAGAAAAAGGTCTTTTATCATCTCTGATGGTAACAATAAAGTATTTCAGACATCGATGAGATTATATAACGTAGCATTCTTTGCTGGATAAATTAAACACTTAATGTAATATAAAATCCCCTTTATGTTCCTGTTTTTATCAGAAATAGTAAGCCATATAAGCTTTAATTGTCATTATGTTCAGAGAAATTTGTGCATGCTTGTGTATTTATATTAAGCTTGGGTTGGAGTGCTGTTGTTGGCATTATAACATTATAACGGTGATTATAAGATTACATATATATATATATATTTTTTTTTGTTTGTTTGTTTTTTGTTTTTTTTTCTGTAAAGTCCTTATTATTGCTCCCAAATTCTTCAATAACACTCTTGCTCTTGTGTTCCTCTACAGCAGCAACAGTGAATTACAAGCCACTGATAGCTTAAAAAAGAGGTGACCTGCCCCATCATAAGTCCTAGTAGAAATAATGTGTATGTTATATGAGTAGTTGTGTCAGTTCATCTAAATATACCTTGGAAGGTAGTGGTCGATCCCCCTCGGTCTCGATGATCATGCCACGCTGTTTGCCAGTCCGGTAGCGCTTGTACACATACTTGTAGAACAGCAGACGGCGGTCGGCCACCCAAGCAAACACCACACAGATGGGGAAGAAAAAGAATGTGAGAAGCCCCTCCCACACTTGCACAACACCAGGCGAGATCACAGACAGGATCAGGTAGAGCCAAATGTAGGCGAAGATACTCCAGGTGGCTGTGACGAAGAAGACGCGGAGGTGCTTGACTTTCCTCGTCTCGCCATCAGGCACGACATACACACAAAGCCCGATGATGACGAACATGTTGAATGCTGCCGAACCCACGATGGTAGAGGGCCCCAGCGTGCCGGCGTGGAACCCGTGACCCACAATCTCTATGACAGACAGCAGGATCTCAGGAGCTGAGGAGCCTAGAGCCATGAGCGTGAGGTTAGAGACGGTCTCATTCCAAATGCGGACGGTGGTGGTGGTGGTTTCCCCATTGGGTTTCTTAATGGTGATCTCTTTTTCCTGTGACGTTATGACTTCTATTGATGCCATAAAACGGTCGGCGATGATTGACACCCCCAAGAACATGTAGACCAGAGCCACAAAGTAAACCGTTGCCCGGGCAACCTTGTCACCAAATGATGGATTTTGGGGTTCCCAAATAGGAAGGATCACCCCCCTTGAGCACTCCTCAGCCTTGCTACATTCGGTGTTATTTGTAGAAACAGCTGAAACTGAGCCGTCCGAGCTTGGCTCAGGGGGGGCACCAGCCAGAGAAGGATGAAGCTTCAGGAGGAGGATCACCGTGACAACTGCTAGCCTCAAAGCAGGGGACAGAAGGGAGGACTGAGCCCAGCGGCCCATGGTGACTTTCAGACCGGGACAATATTAATGTTGAACCTTTGAAGACAGAAGAGGAGAACGTATTTAAGTATTTTATCTGATTTATTACAAGATAAGATAATAAGACATTTTCTCATCATACTTCATAAGATTGAATCTAATTATCTAGAGTAGGACAGATTTGCTTGAGGTTATAGCGGGTCTAAAACCAGCTTTTAATACACTGGGCTTTCTTTCTTACAGTGAGTCGCAGAAATTAGCCTAATACCCAATCAAAGTTAAAGACAAGTCAAAGTCTTGACCTTTCCCAAGCTGTCCAGACTTACAAGTAAAGGAGTTGATCAAAAAGCAACTTTGCAAAAAACAGGAAAAATAAACAGCCCAGTTCACTTTGAGGCATGAGAAAGTATGACCACCAGAAAAATAAAAGCATGCTTTAGGTAAGTTGTTTTCTTAGCAGTTTAGTGGGAACATGTTCAAAAGTCCATGAAATCTTGAATACGTTTCCATGTCACTGCTTCTGAAAACCACATTAGCCGGCACTTTGTTGCTCCTTCTATATCCAGCTGTACTCATATCTAAGTCCTGTCAGCAAAGGCACATTTGTAAATTGGATATTTAAGAAACCAGTTTAACATATGAGAAGTGACAACAGGAATAAATAGATATGTACAAATTAGTGGACACAATTAGAACAACATGTCAGACTAGGTCCAGGTATAGAAATGCAGTACTAAAATTAAACATGACAGCTTTAAAGGAACCACAAAAAACGTATTATGTTAAAACAACAAATCAATTATGCACTTTAAATATAACTGCGATCACACCAGACACAAACAAAACGGACACAAAAAAAAAAACAGCTGAGAATACATTTTAATAAAATAAACAAAGCAATGACATTGCATCCTGTATATAATAATTTTATGCCATTGGGTAAAAGTCCATGGGGAAATATTCATATAACAGAATAATTTAGAGTTTGACTGAAGATGCAAAGAGAACTTGTATTCTTTATGTAATTAAACCCACTGTTATACAGTATGTGGGTGTTCTGATTGTGTGTATTAGTGTTGATACGTGCAGAAAAGGTGCTCTCAGTGGGTGAATTCCTGTTTTTACCACTAACACACACACACATTCACACACATCCTCCCCTGTGGTTTACGGGATAAAGAAAATACAGTACACGTCTAATGCAGTCGCGCACAGAACGGCGGAGCAAGCCAACAGATTTTCATTATGTGTACCCATGTACTCTCTGTGGATTTAAACCTACCAGCAACACACAGAATGAAAGACACCCATGTATTTGATGTAGTGTGGTATGGTGTGTATTAGCAGGCAAAGTTGAAAGACACAAAGTTTGTTGAGTTACATAATTCAAAACTGCCATCTTTATTTGAAGCAGTAGTGAATGTAAGTAGGACAGTGGTATTTGTATAAGTAAAGTAGTAAAGTAGTAGAGCTGTGTTATAAATATGTGACTGCAAAATTCTTGACCAATACTGATACCAATGTTACTTTACTCATATTTATCTTGGGTTTGTGTCCACCTCAACACAGAAATCTGATTTTTTTTTCTAAGTTTCAGACCTTGACATTACATTTGAATGAAAACAGACTCAAAGATACAAATTTATGAAAAAGTTTTAATGCAATAAATAATTAAGATCTCCCACTGCCGGTGGTGAAAAGACGATATGATACTGGCTCATACCAGTAAATATCTTCACCTGATATACTGGTGCATGCCTTTCTGTGACTATGATATTATCCCCATTCAATATTATTTGGCTTTCAGCTGAACCACGTTGTGCAGAAAAGATGAATTAATTTACTTAAACTGGTGTACAAGTAAAGTGAATAAAGAAAAACTGAGTCTTAAATGCCGTCTTTGGTCAAAATGGGAAATTCTGAAAATTAATAAGAGAATGGGTTTTACTCCAAAGGAATGTTGGTCTCAGAGCTATCAGATCTACTTCAAAACACTGTCTGCACATTACCATACATTCACTTTACAGGTTCAATCTGGTGGAAGATTATAAATCTATTGTAGGAACGTACATAAACGATTATGATATACATTGAAAATATCAGCTAACCAGCACTTTTGTCAGTTGTTTTCCAATTCATCTAATTTATTTAATTACTGAGGAGGATAATTTTTAAAAAAAAAAAAAGAAAAGAAAAAGAAAAGAAAAGAAAAGAAAAGAAAAGAAAAAAAACTGTGAACTAGTGTTATTCAAGGCACTAATTTGGACACCACATCAAACAATACTACTGCACATTACAGAGTTTCCTCACGTCACATGTGCTGTTGTCTCAGTTGTTGTTAATTTGTCTGGGGTGCATTTACACGCAATTAGTGGCAATAATTGAAAAAGTTTCCTCTCAATTTCTAACATTAAAAAAACTGCTCATACACAATGTTAGAGAAGACGAGAGCAAAACAGAAACACAATAAGGGTGGCGTGACCTCATGCATACACTAGCAATAATTGCGTTTATCAGGGATCAATTACAAGAGCCAAAAACTAAAACAAAGACCCGCTGAGAACATGACTCAAATAAGCTACTTTTACATTTATGCACGCCAGCATCCATTTCCCAATAATTAACTCTACATATTCATACATGCGGGGACGGCAGAGCTTCCCAAATATCAATAGTTAGATCTAGCGCTGCTTTTCTTCGTGCCACTATTTTTCACATCGCAAAACTCATTTTGCAGATGAAGCTGTAAATCTGGTACCAATATGAATCACATTTTCTCCCATATTACAGGCAGCAAGTGTTAAACGCCTCGGGGTCCTGACACTATTTCAAGCTAAATGAACAACACAGAATCCATTTCCTCTAGGGATGTAATCAATGTGTAAATGTCCACTGAAGACATTACATACTGTGTAAAGTATTACCTGAGTGCCCCATAACCCTTTTACTATCCTTTTCTCTATTTTGACCGAGCCACCCATTACACAAATCTGACAGGAAGTAGCTCCTTAATACATATATAGGTAACAAATTAAGTAGTGAATGTAAATATTAAACTATACTCCGACCCATTTTCAGCTCTACTCTTATACTGTGTTCCTTTGTACTTAGTGAGCACAGCTGGGTGCTCGAAAGCCTTTTACTCAGACATTTCAAGAATCAATTTAAAGTAAATTACACATCTATTTAATTAAATGTCATTTCAGTAAAGTCATAACCAAACATTTTGCTCCTGGCTAATGTGATCCAGAAACTACTTGCCTTCTCTGGCCCGCATGTGTGGTCACATAAAGCTTTGTGTGGCATTTCTAAGCGATCAATAATTCAGTGTGCTTTGGGATTTGGTTGTTTTCACTTAAGGATGTCATTTTTCTCACAGGCTGATGGCTAAAGAGCACGCCTCCAATACTAGTCTTTATACATTTTCAATACAAACAGATTCTTAATATGACATCAGGTGTCCAAAAATGTTGAAAACCAGACTGTTGTAACAGTACAATAATTACACCAGTAATAATTGGGTAATATTCTTGGTTACTTTTGATATAACGAAGAAGAAATTTGGGGACTGGTATGATCATATAAGATAGAAAACTCAGATGTATGTGTCATCATTTCCAAAAGTTTGCAGTGTGACTGTCAGACATTGCTAACCGACAAATAAATTTATTTAATAGGGCTATGAAAGAATACTACATATGGCACTTTTTTGTCTCCATAACTTCAGCTATAGTCAATATTGTCAACAATGAACAGCAGTTTTGGTTAAATGTTACCCACATTTCACTGTATTACTTTGTTATTATGCATTCAGATAGAGCTAAGTAAATAAAGAAATAATTACTGTGATATATGTTTATATTGTAATAGTTGTATTTATTGCAAAATACATTTTCATCTTTATGGGTTTATTTTGTCTATGTTATCAGTTAAAACCCAAATTGTTTCAATGTTTAGTCATCTTACTTAATTTTACTAATACATATTTTGATGTGGACAAAAACATATCATTACAATTACTTTTTAATGTTTTGTCTCTAAATTTGTGAAGTCTTTGACCATTTGATTAATGTTCACATCATCAAAAATAGATTAAAATAACAAAACGCTAGAGTGTCTGTTCAGCCTTCGAACACGACCGTGCCTTTAACCTTAACCCTAGGGTCAGGCCATAGATCAAATTTATTCTATTAATCAAGACTTGGGTTTCGCAATCATAAATAGCAAAATCGACATTACTTCTCAGGAGACATTTCTTACTCAACAAAAATTCTAAATACATCCTGTTTGCTACTTATAATATATTAATTATGAATGTGTTTCTCCACTTATGTATGACATATAGTTTTAGTATAGAAAGAGTATTTTTGTGTTTTATCTCACGCCCATGTGACCAGAAATCTTCCGTAACACACTGAAAAAACTAATCAAACTTAATTTTTTGGCCGGATTTCCAAGCATTTAAAACTGGTACAGAATAATGATGGTAATAATTTTTGGCCAATGTGTATTTGAGTTCATCATGTTATGTGATAAAGCAACATGAAACGTAGCAAAGCCTTGACCCAAGTGGAAAATGCTGCTGGGTTGAACACAGATGGGATGATTGACAAAATGCTTGGATCGTTGCTCAAATTAAAATCCAGCTCAAGGAAAAAAAAAAAAGATCAATAGCTTCTGCTTTTGCCATTGTATAATTTCAGAGAAGCAAATCTTAAACAATGACCGCACTTCATGTAATCCAATTTCCCATGCCACGTGTATGGGTGTGTCTTGACCCTTTTTTTTCATCCATCCCTTCTGTCTCTCACAGCCCTTCCCCCCAACACTTATTTTCCACTCCTTCCATCGTTGTCATTATAGCAACAACTGGGGCAAGGAGTCAACACTCTACAAGACCTGCCCTCTATCTGAGTATTAGTCCTTACTAGGGACAACACCTGGCTCCATCTTCTACCCATGCATTCATTCAACCCCCTTCATCTCTGCATCTCAATCCTCCCCCCCGCCTCTCTAATCCCGTCCCCTTGACCCCTCTCTCTCACCCACACACCCGCTCTCCATCCCTCTTATTCCATCCACGTTCACATCCCGGTGAACCTGCCATTTGATAAGCTCCTTCTCATCTGTTATGGTTTGGTTTTGTTGCAATGTTAAGTAACAATGGGAGTAAAAGGGTGGTCACAGTATTGATTTATGGGCACCTTATCTATAGGAAGAATGCCTCAATTCACCTGAAGAAAGGTGAACTAAGACCCATCCTCTTGAAACGCATTGTTTAATTTGACAAAACTAGATGTAATCTGTAGAAAGACTCCGTGAAAACCCCTGCATTTCCTTCCATCTTTGCAGACATAAATTCGGATTAAACACCTCCCATATTTCTTTACACTTTATCAGAAAATTACACCCTGGATGACTTAAGATACAGTAATTACCCATTTTGTTTCTACTAATGGCGAGCCTCATCCTATGGGAATGAGTGGCAGTTTGATATAGATGGAAATAAGGAAAGAGAAATGACTTCAACACTACAGTACACTCAAGACTGTGTTTATGTGTGTACTGTCTAGGCTATGTAATGCAGACAGGGAAGCGGCGGCTATTTCGGATTTTGTAATTGAAATATCTGGTTTCAAAAACTCCCTCCATGACTTTTTCCTACTGTTATGACCCCAAAACTTGGCTCATCTTCAAAAGGAACACAGTATCAGACAAGCAACATACTGCACACACACACACACACACACACACACACACACAAATACACCAGTACATCCAACTCCCCAGAGGGAAAAACAAGAGCCCAGTACGGTTATGAAGCAAACTAAACCCATGTGCTCCAGTCAGGCAGCTGTTCCCTATCTGCCCCAATACTGTCACTCCTCTGGAGCTTCTAAAGACACCCAAAGGTGTCAAAAAAGCAGCTGATTGGACGACAGACAACAGAGGAAACAGAGACCAAAAAACTGCATAGGACATGGAATCACTCTCTCTAAACCGCTAACATTACATCATGCTGGAAAATTATGATCATTACATGTGATATGGTGGTAAAATCATCTCAAGGCGGGTAAATGCTGACCAGGAGCATTGCAATGACAAGAGCCGCAGGACTTAAACATGTGTTGCAGGGAAAAATGAAGAAATACCTCAGCACTCTGCTCCGATGAGCAGGACGCCCAAGATGCATTTTCCTCTCTACAGGGCAGGAGGCAATGATAAAAAATTTAAAGCAGTGAGTAAAGCGCAGACAAAGAAATGTGGAGAAGTAAATAGGGTGGTTAACTGGTGCAGTGTAAAAGAATGAGAGATGAAAGGCAGGGGGAGATGGGAAAGACGACAGGATGGGAAGAGTGAGGAAGACGAGCGTTAACCTTAACTCTACCTTCACCTATTCGGACATAGAACATGGAATATGTGTGTGTATGTGAATATACACCGCTGCATACAATAAAGCAAATAAGTAAGACCTTTCCATTGGATAATTACTGCAGCGATTTATATGTTTCAGTTGCAACAAGTTATTTAACCCTAACTGATGCATTGAGGCGCTTCTTATTTCTCAGAAGACATACGGTCCAAAAGGGTCTGATTACTGTCCCGTATCAACTAAAGACACAATTGAGTTTAAAACTGTCCAACACATTATTGAAACCTGGAAGGATAGTTGTGAACATCATTATAGAGGACTGAATGGTCAGAAAAAAATCTTAAAAGATCATTAGTTTTGTGAAATTAAAACATAAAAAATCCACATTACAATTCATGGCTATACTTCTTGTTTTGTTTTTTTTTTATTTATTTTTATATACACAACATGAGGAGAATACAGGGGATTCAGACTAAACAGCTTTGTAGCCTTAAGAAAACCACTTATCAGTGAGACTAAATGGGAAAAAAGGGTTCTATGTGCTAGAGAGCATAAAGATTAGACTGTGTTTGAATGGAAAAAGGTCATGTGTCTGATGAGTCCAGATTGACCCTGTTCCGCAGTGATGGGAGCATCAGGGTGAGACGAGAGGCAGAG
>JAPQRQ010000008.1:14617603-14628780 GCA_037367365.1 Apogon talboti
GTTTCCAATATAAGCAATTATTTAATTAAAAAAAGCCAAAACTCAAAAACCTGTGGGGCTCCTGGGTCTTAGGAGGTCAAAGATACCTACAACAGTTTGATTTCATTGTAGGAGGTTAATTGTCAAATTGGCACACTTTCTAAACCTCTTTAAAGTAAACTGCACTGTTAATACATCTGTGTTGCTGAGCTAAATTCCTCAACTGAAAATATTCCTCATTATATTGGACCAACACCCACAGATTGCTAAAAGAGATTATTTTAATGGAGGAAACAAACAAACAAACACATAATGGGGGAATAGGAGACCTGCAGTAGTTTCTGTGAATGAGAAAGAAAGACGACAGCACAAAGACCGGAGCAAAGGGAGCAGTGCAACGAAGTGAAAGGAACACGACAGAAGTGAACACAGAAGAAGATCTGATCAGTGGGAATGAGAAGAGAGAGGAGCTCAGACGAGGGAGAAGATTGATGCAGTGCAGGTGCAGCAGCCCAGTTAACAATAGAGCCGATACACGGGCTGGAAGAAATGAAACATGCCACCAGCTTTTTATAACTCCAATTCAATAGACGTATTTACTGTTATTAAAGGGAACAGCACATTGAAAGACAGGAAGACAGAGATGTGTATGGTGTACAAGATATATAAAGTAATGTAACAGATTATAGGAGGAAGAGGCAGGAAATAGAGTTAATGTATAGTATCTGAGCCTTAAAAGAAGGGAGCAAAAACAGCAAGGAGGGAAATAGGCTAGCTTTATGTAGAGAAAAGATAAAAAAAAAAAAAACAACTGTGGAAAAAGTTAACAATAAGGTAAGAAAAGATAATACAAGACATAATAAAAGGGTGTGAAAATATATGAAGGATGGAAGGAATGAATAAATGTGCAGGAAAATATGATCAGATGTAAAATGATGAAGGAAATAAAAAAAGTCAAGCGAGAGGCAGGAAGAGGAAATGTCTGTATTGATTGAGGTGTTTTTAAATGAGTTCATGAACTGAGAAAAGAGTTTGCTGTTGCAGAATATTCTACAAACATCAATCTCCGCGCCTTCGCTTCACTCATCGTTCATTTCCTTTCTCTTTATCAGATCCTTCCATTTTATCTGCACTATTTTCACCTTTCTTCATCCACTCTCCTCTTTGTTTCTGCACCTGGCCTTATTTTCATAAACTTTTCCTCTTATTTTCTTTAATATTGTTTTCATGCACCTATGTTTTCTCATGTCCTCATCCCCTTCCTTCCTTTTCTCACTTCTCCTTTCCACTCCTACCTTTTCCTCAGCTCTTATCTCACCAAACATTCACTCATTCCCCTCCACTGCTCTCCTCTTTTCCCATACAATTTTTATATTTACTATCCAAGCTTATCTCTCTATTTCAACCTATTCCACGCTTCCTTTTTATTTTCTTTCCCTCTCTCTGTCTCCCTTTAAGATCCGAAGCTTTGTTCATTACCTGCACTACAAACAAGGTTGACATTTACACAAGTGCTAATCACACTGGACATGTCTCTGTGATGTTTCCGGTCAAACACACACATGCACACACACATCTACACACACACAGAAGCTGGGGTCAGTTTCTGGCATCTTGTGCTCTTTGTGCAGAGAGAGAAGACTAAGTGCATGTGGAAGGTTCCTTATCACTTGTGTGTATGAAAAGCCTGTAGCCTTCTCTGCAGTACCTGCTATCCAAGCTAAACAATCATACACACATTGTGCCATTTGATGTGTGTTTTAAAACTATATATATAAAATGCCAGCCGCAATACTGGCTGCAAACATCAAAATCAGGATCAAGCAAACGATAATCTCCCTGTCTGTAAGGTTGTAATATATAACTTTTTTGCATTAAAATGTGAAAGAATAAAAGGATGTTGAATTGTGTAATTAGATTAAATTAAATGGTTCTGATAATTAATATTTGATGGTATTCAGAGTAACAGGTCATGTCATTTATCATTATATGTTTAACAGCACTGCAGCTATTTCATCAGAATGGAGTGACATGACATGAATGTAACACTAAACATAACACGCATAAATCTTTAATACTGTCAGCCTCTTACAAGCCATAATTTTTAAGCTTGTTAAAAAACCTAATATAACCAAGTACAGAAAATTATGACTTAGGCCATTATTTTAGAGGGTGATGATATATTACTATGGATAAAAATGATTTCTGCCTGAGTCTCATCATATTTTCATTGCTAGTGGTAGTGAAAACTACAACTCCCATGATCCCACACTACCACATGACATCGTCAAACTACATCTTTTTAATTATCCAGCTGTTAAGTTGAAACATTGCTTCCTACTTCCAGATACAATTTGTCTTTCATTCCTCAACCCTTTTTATGTGGTGGAAGGTAAATAAAGTAATGATTTAAGTTAATACACAACTGACAATAAAGTGAAGTGAAGCCTTGACCAATAGCATTTAAGACATGTATCCTCTTAAGCCCAGTTTCCTCCAGTGCCCACAGTTTCGTCTGTGCCAGTTGTCAGACAATAGACCACAAGCAAACAAGCACTTAAATAAGCAAATATCAAAAACAGCAACCAGCATGTCATAAATAATTTCACAAAACAACAAATCAATTTGGCAAACTTTACAGCGCTAAGCTAACACTGAGCAGATCCAACAGTACAAGTATTATTTCTCTACCACTAAAACTCACTGAATGAGACAAAGAAGAGCAAATATAAATCATTGCATTATGAAGTGATGATTATGATTGGTTTTCTTACCTTTGCTGTTTTCCAATCATAATTTCATTTTATATGAATTGCAGCTTCTGCACTCAACTAATCCATTATTTTGTGTTACATAGAAATGAAACAAATGTCCCAAGGTTTAACACCATGATCTACTGCAGGTAAAACGCTGACTACAGAACACTGCCCTAATATATTTGATTTGAATGAATGAATTGAGCCCAATCTGAACCCTGATTTGCGCCTCATTTAAGGAAGAAGTTATGGAAAAGTGCATACAGGCTCCACTGGTAATGGACTGTGTTTTACAGCACCATGACATCAGAGTTAAAACCAGATTTTGATTGAGAAACTCCCAGTGGCAGAAACGCCTTGTGTTTACTTTGAACCAACATGCTTTGTTTAGACCTTTAATTGTATATTTGAATATGTTGGCTGCTATTCTAAGAATATGCACTTATCTCTGTAATATTATGCAGTTTAATCTGCTCAGCTAATTGAAAAACCTTAAGGATTCCGTTTTAAACTGTAGGAAGGACTATTCTATTATTATTTTTTGGAAGTGCATTATGTAACTTTATATAAATATATATTGTTTTTAATTTCCAATTCAGATCATCTTTGTAGGTTATAGGTTGAGGACTTGTCCTTGACATGGCATCTGCTGAAGGACCATCTTGTGGCAAAACACAAAACTCACCATGACTTTCCCCCTTTTGTACAGAAATGTTAATAATTCTATAAAGCATCTAAATTATATTGCAATGTTGTTTTATTTGCTCCAACACAACAAGTACTGACATAAAACTTGTCACTGTCTTTTCCTGTCACTGTCCTCATCAGTTATCAGTTGATACAACCCCGGCTTGACACTTCACAACACCCGCCAGCCCACTGAATGCGTGTGGATTTCAGCTATGCCGTGTAATACAGTCATTCCCACAAGCCACTTTGAGGGGGTTGAATTACATCATCAATTATGAAACTGAAATAATAAACTAATTGTGAACCAACACTATAACACTATGACTCCAGTGCCCACTACCTGCACACAGTGTTTTCTCATTGGTCCATTTGTGGCAACTACATTTGTGCAGTTTTGATTTAATTATGCACAGTGGTAAGTAAAGTGAGTTCAAGTACATTTTTGCACATCCTACTCAACATTATTCCTAAAAAACATGATTGCCGAACCAAAAAAATTGTGTGAAAATGGTGATTGGTAATTTTTATCCAGCTTATTTATTTGTAGTGACTTCAAGACTTTGTACAAGTCTACAAAAACTAAGACAGAGAACTCTAGCCAAAACGAGTAAACATTTTGGATGATAACCACAGTGCATCACAGTGTGTTTAGCTGACTAGCTGAATCATTATTCTTCAGCGAAAAATCTGTGATCTTTAGTCTTTCCAGATATTGATCATGCCAGGCACTTATGCTTTAGTAACTGCTCTTTGCCAGTTAAAAAAAGGGACCACATCTCTTACTGCGATGTACATTAATTGATTATAGACCTGCATAGTACTCTGACTTGGCAAATCTTATTGAAGAGCAGTGCATGCGGCAATTGTAGCGAGAGATCATTTTTATTTGGCAGTTTGACAGGTGAGATGGTGAAAGGCTCTCAGAGCAATGATTTCTTGAAGTGTAGCGTGAAAATGATTAAAAATGGAAATATGTGCATTTGGAATAACAGTGTGGAACTCCATAATAAGTGAGACAGAACACTTATTATGAGAACACTTAGGATGGATACAAGACTGCAGTCAAAGTAATGCTATTAGTAATATCAATCTATTTTTACACAAGTATAAATGAAAAAAGACTGTTTTTTTTCATCCTGTTATCATTTATTGATCAGTATAAGTTATGGTAAACAAGTAGCTACCTTAAAATGCAAAGACGAGACTTGAAGTCCTATTTATGTGTACAAATAAAAACCAATCCCAGGACATGCTGGCATGACTTTAATCATTCAGAGACTGTGGTGTAATACAGTGTTATGTAAGGAAGTGAGCTTAGAGTTAACTTCTGCTAGGCGAACTGTTCATACTGCCATCACTAAACATCCAAAATAATCAATTTAATGGTGATAAATGTAGTTTGACTATTATTCCTCCTAGGGGTATGTTTGTATCATTTCTAAATATAGGCTGTACTCAGAGGAGGAAGCCATGTGAGTAAAGCAGCAGACTCGACTTGGGGTGACTGAACTAGCTTAGAGGCTGCGTTCGCATAGTAACAGGTCAGTTATTTACATGTGTGTGATTGGATTTGATAGAATTGTCTAAATACGTGAAGAGCTACTCCAAGTTCTTACAGTTTATTTCTTTATGTTGCTGTGTTTCTCATGAGAGGCCCTAATTTCACAGGGTACACTGACTTTAATCCATCCAATGTGACACAATGAAAATAATTTGATAAACAGCAGAAGATGCTCTGGGACACAAGCCCCAGAATTCCAAGTGTCCCAGAGCAGGAAAGTCATTTAAGATTAGTTTTGCTTGAGGAGAGGGTAAAACAAAGGTATTTTAAACTAGTTTTACTAATCGAACACTCAGAAATGTCATATGTGCCATTTTTACCTGAGGAGAACAGGGGGAAATTAAAATATACAGTTTACTGAAGATGTGAAGGGTTGATGTTTTTTTATCATTCTGGTTGTGCCTCATTCACACTCATACCAACCACAGACGATTCAACTCTTGGCCAATGAGTAGCAACTGAAAAAAATAATACAGTTTCTTCTGAGGTAAATGTAACAGACAGTCTGTTGTTTAGCAAGACCTTCCCATTTGGCCTGAGTTTAACTGAACAGACTTCCACGCAGATTTTGTAGTCTGGATTAAATAAAATGTTCCTTGTGTATGAATATAACACAAGAAAAAATATGTTGAACGACCAATGATGACCAGCTGAATGATTATCCAACTGTTTTAGGACTCGTTTTAATGTGTAAAAATATGCGTCTGAGCCCACCAGTTCTCTTCTGAAATTAAAGCAGAAAACAGAGAAAAACACTGTGTGGCTGAAAATCAGTGATGATGCATTTGAAAACATTCGATTTCTTTGTCTAAAATATGGCGTGTAAAGTCTCATAGCAACAGCCAGTCATGACCGGCACTTTCCGAAGCTGCTGATGAGCTCTGTTACATAATAAGAGGTATTGCGTACATGGGTCCTTACCTCTCAAGTATGTGCTTTTGTGTTTCTCTAAATGCATTTATTCACAAGCAACCGACTGAGAAGCCTCTGTATTTGGTACATATGGTTCCCATTACAGATGGAACAAGAGTCCACTTGTGCATTAAAGGACAATGAAATGTGACAATATTAGCCCATCTTCACCAATGAGAACGCATTCATGGTTCTAAGCTGAGAAGGTCAACAGCTTCGAAGCTTCCAAAGCCTAATTTAGTCCATTCAGTTATCGTGCTCTGCTTTTTGTTCCCCATATGAACCAATGGGACAGTGAGGATGTACGAGGGGGCTTCAAAAAGTTTGTGAAAAACAGACAGTTGTTAAAAAACGGTTTAAATTACGATGTTTATTTTTCAAAATATGCTCCATTTAGGTCAACACACTTCTGCAAATATTGATACTAGCCTTTAAGTCCATAGGTGTAAAACTAAGGGCCATACCGTCATGCTATATACTTTTTCCAGGAACTTTTGAAGCCCCCTTGTATTCTATAATTTCACATCCTCTAGTATTCATTAACTCTTAAACACTTAAAGTTCAGTGGGTGATATTAAACAGTAAGGATAAACTGATTTGACTCAGGAACTGATTTTAACAATGACTACATAATGAATGGATCCTCAAATCTATGTAAATGTACGATGACACAACCAACTGCCAACTTTTGGAGCTAGCACTTAGAATTACAGTGGCTCATCTCTGATCTCTTAGGTTTTGAAGGAGCAGGACTCCTAGTACCTCCCCTTTTATCCAAATATGGTCACCACTGGCTCAAAACTGGGAGATTAATCAATAAAAACAAACGCATGGATCCCCAAATCTATCTAAATATACCACGACCGAGCTTATGAGTCAGTTAACTGTAGCTTTAATGCTAATTCTGCATTGCACCTCCATTTCTAGGTCATGCACACTGACCTGTTACCTTTTATGAAAGTAAGGTCAGCTCTGCAGGTGCTGTGTACAGTGCATCGTCAGACTTTTGGATTTTATAAGAAGGAAAGAAAGTTGCACAAACCTACGTATTTGGAAGCTGTGTAGAAAAGCGATGAAGCGCTGTGGTAACACAACAAGCACTCACTGATGAGAAGCCAGTGAGACTTATGACAACAAAGACTCTGTGGATGCTCCAGCAGGCACAAGCACAAACACACAAGACAAACACACAGATATTAGATTTTTTTTCCAGGCAATATTTAGCAAACTGAGATAATCATGACATATATAGCCTGTTTTATGAGTAAAGACTAAAGACCTTCCAGTGTAGTTGAAAGCCAGGGTTTCATAACACCATAAATACTTTAGCAGAAAACCAAGAGGACAGCGTTTCTCAGACAAATGCCCGCTGAACTTATACTTCAAAGAAATTAACTATCTTAAACAATCCTCCCATATGGCATACACTAAAAATGCAAATTGCTCCCTCTTCCTAAAGTAATAAACACACAACTATTCTTATTTGCAAATGATTTTCCATTAATAAAAACATTATGAACACTGTGTTTCATTTCTAAATCTTTGGACCATTAAATGGAATAGTTCATTATCAAAGCCACCTCTAAACACACCTTCCTGCCTGTATAAACCCTCTCACTCATTCTCATTTTCCATTCTCACCCTCCCTCTCTGTTCTCTCTTTACTCTGTCTTCTCCTCAGGGTCCACCTGGGGTCTGCCGAAACTGCAACTGATTTTTCTTAGAACCACAACCATCTTCAACTTTTCACTTCATGCTCAATAAACAATTTATTCTCCTTACATCCAATGGTGTGGACCTTTATGGTGAACAACCATATGTAATCCAGACTATGTATAGACATCCATTAGATCAGTCGTTCACACAATTATGCAGTCGTCGAATATGAGCAGAGTCTGAGTACAGGTCTCGACCTTATTGGTTCTCGCGAGGAATCACCAGGCTCAGCACAGCAGGGAGCTGGGGAGCAGCCGTTCTTACATCTCCCTGCTCAGAGCCTTAGGCTGCTGGAGTGGAGGAGTGCTTTTGAAATGCTATGTGAACCGGCGCAGCAGCCTTGGCAGCATGTGACAGTGTAGCTTTCAGGTGAGTGGTGTGGATGTAAGCATGCAGCCAGGGAGTCAGCAGAGCACTGACAGCCTAATTACACTGCTATGATTAAAAGCGTGCATTGGATATGTTTTGCAGCGAGGGGAGCAGGCAGTGTAAGTGTAGATTCATACTTGCTTTGGCTGCCTGAGCTAGCACAAGGGCTTTGCTTCATTTGTCACAGAATTTGCTTTGTCTTGTTTTCAGTAAAAGGGACATGTTGTTGCGAGATTAATGAGAGGCCATGTATCACGATCTTGCGCCTTGTACACTGCATCTTGAAGAAACTTTTGGGTTAAACACAAAGTGTAAAGACTAACACATATCTTATACTAAAATGCACCCTTGCATGAATGATTAATACCAGGGGACCAAAGGCTTGTTTCTGCGCTCGCCCAACTCAACGCAAAATATGGCCATGTAACGCATTTTTCTTTATTCCGTTTCTGGGCTTGTTCCTTAGTTCATTAACCCCAACTCAACGAAAAATGCATTATCGTGTTTCTGGGCTAGTTGGTTAAAAGTCTGCGCTCGCTAAGTTCCAGGGCTGATTTTAACGAGGACCTGCGGAGGTCTGCATTAGAATGAGGCTATATTCTTGTAGCTTCATTTCACTTTCTTTCTGTAACGTATTTCCTTTGATATATTATTTATATTTGAAAAAGAAGATTTTTAACAGAAGTTCGATAATATCTTTGATGATATCAGATTTTTCCCCTGGACATTTTACACCAACAGAAACTAATTTATTGTGTGAGGATTGATCCGCGCAGGAGAATGGTGGGGTCGGAGGCAGGTGGGGATTTAATGTGGCGAGGCCAATCTAAATCAACATTATGAATGCTTCAAATCACATAAAACCAAATGTGTTTTATCATACATTAATAAAATGAATATAAAATGAATACATTTGGAACCAAAGTAACAGTTGGCTTTAATAAGGTTGTCCTCAGTTAAGGCGAATTCCATTAAACAGTGGGAGCGGAGGTGCTCATTCATTCATTCATTCATTTGTTAATAGTAGTTAACATTAACGAAAGCAACAAGCCCAGACACGGATTTTGTGTTCGTTAAGCCTCTGTCTTCAGTTAACCATCGTTAGCTTGCGATAAAGGGTGCGCTAAGGTTGCGTTCGCTAGTTACCCCAGTAACGAGCCCCGGGCTGGTTCTGTTCAATGCATTTTACTGCATCTGTGTCTGCCTATTACATCCATTCACACATAAAGCAATGAGCCATAATACACTGTCATTTACAGTGAGAGAAGCATTCAGAGGTGTTGTGTGGCTCATTGTAGAAGACTGTTATGACTCATATTAACTGTTTATTGGGATTTTACATGAGCTTGCACACGACTGTCTCAATCAGAAATGAGGCTGTGTGCTGTTGCTGTCCTCGACATCTCTCAGACACATTTAGTTTTGACCTGAGAATTAAACACCAGATGGAGCAAGAATAAGCACATCACAAAAGCATATTTGTCCACAGTGCTGTTCCCATTTTAACTGCTACTTAACCTTTTTAAAGCTGCAGTACCTTTGAACACAACAGCAGAAGTGCAGAGCACACTAAATAATTGAATAAATTGGCTGAAAATGTCACACAAGGGATTAACAATACAACATGACCTACACACATGCACACACTAAGTGAGCAGCTGGTTTTGACCAACTCAACAGAATGCCTGATACATTTCTTTATGTAAACACTTGACTTGATAAATCTGTGTGTGGTGAGCACTTAGGCGTTCTCCTTTTAAGGAGTGACTATGATGAACTGAGATGACTGAAGAACTAAGTTATCCACTGTTTTGTTGAAGCAGCCACTTGGCTTACAGTCAGTGTCACTTACAGTACAATATGGAAATGTTTCAAATGAAAGCAGTGTAAACTCTTTCTCTTTCCAGGGAGAGAGAGTTTTCCATTCTCATTTAAACTCTAAAAATGTACAACCTACTAAGTGTGGAGAGTCCCATGGGTGTGCCCCCACAGATGGAAGTAAGCTTGAACAGTACACTAAACGCTGCATAAGGAAACACCTCACCTCATGGAGCTGTTAGTAATGCGTATAGGAAGAAGAACATGCACAGGTCTTTTGTAATTCAGGGTTTTGCATTCCCAGGGGGGATTTTATGTGTTATTACTGAAGTTAGATATAGTTTTATGTTTTTTTTCCACCAGTTTGCAAGTAAAAGAGCTTGACATGTCAAAAGTTTGCTCTCTCAATAATAAGTTCTCAGGTTAAATAGAATGCTTGCTGCATTGAGCTTTGATTGACAGGTCTGTATGATGGAGTTTCTCTTTACTTCATAAAACAAGTATTTTTAACAAATTAGTAAAATAACTCTGTTACCCAGCATTTAATGGAGTTGATCGTATACTGAGTCAGTAAACTAGCACTTAGCATTAGCTCAACCTTTGACCCCTTGAGGGATCAGGACTCCTAGTATGGTCCTCTGACTGGAACTAAATGAGGGAGGTTTAACTTAAGATCAGCTCCTCTTTGTTGCTATATGACTATGTTAGTTACAACCAAAAGGTTTAAAATGTACAATTACATGCTCATTTACATTACTATTACATATTACATTACATTTACATTAATTACATGACATTTGCTCACATTTACCATTTCTGTCTAGAAGCAGTGTTGCTGTTGTAGAAGAGCACAATAGATGCAGTGACGAAGTGAGAGTGAACTTATGGTGTCATCTCCAAGGAAATCTGTGTGTTGTAGCTGTTGTCATGGATGTAGACAACAGGGACAGTTGTAGCTTAAAAATAGAGTTTGCCAACATCAACAAATATCTGGTTTCTCAAAAGAAATTCAAAAACAAAGTTCACTTTTGCTAATGAACATGTGGGACCATTAGATATTGTACCTTTAATAATTATCCCACTGCTGAGCTAATGCAGCAGAGCAGTGCCAGACATGTTGTCTCTGTAACTCTGTTTGGATATGACATCACTTTGGCTTGTATTTTGTGACTGCCAAGAAGTCCGTGTGTGGGGAGTAATTATACAGTAAATACAACTATGGGGTTAAAAACCGTACAAACTACAAATATGCCCATCTGTTAGATTCCTAAAGTTAACCCATTAAATTCCTCTGCTTCTGTCTTCATTTCCTCCTTGCTCTCATTCACTTCTTTTTATACATCACCCTGCCTCCACACCTTCACCCCCACCCCCAC
>JAPQRQ010000008.1:14667365-14682329 GCA_037367365.1 Apogon talboti
AATATGTTCTTATTACCTGCACTTCATAATGTTGTTCTATAACCAATCCTTGTCATTATTTTCATCGTTTTTTATGCCGTCCTCAAATGAGGACAGTGGGTTAAAATGGGTTAAGCAGCAGTCTGAGGTCCAGAGGTCTAGGTTCTACAGCATGTGTCCAAAAAATGAGCTCAGCTGACTACCTGGATGACCAGGTGTGAACATCAGTGGGTTGTTTCTTCCCTGATGACACAGATAAATTCCAAAATGACAGTACCAGGATCCATCAGGCTCAAACTGTGAAAGAGCGGTTCAGGGAGCATGAGACATCACTTTCACATATGGACTGGTCACCAGAGAGTGTAGACCTGAAATGTACTGGAGAAGTCTTTACACGGTGGCCTCATCATCTATCTAAGATCTTGCACAAAAATTACTTCCCTTGGTCAGGTCTAGGTTTGGTAACTTTGTGTGGTCAAATAATAATGGAAATAAATGCTGTGACATTGTTGGATACATAAGTTGCACCCCTAAAATACCAGGGTGAAAAAGAAAAAGTGACAGATTTGACCAGAAATGTATTTCACTCTCAATTATAAAAATAGGAAAATATTGTCAAATCCAACAAGTGGACAGAGACTACACCAACTGAGCACCCCCCAACTCAGCAACTGGTCCAAGAAAATGTTAAAAATGTTTTAAAAAATAACAAAATAAATACAATTTTCTCACGAATGGTCATTTGGATGCAAAGACTATCTCTGCCTATTTGACCTCAGAAACACATTTTTGGCAGTAAATGGAGTGATGTCTACCTGCCAGTTCAAGGGGGCAATTTGAGCCGTGTAGATACACACACACACACCCTTAATGTGCTTCTTCACACATTATGAGTCAAACATACCCTCCAACTTGGCAATCTATTTAACCTGTAGCAATCTCCCAGTTCTATCTCTAATATGCCAATACCACTGCATTACATTGGCCTTTCTACCACCCCACCTGTAGGCTAAGGGGAAGATAGTTATTCATCAGTCCTGAGTGTATGTAAAATACATCTGCAGGGACTAAAGATCCTGGAGCTTCGACACCAAACTCTAAATGTATCCTGAACTTTATCTGACTGAGCTGCTAGTAATTAAGAGCACTACATGAACAGATAATGATGGAGGGTCAGTGGAAGGACCTCATTTTCACTCTCATTTAATCTGGCCCATGTTTCATTGATCCACACAGAGAGGGTTGCGGCCAATTTATTTGACTCCACTTTTGGGGGAGCTGTCATTAAGTCCAGCTTTCTATACAGTCTACATGACAAGCCCATTAAATTTTAAAGGCGATCAAGAAAAAGAGGCAGAAACCAATTTTTTTTTTTTTTCCCCACTTAAACATTGTGAGATCAGGTGACTGAATTACACCACTGTGTGATCTTGATGGATGTACTGCTGTTCTGAGTGACCTTCTGATTATGAAATGCTTTTATGGTAAATAAAAAAGAGGAACAATATCTCTTCTTCACTGCCTGAGATTTAGATGCATTAAAACTATGTGACAAAAACCTGCAGATACCTCATCATGTTTCCTCAGGAACATGTTTATATATATTTAAAAAAAAAAAAAAAAAGCTTTTGGCAATTAGGACAATAAGCTCCTGTTGGCAGATTAACGCGAAAAAAAGAAAAGAAAAAAAACATGGTTCCTCACTCCTCTTCCCTCCCCTTACTGTGCTATAATCCCTCATTCCCTGTGCATTCATTTGGGTCATGGCTCAACACTCCACATATCTATTTCATAAGATGGTTTAAGGCAGAGAAAGTGCACAGGCTCTTCTTCATGTGCACAATTATATAAAATGGGCAGGACTTTAAACTGGAAGGAAAAAAGAAGTTGGACTGGAAGCAACAGGAAAGAGGAAATGTGAGCGTATTCGGAAACGGAGAAGGAAGAACTGATTAAAAAGACAAAACTGGGTATAAACTGACAACGGTGAGGGAACTGAAAGCTCTCGCCCCCACCCACCCTTTGTGATGGTGAATAAGATGCAGTCGCTGAGGGTCAGAGCAGAGGATATCTTGGTAATAAGGACGCTACTAGAGCGAATGATAAAGAGGAAAGAAAAAAAGATAGACATGTAGCAGGGGTATTAACTGGGGTGAAATGAAATCTTTCATTCTGGCAGCAAGGTCTAAGATACCACCAAAAAGAGGATTCATAGTTGAACATGAATTTCAGATTAGAAAAGAGACATAGATGGAGTAAGTATAATATGGGGTTAAGTGTGTGGTTGCTTGACTAATGCACAGATAAGGAAATAGACGGGTGACCGGACAAATTGATGAATGGAGTAGATGAATAATACACTCATCCATGCAAAACGATAAACTGACAAATGAAGAGATATACAATGTATAGACGAGTACAGAACCAGGAAGCGTGATGTACAGTGGGATGGATGGACTGCTGTGTGATAGTATTTTTCTTTTACCAACCAGTCCAATAGAAAACAAACAACATTGTGAACTGAAGGTTGATTATTTAACACAAACACACTAAAAAAGGTCAGTACCCTATTGTTGAATAATCCAAAAACACAAAGGAGGGACAAACAGAGTGTTCTATTTTTAAGGGAGCTTGGAGGGAGAGATCAGTGTAAAGGCCAAGGCTCAGCTGTGCTGCAGGTTAGTTGTTCCCTCGCTACAGGATTAACATACTGGATGGTGAGTTTGTCCAGCGATCACCATGGATGCGGTTGGGAGTGTGTCCCAACCTCTTGTGTCTTACGAAGCCTGATTGTACCTTGGGAGGATGCTGGCACATGAAGCAGGCCTGGGGTAGAACTGAGTAAACAAATCAACACTACAAATACGCAGAATTGAATAGTGTCAGTGTATCAGTGTCTGCACCCAAAGGAAACAGCAGAACGAATGGAGGGTGGAGTGTCTGCAGCAGTGCCTCAAGTAGACCATGGGGCGGAGGAACACTCATCCACTCCCACTTCCACTGTCACATCACAATGACTGCCATTGGCTCTGTGGAGCACTCACAGATAACATGCGTTAGACTAGGCTGTGGTTAGAATGCAGGATAACAGGCCCATTCCTTACTGGCTGATGTAGGGTCCATCTGTCAGTACCATTAAATGGATGTAAAGGCCTTGACAAAGTATAGCTCTCATCGCTTATGTTGACAAAGAGGTGAACAGAGTACTCTGCTATGCATGGCCGTAAACATAGAGAAGCGCTCATTATTGTTATTACCGTTTGTCAGGGAGCAAGCAACATATAATCTGTCATGTCACTCAGCATTGGCACAGCACAGCAAGTTTGTGACTCACCATCACTGTAATTGACCAAAATATCACCTAAGCGCCGCCTTCAGATGATACAGATCCACTCAGTTACACAGTGATAACGTTAAACACAACCTTGATATGTTTAAACCAAGTCTGACTCGCATCTTTTTTTTTTTTTCTGTCTTTTTCTTCAAGCCTTTTACCAAAACTCTCGAAGCTTCTGGAGAGCCAATATGCAATCACTTCATAAACAGCCACACAGATTGGAACACAGTGGCAAAGTGCCTCATAAAGCAGATAGATGTGGTGTTCCGCTGCAGTCTGTAGAGGGAGATCGAAAGAAAGCTGGAGGGATGAAAAAGATGGGGAGAGGAATGATGGGGAGACGATTAAGAGAAAAACTAAGATGGGAAAAGGAACATAGATACAAAGATGTCTGGAGGAGTAGATGTTTGCCGTCAGCTAAAGGTTAGTCATTGCTGAAACACTGGAACTACTTCCTGGCAGCTATCTCTGTTTCTTTGTGTATTTATCTTTCCACCAATCACTCACTGACCCCCTTCATCACAGAGTCTCTATAGAGGCTCAGTTTAGTTTCTTATGCTCTGGCACACGGTCGAACAGAGGAAGGTCGTCTTATCTTATCTCCTCTGTCAGTAGATTGCTTAAAGGGATAATCTGACATATAAATAAGCTCATATGCTCATAATGTTAGATGCAGTTATAGTCCTAGGTTACCTTATTTATACAACCTGGACAAAAAAAGTTCCACACTTTTGATGGAATGCTTTTACACCATGATGTTTCATGGTCCCTGAGCCCCTGTTCCACAGCTGAGACTGATGGATGCTTCAGTTTTCATTTTCAAATATGTGTGTGTTATTGGGGAACAAAAAAAAAAAAATCCATTCATATATCATTCAGTATATTCAGGTTCAGCTGACCTAATTTTTTGGACACATAACATAGGTGAACCTGACCAACTGAAGTAACCTCACATCATAACACTGCCCCCACAAGCTTGTACTATAGGCACTAGGCATGATGGGTAGTCACTTCATTCACCTCTCTTCTCACCTTGATATGCCCATCACTCTGGAACAGGGTCAATCTGGACTCATTAGACCACATTATTTTTTCCATTATGTAAAATCACACCCTCCTTCTATATTAACAGTAGTTTTTTTTGCATTTTTTTGTTTGTTTTAGGGGAAAAAGAACCCTATTGTTTAAATATTGTGATATACAAAAACAACCAAATGTCAATTTATTACTATTGTTGTTGATGTAACCCTGAATGGCCACCAGTGACTTTATGACGTCTACTGATGTAAAATGTTTAATACCTGTTGATCCATTAATCCTATCTATACATGTAGATATTGTTCATCTTCTACAATATTAACATTGAAACACAGTCCAATGGAAGCCTTTTTGACCAAGTTGTATATACCATGTATTTCCTGAAAAAATAGTTTGCTTTGCTGTTTGCTTGTGTCAAATTAATGAAGAAGTCCTCACTTTCCAGCTCAACTCCACACATTGTAACTGTGACATTGCACTGTATAAATTAATTCTACTTGCAGACAGACTTGACTTGTTTAAACATGACTTTAGAGCCACGAGAACTGTCTGTGGTACTGAATGGGCTGCTTTTGTTCTTTGGAAGAGAGCTATCAATTGTGTTTGATCAGTTTTGTCGTCCAAAACAGATCTGATCCGTCAGTCCCTGAAGGCGAACCACTGACACTGTCGATAAGGGAAAATTAGTGAACCCTAGATCCTCGACTGCCAACCATCACTGCAACATTAATACAGTCTTTAGGGATTGACCCAAGATCTGCTGAAGGAAACTTTTCGTCAGTATACAGCAGAATGAATTATGCACAAGAAAAAAATGGGTTATAAGTGTATAAGAAATTTATTTCACTTCACTGTGACTAGAAATCAAACCATATAACTGCAGCTATTGCTATAGATAGATGGGTGCAGAATAAGTATATATTCAAAAATAATCATTCAGTTATGTACGGTGTGTTGTTCATTGAAGAAAAAAGACAAAAGTAGGATGCAAAATCCCTTTAAAAGAAAACCTGCCAACCGTCTGGGGACAGTGAGAAGATAAGAGGCGTAGTAACAGACGTTCTTTTAGATTCTTGATATTGTAGCTGAAGGGTCTTGGTTGTCACTGACAGCTGGAGTCATGAGCGTCTGCAGAGAAACGCTGTGACAGATCAACAGCAGAGCAACTGAACGCAGAGGAAGGGCTTGAGGAACACAAGGCGTTTTGTTTAACTAGTCCTGCACCATGCAAGTAAACCAGGAGCACAGGGAATTCAAGAAATGGGAAAGGTGTGATTCCACTAAAGATGTTCTTCAATAATCAGTGGTATGTGAGTCAAATAGACTTAAAAATTGTTTATAATGTAAATGAAGAAAATTTTAATGAGAATGAAGAAAATTGTACTTGGAGGCTACTCATAATGAAAATGTAAATCTAATATTCTTCTTATATTCATTGTTTTGCCTTCTTTACATATGACCTCTGTAATAATCTCTGCTTCATTTAACTACTGTAGAATGTTCAGTCATTGTGTCACCTACAGCCCCACATCTGACCTTAACTCCTGTAGCTATAATAGCCCTTAGACAACACAAAACACTGCTTTCCATCATTGTAATCATTTTACTAATCTCTTAGATCAGTCTTTATGCTGGCGAACCAAACTAAAACATGCTACCCAGCACATTTTCCAAGTATGCCTGTTATTTCCTCCTCAGTCGCCATCTTTCACCCATTTGATGTGTTTCATGTGAAAGTGAAAATGAAAAATTGAAGAATACTGTAGACTCATCTCACTTGCACTTGCTGTGTCTCAGCATACAAGTGTTACGTTGAGCTGCTCATCTTTAAAACACTGCTAATTACGCACTTATCATCATGAAGATTTTAGTTTTAGAATCAAGTTGGAAAACATAAACTAAGTAGTCGCTGGTAGACAATCTATTACAACAGCAAAAAGTGCACTTGGAATGAATTTGGTGTAATGTGATTATACTGAATGCAATGAAATGGGTCAGTGATTGACTGTTTAACATCCTCCAGGCCAGTGACCACGCACCGGGTGGCTAGGATTACATGTTGGATGATATAGTTAAATATATTTAAGAATGTGTGGCTATATAATATCAACATTTCATGTCTATTTGCCTCATGGACAAAACTAATCAAACCTGAAAAATACTTTACCCAAAACATTATTAGTACATGTTAAAAATGTATACACAGGTGCACAGTGAAGTTTGGAAGAAAACCAAATTATTCCAGCTGCTCTTGTAAAGGCACTTTATGTAATTTTAGCCTGGAGCTCACACCCCGTCTCACCCTGATGACTGGGTGATGACGCCACGACCCCTTTGGCTTTCTTGCTATCGGCAACCGTGAAACAAACCCTGTCACTGCATACGCTGTGGTCAGAATAGCCAGACAGTGCCTCAGGTCAGGCTGGACGTAGGTTGTGTGTGTGTGTGTGTGTGTGTGTGTGTGTGTGTGTGTGTGATGCATGTTTTTAATGATTTTCTGCAGATCCACTCTCCCTACCAAAAAAAGACCAGAGTGCCCGGAGAGGTTGAAGCACCACCACTCTGTGTCTGAGACATCTTTGGAAAACCCATTATTATTAAAACAATGAGGATATAGAATTAGAATGGGTTTTCCTTCAGGGTATGGTAATTCTGTTTAGCAAACTGGAAACTACTGAGTCAGTGAGACGTCCTCATATGTCCAGGATATGTGTGTGTTCCTCAGTGTGTATCTGTGCTGTGACATTTGGTGTTTGGGTGCTTGTGGGACATCTGTGTCATGCATACTAAATGCAGTGTCTCAGGGGACTGCCTGACACAAGCCTGTGAGCGCTATATTTCTTAGGTTATAGCCACATAAACCGGTTCAGAGACTCAGCTACCATTTGCAGATAAAATGCAGGTCTTCATATTGCAAATCAATAATTTTTAGGGTTTGGATTGCTCCTATAGTCGAGAAAGTGCCCGGGAAATTAATGTAAGTCAATGTGATAATGTATGGGCTTCTTTTTGCGTTGTGACAAAGTTGCAAAGAATGTCTTGTAACAGGGAATATGAAGATAAAGAGAAATCTAAAAATGAGAGTAAACAAAGGGAAGAAACTTGGGGGAAGTTAAGGAAAGAAAAATGACCAAGGGAAGGGTGGAAAATAAGAGATAAATCAAGAAAAAGTCCGACGAGGAGAAAGAAGCATGAAGGCTGTAAAGAATCTGATGAATAATGCATGGTTTTCCTGGAGCTCGCTCTTCGCCAGCGTTTTGTTCATCTGCGCTTCGTCTGTAATAAGTTGTGGCCGACATAAATCTCTGTGTAGACCTACTGTACTTCACTCATTCTTCGACTGCCACCTCTCTTCATCCCTTCCATTCTGTCATTTTTATCATTTTCTCTCTCTCTCTCTCTCTCTCTCTCTCTCTCTCTGGGCACTCAGATGCTAGATTTGATAGAGACATTTCTTGTGATCTCACCAGACCAAAAAAATAAAAAATAGAATAGAAAAGAAGATATCTGGACAATGTGGATGCAGATAATAGAAGTGGTTGTAAGACGCATAAAGGATTTACCATTTTATTGACTGCATGAAACACAATTCTCAGTTGTTCTTAATAAAGGAAATAGCGTAGGGATTCACACTGGGTTCATTACATAATAATACTACAAGACTGTGGTAAAATAAAAAGTAAAATGTCAAAATGAAGACAGGGAAACAAAGATTTGTGGTATATAATCCACCTACAAAATTAAGCAAACAAAAACATAAGTTGAAACCTAAAAAGAAAAGGGAAACAAAGGACCGTAGATAGAATTTTGCAGTGGCGTTGACAAAGACAAAGATGTCTAAACCTCTGTGTGTGTCTATATACAGAGGTGACCTTGGGATAAGACAGCTGGGGTTGACTGAGGCAGCTCCGTCTGAACCAGAGCCAGAGATCTGACAGACAGCGCTGAACCCTGGGTGTGTGCGCCTACTTGTTGTACGTGTCCACCATCCCTCCAGGTTCTCGTCCCCTCCGGCAGCCCGATATCTAAGAATAAACCCAAGTGTCAGGACTGGAAGTGGCAAGCCTGCACTACAGTGACACACACCTAAGGTTTGCTCCTCGAGAGACGAGAGAGAGAGAGGAAAGAAAAAAACATGCTGTATGCCCTCCCTGTCCTTTGACGTTTACACGATCAGTCTGGTCATGTTTTCCCAGTGTATGATCTCATGAAAAGTCATTGAATCCTCATAGAAAGCATTAGAGTCATACTTATCTGTGATACCTGAGCTGCAATGTAAGCGGATCTGTTCATTATTACAGATTATTCTGCTAACATGCTAGCCCCTAAGGAAAGGAAATACAGTACAATCTGACAACCCAACCATTTCTGCAGCTGCCTGCTCTGGTATAACTGCTGGGAAGAACTGCCTATCCCAATCTGGCCAAAAAAGATAAGTTGACATTTGTCGAACCCCCCTGTTTTTTTTTTTTTTTGTTTTGTTTTTCTTATAGCACATCGTCCACCGAGGGAAATACAAGAACAAGCAGAATATCCAAATTACAGTTACCAACAGCACTCAACACATTGCAATTGAAGAAAACATCATCAATTTGACAACACAAGCACTGCAATACTCCCAAGTAAATACAGAGACACTGTACAAACACAAATACACAAACACAAACACACTACAAATACACAGCGCAAGCAATTACAGAAGTATACTACAAGTAGAACAGATGACAGAGATGTTTCCAGGAGACTCAAAATATGAACCCAGTTATGTTATTGCAGTTGGATTGTCAGTGGTGTGGGAAAAATGACCTAAATATAGGTATTTTACTGAAACATGTCTGTTGTCATGGGTCCTATTTGGTATTCATTTCTGAATATGTTTTGTTCAGACCTAAAGCCTGTTGAGGATTTGCAGTGCATGTCATATTAAGAGGTTTCCTTGATTTACATGTGTTTCATCTGTTTTCATGCCTTTGCAAACCTCACACACAGACCCACTGATCCACTGTTTCCCTCCATAACCAGTATGTGATCAGAATATTTTTAAAGAAAGGCTCTGCTGTGCTGCAACGGGCGTTCATTATTTTTCTGTGCTGTAAAAAGGCACACCACTGAACTGTTCTGACCTCGGAGCAGCCATTGTGTCCTTGAGAGACCTCCCCTGTAAGAATAAATAATAGGGTGATTTAGCTGAGCTTCTGTTTCGAAGCAGTTAACCCCCTGCTGCAGAGCTGGTGACCATATTACAGCGAATGTGTGAACAGAGGGAAGGCGGAGGCATGAAATGAGTACACACTGTATATACAGTATGTATGAGCCTCTGTTGGAGCGGCTGTCTAAACTAGTTTTATTCTAGCTGTTCAATGACGCGCACTGAATGAACACATGCAGGAAGGAGAAATTAAAAACAAACAATTAGATAAGCCAATGTAAATGCCTTTATAAAGTCAATATCCAGTGTCTCTGTCTGTGACACAAACAGGGGGAAACAGGGAGAGACTTTCAGTGATACTGAGATGTGGCTACTGTAAAGAGCAAATAGATAAATAAACATGTCACATACTGAAGAAACAGATTTATGAATGAATGCACACATGTAATCACGACAGGAAGGCAAAAGGTAAATAGATAAATAAATGAATAAATAAATAAAGAGAGAAAGAAAGAGAGAGAGAAAGAAAGAGAGAGAAAGAAAGAGAGAAAGAAAGAGAGAGAGAGAGAGAGAGAGAGAGAAAGAAAGAAAGAAAGAAAGAAAGAAAGAAAGAAAGAAAGAAAGAAAGAAAGAAAGAAAGAAAGAAAGAAAAATAGGATAATCTGAATCGAAAATCAGTGAAGGCACAGAACTCCAATGGAGTCCAAGGAACAGGAAATGGATGACTATATGAACATGAAAAGTAGGAACATCAGGTGATCGATTTAAGCCTTTCCTGTGTTTCTATCCATCGGTCACACTGAGTGGATCGGACAAGACACAGCAGCATGTCCATTCATCAGTTTCACAGTGTCGATTCAACGGGGCAGAAAGCCCGCAGGACATATAAGAGACTGACCACAGAGGCTGAAACAGAATAAAAAATGTGGATGTGACTCAAACTGATTTACATTGCTGGTTGACAGATTCTGGCTTATGAAACCACCTACATTTGTTGTATCAGACAGTAAGTAGCATCAGTAGGAGCATTTATTTCTGAATTTGCCACTACCATTGAAACTTCTCACCTGTTTAATTTTACTGGGGTAGAGGATAGGGGTAAGTTTTATTAGATGGACTTTAAAGCTGAAATGTGACTTCAGGCGATGATGATCTATGGTCTGCTAATGTCCCTGTTGTGGGACTATTAAAGGATATTATTCTTAGATTCTAATGAGTCATGATTCTCCAGTGACTATTTCAGCACCAAAGCTGTACATAGAAGCATATACAGTACAGTGCAAAAGCCTTTAGGTTTGTTGGTTTAGTGAAGTTCTAATGACCACATATGTGCATTTCTCAGTCTCTGTATTAAGATCTAATGTGTAAATATGGGAAGTATGTACAGAAATAAAAAAAAAAACAACAAACAAACAGCTTCTTAAAAACCAACGCTGTAGTATTTAGTGTGACCTCCCTCGCTTTTGTTCACACAATATGAGATTTATTGGATGAAATTTCTGCTGTTTTATACCAGGTTTTATTCAACACATGTCAGATGTTTCTAACTGTTTGTGCTGTTTCTTGTCATGGGGTCAGAGGTCACACTGAATAGCGACTTTAACCTTTACAACACATTTAGTTTGTTTTTTTGGGGTCTTTTAAGGCTGTGAACATATTTCCTGTATTTTCTTGTTGTACCTGAAGAAAAGTAGAATGAGAAATAAATATGTATGCTCATTTCAACCCTGCAAAAACAACAAAGTTAAAAGTTAAAGACTTTTTCCACAGTTCTGTATGTGTTTCCAGAGTTAAATGAGAAGATGAAATGAACACATACATTCCACTTGTTAATGTTATTATCATAATGTGGGTTGTTTTCTCTCTGTTTTTTTGTTACACTATACAAGACAGAACGTTCTTATATGTGACTGGTGTCGTCGTATGGAGAATGCAAAGGTTTGGGATTGAAAAGTTTAGACTGAATTTATGTTTGTGTTGTATATTGCATTTTCTGCTGTGCCCACAGTACGTATAAGTGCACTGAATGATGAAGTCTGCGATTTCTGCTGCACCTCCTAGTGTGTGTTCAGTGTGGAACCGTCCATGCAACTGTCAGACCAACTTTGTTAGTGCGACTAAAACAAAGTCCCACTTCAGTGAAACTTTGGCGCTTTGATGTGCTTTGAGTGTCTCGGTTTTAGACAGGATCCATGTTCCTCATTAGTGTGTCCTTCGTGTGCGTTGTGTTTGTCCATCCCTACTCAGCAGGACAGACTGTGCCATTAGCCAAAGTGTCATGTCAGCCCCCCTTCTCAATGTGGCTCAGGACCAATTAAAGTGTCAGTCTAGGAAAAGGTCTTATACGTGTGTGTGTGTGTGTGTGTGTGTGTGTGTGTGTGTGTGTTGCAGGGAGGAGGGGACAATGAGCGACTAAAAAAGACTTTGGAAACTACTTCAGGCATAATTGGTAAGAAGGAGTGTCTATGTCTTTCATTTTCCCTGTCACATGGGACTGTTCCTGATGCTGCAGCAACATCAAGTGATTCATTTCTTTATTAGTCACTTGATAGTTTAGAGAAACTACTAACAGAGAATGGGATCATAACATCAGCTAAATGGAGTGCTGCGAGACACGGAAGTTTTATACAGATCAATGAGAGCTGCTAGTTGTGTTGCTGTGGCTATTAACCTCCTCAGACCCAGAAGCCCCACAGGTTTTTGAGTTTTGGCTTTTTTTAATTCAATAATTGCTTATATTGGAAACATCATGATGCAACAGTTTTTTCAGATGCATTCTTAAAAATTTTGGTGGAATGTCATTTGCGGTGGACAGTTGTTTCTTCTTTTTTTTTATATATATAAAGCTGTGAATTTCTTGTCCTCATATGTGGACAGTGGGTCCTAGGAGGTTAATAGTATTTTCCAACTTGAACGCTTGCTTTGTTGCGATGATCATTCTGTGATGAAGAAGGTACCCAGACAGATCACATCTGCTCTAAATGGATTCGTTAATATTCTGAGCACTCAGGATGAAGGCGATGAACACACAAACTCTTATATATACATACAGAGGTTAAATAGTCTTTACACCTTTGTGCCATTCCCCTTTTCTATAGCCAGAATTCAATACAACAAACTAAAGGAGACCTGCTGTTATATTCAGGGCTTTTTCAATATAATATTCAAGGCAGGTTTTTACCCCTCGGCCAACTCTGGCCAAAGGGGTATTGTAATCGTTTTGTCGTCTGCTTGTCCATCTGTCTGTCTGTCTATTCAACAACATGGTCGCAGTGGTCTGAAGAATGCATTGAGATATCCGCACCAAATTTATACTGTGGATGCATCTTGGCATGGAGCAGAAGCTTATTGAAAATAGATCACCTTGAGCTACTTTTTCAAGGTCATATGGCATCATGTCTTTTCAACAACGCACTCGCTATACAGTATTTAGCCGAGGGGTATTAAAGTGAGCAACACGTTATGTTTCTGTATACAATAAGCAAAGAAACAACAATCTGTGATGGAAAGAACATGTTTTGGAGAGACAGTCCTTGAACAGCTGTTTATTTGCAGACTCTCAATACCCATTCTGTGATAATGTGACAGGGAAGTGTCATATGAAATATGGATACAAACATTTTTAATTGTTCAGCACTTCTGAACACAAATGGAAAAAACAACAATGCAGAACATGGCATTATGGGTTTTCATTTTCGTTTAGTCTTTTATGTGTTTGTATTGATGCGTGAAGTTACTTGGTGCATATGCTCAGTGTAGAAAATGCTCAATAAATATTTCCTCATGCAAAACTCACAACTCAGCTCAGCTTCCCTCCATTTCTCTTTATCTTTCGTTATTCGTTTTGATTTAATAAAACAAAAGAGGGTGGGGGGCGTGCACCTGGACTCCGCTAATGATCGAACAACATCCCGTCTGAAATACACTGGTGCTTTCAGCGCTAACTGATGCAGCCATTATCAGCTCAGCAGTTTCCCATCATTGCCTCTGGTCATATTTTGTATTTCAAATGTATCTGCATATGAGGCAGCACATTTGAGGATAGCATCCACATTCACAGCAGTGATGATGGTGTCATTTTGTAAGCTGCATAGACTATGAAAGAGTTGAGTTAATGCTTTTTTTTCCTTTGGCTTTTGCTTCTTTTTCTTTTATTTTCCCGGCTTATATCACTCATGTCACGACAACATAAAAATCGGGGAAATAAAGCTGAATGTGAAAATGTTAACCACCCACCGGCGACCCAAAGCATCTACTGATCTAAAATGACTGATGACTTGTCAATAACTAATACTAACAATGCATTTAAATAATTCAGGTAAAATGCAGTTTCTCTGCTTGCTTTTGGTCGTCAGATATGATCTGTTTGGACGTTCAGAGGCTCTGTGGTGAACATGGAAACACCGTCATCTTCTGCAACCTAGATTCATCAATTAAACCCATGTTGCAGATGCTTAATTTATGTTCTATTAATAATATATTGATGACAAAGGCACCTTATCTTCATTCTTTTTCTGTTTTGATATAATGACCTTTAAATTCACTCTGATTTCTTATGAACATCTACATTATCAGTGAATTAAACACAACTGGAAAAACACAAAATACAGAGTATAATATTATAATAAATAGTGATAAATCACTTAGGAAATGTTAAATGTAAAGGAAAATTCGCCTAAAAGTTGCCACAAAAATAATGCTTAGCCTTTAAGGGTTATTAACTGATTATGTTACACATATATTCTTTTATTAAATTATTTTTTCATGCCAGCCTATGCTTTAAAGATTTAAGAAAGAAGAATGTCAACTGAATGAAACTGCATTCATTGTTTTGTATCCAGAGATATATTGTACATTTTCCTAAAACCTCACATGTTGCACTGTTATTAAACCACGAGACACGCAGATCACCAATAAAAAAAAAAAAACTATTAAATATTTTGCGTAAGACTATTTTCTTTTACTAGCAGATAGCCGTGCTTGGTGGAAAACATTCTGAACTTTTTCTGTGGATGTCATCCAGGCCCGCTGCACATTAGCCATGCAACAGAGACATAAAGGAGATGGATAGGAGGAGTGTAATGAGGGGACAAATTTAGATAAATTCAGTTGTGGGAGAGTAAATGACATTTTCAGGCCAAATGTGGACACCCAGGCATGCCTCAGAAGCCGTAATGATCAGATCAGACCTCAGTGATAGGCATATGGCAGGAGACCGCAGCGGACACTAGAGTCAAATCACAAAAAAGGTATTGTCAGACATTTTTATAGCAATCCTTTCTCTGTTAAACCTTAATAAAGGCTTCCAACTGTTTTGGTTCAGCCTTTTTCTTCTTCCTTGGGATATCATTTACTCTCAATTTACCTCTGTCTCCTATTGCATTACACACACACACACACACACACACACACACACACACACACACACACACACACAGACACAGACACACACACAGACACA
>JAPQRQ010000008.1:14723448-14742110 GCA_037367365.1 Apogon talboti
CTATCTATCTATCTATCTATCTATCTATCTATCTATCTATCTATCTATCTATCTATCTATCTATCTATCTATTGTACTGGAACAAAGAGACTGAGATATAGATATAATGCTCATTAGAGCCATGTAAAAACAACATAGTTAAGGGTGACCTCGAACATCTGCACAGTGCTATATATATTGTGTATTGCAATTCTTTTTTTTTTTTTTTTTTGTCTTTTTTACATTTTGTTCGAGACTTGGTAAAGAACTTCTTCACTTTGTATGAATTGTTGTACTGTTGTCCGTATTTGCTATATCTGCTGCCTCTTCTACAGGTTGTCACTATGAATGACAGCTGACTCTTCATTGACCTACCTGGTTAAATGAAGGTAAGTAAATAAATAAATAAATGAATTGAACACATAATCCTCTAGCTGTGCCACCTGCTCCTTAAAGCAGAGAAAAGTCCACAAAACACAACTCATATGTATTTTGTAACATTTGTATCAAATAAAGTTTTCTTAACCCCAAATAAATTGTTTTTTTTCATGATTCCATAAAGACATGCAGATATATTATACATATCTGTTATTTGCAGAACAATAGAATACAATGTACAATGTACAATAGGGAGGAAAATATCAGGCTTACACAGCCTATTGCAGTCATCCTTTTCCCCTCATAATACCCCTGGAATCGAACCAAAAATGAAAATACAAAAAAGAGTACAGCATGTTGAAAGAACAGCGGAAACAAGATGCAGTAAGATGACAAACAAGGAGCAACGGACAGATGGATAAAGGATTAAAGGGGTGCAGAGACTTGGCTCTGAGTATGTGTGTGCGAATGTGTGTGTGTGTGTGCGCATGTGTGTTTATGTGTGGGAGATCTAAGACACCCAATTCCACTAAGTGCTGTTATGTAGCTGGACACTGCTTTCTCATCTGCAGTAGCAAGAGAGGGAATGGAGAAGAATACAGATTACCAGGAACAACCTACCTTAAATTATTCACTGCGCTTTCAAGTGTAAATATTATATCATCTAAATATAATGTACAGGTATGTAATTTTACAGAACACTCAAACACCTGAACCACTGTTGCATTTGGACTAGGGCACATGTCTGTCTACTGCAGGGAAGCAACGGAATCACCACTGAGTTACATATATAGTATATAATTGATGGAATAATGACATAAATGTAAATATTAATAAACACTGTATTTAAAAAAAGGAAACACAAATAATGTATCTCTGTGGTGCAGCAGAGGAGGAGGACATCTGCATGTGAGATCAAAGGTCTCTTAAACCTTTCAGGCAGATCTGCTGACACTGACGTTCACCATTCTGCCTCATTATGAGACTCATTCCACCGTGGTGAAACTGTCACATTGATCGGCTGAGCATCTGCGGTCTCATCAATTTGCAAAAAACCTTGCAAACCATCCCAAGAAGTTCAAAAACAAAATGTAGCCTACTACTTGTATCACACCGGAGGCCTTTGTTGATTATCTGTGTCTGCCCTTTCAGCGCTCAGACAGTCTCCTCTGCTCAAAGACCTGCATTACCGACAGGAGCGAATTTCATTGTCCCCGAGATCCCCTTAAGGGTTACATGCACATAATAAGGAAGATTATTTTTCCGAAGCATGTGTGTGTGTATGTGGCTCAGAGAGCACTTTGGTCAATGCATGTTGTTGAGAACGCCAAGCCTAGTAGACACATGCAATGCGGTGACAGTTCATTGAATTAGACCTGCATGCAGAATGGAAATGATAAATGAGAGTCAATAGGAAAGAGCCAGTGGGCAGGTGAGGGAATGCACATGTGCAGTAAGTGGAGATGTAGTAAGAGACTGAAGAAGAGCCAATTACAAAGGAGGAGGACAGTGAGACAGATAAAACCATGGAGGCTTGTTTCAGTCATTAAGTGTTCACTTCACTGCAGTGTTGAGCCTCTCAGGCTCCGTTTGGTGCCCACTGTGCACCATCTATTCATGTCTAACAAGCATAATTTAGTATTTTGTTTACCCTGGAATGGCATAAAAAGTCATTTTAGTTTTTGTGTCAATACTATGAAAACCTTGCCATGTCTATGTGACTGTTTAAAAGCAATAAGCCATGAAAGGTCCTAAATTATAAATGAGTTGGGATTATTTTATGCACTTGCTGTTAATTATCTACAGTGGTGGCCAAAATTATTAGAACACTTGACAGATCTGAAAATATTGACCTATTTTTTGCCTCCGAAACATGATTTCATTTCATAATGTTCATGAAACACGCAGATGGTTGCTCTGAGCAGCGAGTCCTGTCTTTATCCAATTTTCACTTTAATATGTACTTAATGAGCAGGATGGACCTTGTACATTCTGCAGAATCACACAGTTGTGACCTAAGACTCTGTCATCACTATCAGTTTAACCACACTATCATTAAGTTACTTGACTTCTTCTGTGAAGGAACATGATTATGTGACGTCAGAATCAGAATACTTTCTGAATCCCAGGGGAACTCATTGAGTCATTGACAGAGAAATAGGCCCAGGTTGTTTTTTGTAAAGAAAAGGACCTAAATCTCCTCACGGTAGCTCTTTTCTATGGTTTATAGAGCACAATGATGAATTTGTAAATATATAATTCATTTTATGGGCATTTTAATAGCCAATTAAAAAAAAAAAATTCAAATAATGTTGGTTACCATCGTTTACATTTGCAGTTTCCAGTATCAAAACAACATTTTTATTTCCTGGTGAAATTAAAATGTTTGAGTTGTTGTACACAGGAAATGACTTATTCAAGGATGAACTGCTGGAATTGGGTTCTGCACCGTGAACATGCAGAGTCAGGAGTTTTAATAAGGCATTCTCTCTATCCTGAATTTACTGGGTTTGTGTCTTTCACCCTGAATCATGTTTTAAAGTGAAATGGCACTTCACTATGTCAATCATAGAGACTGATATCTACAGTGACATTTTAAAAGGCCGTGAATGTGCTCAGTTACTGCCACGCTCAGCTTTAATACATTTAGGCTTTTACTGAAATCTAAACGTGTGTTCGGTATATGTCTGTCCCTCCTCTCTGTCATTGTGTGTCTTTGAAACTATCGGCCCCTCCCTCTGTTTTCCTATTTCCCCCTCAGCTCATTACGTCTTCTCTCTCGTTCCGTCTCTCGTCTCCCTGTGTGTGGTCTTGTATGGAAATCTTGTGAGAACCAGGTTGAACTGAAGTGAGGACCTGACCTACAAAGTGGGGGCATTTTGGCTGCTCTTCATCTTTGATTAGTAGCTTGGGAATGCATTTTGTTAGTGAGTGTCTTCACAATGCTATTTGGCACAACTATGTGGTATGTGTGTGTCTAAACTTCACTCTCTCTCGCTCTCATTTCTCTCCATAAAACTAAATGACAAGGGAGAAATGGAAAGATTTTACAGCGTTCCATCCTGCACAGTCAGCTTTTCACTTTGAATATCACACACGCACAAACTTTCCACTGATCTTCTTAAAAACCCAACAGTGTCTTATTTGAGAAAGACCCCCCTCCCCCTCCCCACCCAAAATAATTACAGTGGATTTCTTGTAAAGTCTGCATATTTATCTAACTTTATCATTGTTACACTAGATGTTAATATTGCAGGGAAGTATTGTCATACTTGCAGATACACACTGCCTGGCCAAAAAAAAAAAGTCACCAACTCGATTTGACCAATATGTTATTAACCCTTTATCGGGCAAGTGACTATTTTTGGTAATTTCTGCGTACATTACAAGACAGGGACAACAACAGTTGTAGTGAGGACAGTGAGTCAACAATCTTAGGTCCAGTGTGGTCTACAGGGTCTGTAAGGTCCACCTCTGCATGAACAGTGAGTGTACCTGCTTTGTTAGGTACCATGAAGTAATGGTACTAATGTAAGTAATGATGTTCACAGTGATAATGTGTATGTTGACAGGTGTCTAGATCAGCACGTACGCTGTTCTAATGTTCTAAAAGTGATGTTCTAGTGTTCTAAAATACATGTTCCTTTCACATTACATGTGTTTTTCTTGTATCTTTTATATATGCTTAATGGATTTTTTTACATTTTTTTATTGTATTAAATTTTTTGCCACTTATGGGTAAGGAACCAAATATGGTAACTTCATTAACTGTGATTTTGTACATAAAAATT
The DNA here is from genome assembly GCA_037367365.1 of Apogon talboti. Classification (NCBI taxonomy): domain Eukaryota; kingdom Metazoa; phylum Chordata; class Actinopteri; order Kurtiformes; family Apogonidae; genus Apogon; species Apogon talboti. Next base: position 14,727,597 of record JAPQRQ010000008.1, read on the forward strand.
TTAAAAATCATAAAAGTAATAAAGTCTTGTTATGTCTTCCAATAACACTAAGGTTGAAAGGTGTTGAATTCCAGAGTATTTCTATGAGTGCCCTATAAAGGGTTAATATGATCAACATGTTTCAGCTGCAACAAGTTATTTAACCCTAAACTGGTTAGATTCATTTGCCAGAGAGCATAAAGATTGGACAATGCCATGATTCATCAGGTCCATCCGACGTGGTTCAGGGACCACGAGACATCATTTACACACATGGATTGGCCTCCGGAGTCCAGACCTGAATCCCATTGGGAATCTATGAGATGTGCTGGAGAATTGACTCTCCCAGCATCAATACAAGCTGTTGGCCTAAAATTAAGTCTGGACAAATAAATGTTGTGACATGTATTGTGACAATGTGAGGCCTAAACAATACCACAATGCATGTGTTCTGTAATTAAAGCAAATGGAACTAAAGAAAAGAAACACGGTGTGTGCATTGGTTCATTTTTTGCTTTGTTTTTCACAGCAGGCATATTAATTCTGGTCACAATTTTAAAAAGTCATAACAGTGTAGAGTTTGAACGTCAATTTTTCTTTTAACATTTGCAGACCTTTAGAGATGAGTAGTATCTGCTGGTTTACTACAGAACCAACACTGTTCTTTCTCAGACAATCAGTCAGTAAGTCCTGCCAGTTCAGTTCATCCTCTTACATACTGAATGTTTGCAGTTTGTCTACAGTACTTTGCTGCCTTTATAAAAATCACAATTTACCAAAGTTGGAAGCTAAATATTATAAGATAATAATTGGATAATTACTGCAGTGATTAATATGTTTCACCTGCATCAAGTTCTTTAGCTTTAACTGATGAAGTAGCTTCTCATTTCTTAAACAACCATCAGTTTAAGAGAAAGCATAAAGGTTGGACTGTGTTCCAATGGAAAAAGATCACATGGTCAGGTTGTCCCTGTTCCAGAGTGATTACCCATCATCCTACAGTATAGCCAATATTATGTGTCTATTAACTGTGTCCAGCTGACTACATGAACATACATTAGTGGATTTTTTCTTCACTGATAATGTATTCCATGATGACAATGCCAGGAATCACCAGTAGCTCAAATTGTTAGGTGTCCAGGGAGCACGAGACATCGTTTTCATACATGGACTGACCACCACAGAGTCCAGATCTGAACCCCATTGAGAATAAGATGCAGTGCTCTGACTCTACATGATCTTTGCCTAAAATTAATGGAACTCTGGATGGAAATATGTGTTATGACATTTATAGTGACATTACATTAGCACTGCATGGAATTAACAGCTATGGAGAATGTGTACTGTTATCCAAGCTAAAGGTGGTTCAATAAAATATATGTCTTTTTAGGGTGGGCAGTTCCACCTGACATTGTCCTTAAACCCCATTTAAAAAAAAAAAAAAAAACTGCAAAAAAAAAAAAAAACCTCGGCTGTGAACGAAAAGCCAAAAGCTTGGCTAGTCTATAAAATCTTATCGAAACAAATTCATTTTAATTAGGTTCATCAGTCTAAAAGCTTTCCAAATAAAACACTTCACTATTAATTGGCTTCACCAGAGTCTTTGAAATAGATAAGTAGGGTCTGCATTTTGGGGGAAATCCATTTGGTTTCCATAGTGCTGGGAATGCCCAATCGATTTCAGTGACAGTAATTGAATCCATTGGTCAATCAGCCCTGTTTGCCGAAAGAGGATGCCTGTACAGAATGTAAGCGTTCAGAATAAACAATAAAGCGAGTGAGTTTATTTAGCACACATACATTCAAGGCAGTATACAAAAAGGGTAATGGAAAATTTGGGAGAATCTTGTTAAAAAAGAAACCCAAGACAATCTAAGAAGATCTAATACAAAAGGCAATCAAGTGTGCCATTTGTTTCTCTTGTTATCTTCAGTCTTTTGAATGTTCTAACCATTTATTGCATTTTATGCTGCATTCAAGGACACAAACTCATATATTTTGGGCACAGAAATGGTTTCTATATAGTTTGGGTTTGTTTGGAGTCTTGTCAAATGTTGAGCCAAAATTTCTCAAACCAATTAGTAGTAACAACATGGTAAGCCAAACATTATAATGCATTTAATCTGTCAGTGTCCATATAAGAGGCGATGGCTAAAAAAAAAAAACGAGGTTTGATGTTTCCATATCTTTTATCTCCTCTGAGTTTTTCCCCTTTTGATTCAGAAACTTGCATCTGCTTACAGGAAGCCCATATGTTGCTGTTCCCTCCTGCTGTCCCCAGAGAGAGTGACACAAACAGATGAAGAGAGAGATACGGAGTGTGAAAATGAGGGGATAGAGCAGGGCAAGAGAAAGAGAGAGAGAAAAAAAAACCAAAAACGCATCAGTTAAATCCAAAATACAGAGAAGAAGTAAATGAGGACAGAAAAATATTGAGGGTAAGATGCATTTGTGAAAGACAGAAAGATAAAAAAAAAAGTATATGAAAAGAACAGGACTAATGAAGAGTCATAAAATGAATAAATGAATGAATATTTTGGCGTTAAAATTAGAGCACTGGGGACAAAAGACTCTGAATCAGCAACATACACATAAACACAAACCTCACACACATGCACAGTTAATTACTCTTTCATACTCTCACACACAACCATCTCTTTTTTTTCTCTTTTTTCTCACATGCACACCCATCTCTTTATTCTAATGCACCCTCTCCTGAACACACACAGCTTTTTGGCTTGATGACGATGCTGCGAAACGTTGGCCAGAAACAGAGTGCATGCCAGAGCAGTCACTTTTATAGCCGCAAAGTAATTAAAACATGCTATAATTAGTAGCACCACACAGTGGGTTTATTATGCTGAGAATGGGGTGGATTCCTTTCATTTATGTGTGTTTTTTTCTATGCATTCATGTGTTCATTTTCCATGTGGTTCCTAGTTAGGTAATTGTCCTCAAGAGGAAATTATTCTTCCAGCTATCGTGCACAAAACTGTGACAGAGTACCTTTCATTTACAACAAACTAGACCGTTTTCAAGCCAAGGCAGTTTATTGGGCTGGTGCTTATCTCCAGTTTCAGTAGTGCTGAGTGGATGAGACTACATATCTCCCTCAGGATGGGACATTAGTTCAGCACAGGCAAGACCCCAGAAGAAGTTGGTGTTCATTTATACAGCTAAGAGGCCTGGAGGAAGTCGGCTAAAGCACAGCATCTCGCTCCAGGTCAGATAAACGAACCACTCAACCGCTGCACCCCACTTTCACAATGAGAAACTATGCTTGCTGATTTTCTTTGTGGTGCCACTGTTTATGTCACTAAGTTGGTGTACTGTTTCCATGGTAACATCTGATTCCGCACTTCAGTTTTTATACTCCAAGGTATTCAGGCTTTATTTGTAGCTGGATGCAATTTATAGCATCATGAAATACGAATGAAGACAGTGACAGTGAATTGATTGTTAATGGAGAAAACATTTTGTAAAAAAAAAAAAAAGAGATGAAAAAAAATTTTAAATGAAAAATGAAATCGAAAAATTCTCCAGTCTATCAAAAGAACTAAACTGGTTTAACTTAAATAAATAAATGTGAAAAAGACATTTTTATCAGTCTGTAGTCAGTCTTTAGAGTTTAGTTCACTTTAAACTAGTTTTTGGATGTGTTTTACTGGTGTTATGAAATCATAATGTTAGATGTAAACACAAAACTCATGTCATGTCGCGTGTATGTTTTGTTGCAACCTGTTCTCCTTGTTGACCACTGGAGCCTCGGTTGAAGCACTACTATGTTCTTACCTCTAAGCACCGTCTTACTTCATCAAAACTGCTGCTGCTCATAATTTTAATTCCACTGAAGGAGGCAGTTAAGCCAAGTAGCACTACTGCAACAAACAGCGAAGCCATCCTACACTACATGAAGGCAAAGGTGAGTTACTGTGGGGAGAGATGACACTGGTTCTATTCCTCCAGCTCGAGGCTCAGAGCATCATCCCTTTTATGGTACACTGTTGCCCATACATTTGTAATAATCATGTTTCCAGACACACTCCTCTTTTTATTCCTATTTATACACATCAGTAATCACCTTTGACCAGGTTCAATGATTACACACCGAGTCCCAGTTACACTTTATCTGTCAAGAATAAATCACATTATCTTTTCATGAGAAGAAGCAGAAGTAATTTATTCCAACTCTATAGGATATATTGTATAATATGGCAACACAGGGCTGTACTTTACTCACGCTGTTACATCACTAATCTAACAGCTTGGTATAAATAGTTGCAAGTTGAAGTAGCTCAATATTTTTGAGCAAAGGGGGAAATTCATTTGTTCAATCATTCATTCATTCATTTTCTGAGGGTCTTGGGGATGCTGCTGGAGCCTATCAGGGGAAGGTGATGTCCACCCTGTGTGTCCCACCAGTTCATTTCAGACAAACAACCATTCAATTTCACATTCACACCTATGGGTGATTTACAATGAGGGAAATGGTTCATCAAAAATCAATATATCAAAGTTAAGAGACTTTTCTTTATTTTTAGTCTGACCAACGAATTACCAGCTGACTAAAATGTGTACATGTAGCACATTTTTCCCTTGATTTTAAGCTTTACTCACCGACCCTGTGAGTTATTTTTAGAGTACTAAAGCAGTTCCATCATTAGAGGTGTTGGCGTCACCTCGTATCAACATTAGCAGAGAAAAAACCAACTAGGAAGCCACGATTTCACCAGGGAAACAGTTGACCTATAGCCACAGTCCAGCTGAGACGAGCCCTTTAACTCCAACACGACGTTCCCCTGTGATATCCAAAAATGTCTTATCTTGTCTTGAATCTTTGGTCTGAAGTGACTCTCCTATGAAGTGTTGGATAAAGTACTGGAAAGTAACACTTGAGTAGAAGTACAGGTACCCCACCAAAAAATGACTTAGGTAGAAGTCCACCTGAAATACTACTCATGTTAAAGGCTTTAAGTATCTATTATTTACTGTAGTTAAGTATATCAAGTAATCTATAATTAAATGTACTCAAGTAATGAAAGCAAAAGTACAAGTAAATGTTATAACAACCAGAGGCAGATTGTTGAGTAGACTACAGACATATAAGGCAGGACTGACAGAGGTTCTTTTTTCCGGCCAAGTTAGTAAGGTGTGTGGTTTACCTTACACCAGTGGTTCTTAACCTTGTCAGAGGTACTGAACCCCACCAGTTTCATATGCGCATTCACCGAACCCTTCTTTATTGAAAAATAAAATATGATTTTTTTCAAATTCAAGACATAGGTATATGTTTTACTGGTACACAAAATGAACCGTGCATTAACATCACTGTGTTCAAAGAACAAAACCAGCAAAACATGATTTTCACACAAAAACAAAAAAGAAAAACATAATAATGAGTACATACTGCAAATCAGTGTGACTTCTGTTGCCTTTGAGAGACCAGTTCAGAAATGTGCGGCTTCACCTTGGCAAGTGCCACTCTCACGTCATTTTCGTAACAAAGTCTGTTCCTTTTCTTCGTTTTTATGTCCAGCATCCTCGAAAAGGATTGCTCGCAAAGATATGTTGTAACAAACGGTATAAAAATCTCCAGGGCTTTCTTTGCAATAACAGGGTACGTTACCATTTGTCGACACCAAAACGTTGAGAGTGTTGTTGTTCTGAAGAGTTGCTGTTGAACCTAGCTTTGCTGAATTTCAATGATTTCGTCGAGGTATTCATCATTGACATCTGCTGTCTCAACGGCTGTCTCACCCATGGTGGATATGACTCTCTTGTAGGGAAGTATCCGTCGAGAGACTTGACTAAGGTGTAAGGCTTACACCTTAGTACACCTTACTAATTTTGCCGGAAAAAAGAATCTCTAACTTAGTATCAGAAAACGGCAAAATGAACATAATCGAGCTAGGGCTGACAGAGGTTCCAGGTTGTTTTCAGCTTTGGTAGCTTTCATGACTTTGATGGCTTTGTTGATGAGGTCAGGTATGAGCGACTCGGGCAGATCAATTGTTTAGAGTGAAGGTCAGAGTTGATCATTCAACCATACACGTGTGCCCTTTACTGTACGTGAAACAACAATCACTTCATTGTTGTTGTACTCAGGCAGGTGAGTTTCACACACCATGTTTCATTTCAGAGTGGGAGTGTGTGTGTGGGTGCTGTGTGGCCAGTGTCCAGCATTATCAGCATCAGTGGGTAATAAACATAAAAAAACAACACACAGGTCATGCTCAGATTTATGGACCTGGTTCTCATTTCACAGAAGGACAACTATGGTTAATGTTGGGAGTGTGTGTGTGTGTGTGTGTGTGTGTGGGATGGAAGATGGAGGGACGTTGTATAGAGGAGGACAGAGGCAATGATAACTTAAGGGAGCAAGAGACTTGTGTTATATTACCAGATATTGTCTAATAAGACTCCCAAGTGTCTTAAAAATTCTTAATGTTGTCTATTTGTGCCTGAAAAACTGAGGAACAGGTTGTTATTGTTTATTTTGTGACTCGGCAGTACTTTCTGACAGCACAGGGATTAGGGATTCAGTTTACCATGTGCTTTAGCGCAAAATGTCCTCTGCAGACTTGTACTTGTGATGGTATTGGTGTATCCTGCAGCAAAGGTTCAGGACAAATCAAATGTATAATCTCTTGCTGTCCACTAATGGTATTTTATTGTCACTTATTATGCGTCTGCTCTGCATCTGCTGCACATCTTTACATCCGTTCTCCATCTGTTTTACATCTTCCCTGCATCTAATTCCTCCAGTACATCCTGCATCTGTTGAGCAACTATTGCATTTCTGTAAATATCTTTATATAGATTCAATTCAGCATGTCTGGATTGTGTTAAAACATTAAATTAAAGAATTCCCATCTGCATATCAAAGACTGCAGAACAATAATTGCAGCAGGAGTTGCTCCTCCTCCTGTGAAATGCAGATTTTTAAGGCTGCGAAATGATTTGTGCAATTGGTTCATTGCAACGGCCTCATTATTGATGGATACAAATTGACAGGTGCTAGCTCCCCCTTGTGGAAAGTTTGCATCCTGCTAAACACATGTTTGTGAATGTGTGAGTTTCATTCATCCCTCCATTCATTCTACCCCAGGAACATCTGTGTCTTGCTGTGATTCGTCACCATCCAGTCTTATCTCACCCTCCCCCATCTTTTCATCGGACCAGCATCCCCCTCGTCCTTCCTCCTCCTCCTTCTCTCTCTCTCTCTCTTTTTCTGTCTGTCTTTCTCTCTCTCCTCCATATGTATCTCTCTCATTCATCATGGTAAGCTCCAGTGACAGGGGAGTGCTGCTCTGTGGCAGTCCGCTTAGTAGAGCTTGACGCACACAGCCTTGAAGACAGCCTCACAAAATGAAAGTGAGAGAGGGAGGGAGAAAGAGAACAAGAGAGAGAGGGAGGGAGAGAGAGAGAGAGAGGGAGAGAAAGAGAGGGAGGGAGAAAGAGAGAGAGAGAGAGAGAAAGAGAGAGGTGCTGGACAATATGGAAATTAGGAAGGTAAAATAGGAGAGAGCAGGAAAGACAGACAACGGGGTCACATGCTCTCCCAGTGGAGTTGTCATTGGCCGATGCATCCCAGTTATCACTGTGCTGTTTGTGTGCCTGAGTGTGGGTGACCTTGAGAACTATGGCAATGTGTGGGAGCTCTTTAGATGTAAAGACAAATATGTCGGCAGGTTTAATGCATCAGCCATGCACAGAAACATCCTAATAATTCTTTCCCACCTCAAAGCACACTTAATTGCGCGTTAAAAACTGAAAATTTTATTTAATTAGAATTCGTTTTCTCAGCGTTTTCACAAGACTATGTGTCTTTAGATTCTGTTTACTTCATTTTATTATTTATGAGATCATCAAAACATTTCACATCTCTGGCATTTCGAGCAGGGAGCCTCATTCATATTTAAGCCTTCATTACAGAATGACATGCCTTTGTATTTGGTGGAGGCTGAGTTTGAGTGATGTTCGGGAACATTTGAGTAAGCATGACGCAGACGGTCTCTGAGATTACATCCCCTGGACGAGGCCTGAAATACACAACTTTCCAATGAATCAACGAAGTATATATACGTACTTGTAGTGCGTGGTGTAGTGCTTGTATATGCACAGAGAAGATGATTTGGATTCAGTAGAGGAAGAGATTTTTCTTAGATGTGAAGGGTGATGAGTAGGATGATGTCTAGAGCACAGAGCAGGTAGAATGAATGAATGAATGAATGAATGAATGAATAGATGCAGCCTCAGTTTTAAACATGTGCTAATAGGGGTGGGACAGACTGAAGTTGTGAATGATTGGACAGGAAAAAGGCTTGTGACTACATCTGACTCCTGCTGCTACCTGAACAACCACAAATCTCCACTCAGTAAAGGGTATTATAGGTATTAGACACAAGATTTGTTCTCTTGCTGCTTGTGTGATACTTTTATCAAAACCCTATTCCACTGAGGACTTCTGCAACTCACACCAGGTCCTCTGCTGGTTGAGAAATTTGTCCGACAAGTCTGAAAAATATTATAATGATGTTTGATAAAATGCAGGTGAAAAACAGTTTGTTCCAGTAGAAAATGTTATTGAAACCCACGTTTCATGACATTACCTGTCAGAGCTCTCTTGCCTGAGTTATTTTAGTCATCATATCAGCCATGACATCAGATTAGAATATAAAATGGATCATAATTTTCTTCAGAATCATGAAAATTTGTTGGAAATATGCCATCAGGGGATGATCTATGTGACAGATTTACTAGGGCAAACAGTTTTTAATTAAACATATCAAATTTATACTTAGAAGGCACTATAAATATTGAGACAAGAGGTGAATTTCTCTCCTTTAGTTCATTCATTTTACTTTTTCTAGTGTTTATCAGCACCAAACACTGTCACATAAAACCTAACAAGGATGTGAATTCCTAATGTAGTCTGGTGTAGTTAAATGTGGCGTTGGCTGCTCAGAAATGGGCTTTACACTTTACTCAATAAAGAACCTTGATCGGTGTACATGCTTGTTTACATTATTTACATTATCAGCTTCATATTGTTGTTCTTACATCACTGGCACTGTGGATACATTAAGCTTCTGCCAAAGTAGATCAGTTTCTTTGATTGCATAAAATTCTGAATGAATGCAAAACGGCATTATTAAAGCTGTAGTACAGTTTTTCCGTGTGGCCGGGAGTGGGTTAAAGGAAAGGATTAGGCATTGTGGTTATCTCACTGTCACACTCCGTAGGGCCATTGTTCATGAGCCGTCATTAAAATGCAATTTAAGCTGCAGGTCACCGTCCTAGCTTAAACATACTGTCATGCTGAATTACTGCGTGTGCTGTCAGATGGATTACACAGCATTACTGTCGTCACATATGTTCATACAAGTTCAGTTTCCCAACAAGTCCAAGGTCAGTCTCTGTGATTCATGATTCATCATTCATGGAGTGATTTACTTATATTCTCCTATTTTTCCTAATTAATGCAGACTGTTGTTGACCATTTGTAGAATACATTTTACAGTGTGAGTGTATTTTTCTTCACAACTGTTTAGCAATGCTATTCACCACTGACATGTTTAACTGGTGGGGTGAAGTAGCTCAAGGACTTGAGCTGCGTTGAGTTACTCAGCACCAGCAATTACAGCTGTTTACTACACTAACTTAAATGTGGAAGAACCTTGTGTTGTTAACTTACTAAACATTCCGTATTTATCGAGACATATGGACTTTAATCATTCATGGAAATGGTTTGTTTTCTGCAACTGTCAAATAACTAGTGGAGCGACACAGGGATGACATGAAAAATACAGGTTTAATCCTCAAACATGTCAGAACTGTTTAGAAATGAAAATGATAAAGGAGCTTGACACTTTGTGTGAACAGGGAGTCAGTGACTGCCTTATCTTTTGTTTTGACTGAACAGGAACACACCACATTGTTCATTCGCTTACTTTTATTTCTTTCTCTCTCTCTCTCTCTCTCTGTCTCTCTCTCTCTCTCTCTCTCTCTCTCTCTCTCTCTCTGCATCCACTAGTAAACAGCAGTTTATTCCATCTGCAAAATGTAATTACTCCGTCGACATATTCAATAGCCTGCCATTTTTCTGATCAGATTAGTGTAAGCTCGCTAAAGCAGCCTATTACTTGCAACTCCTTCCTGGTGGATACGTTCAGTAAAAATTGATGTCAGTGTTTGCCCGATGAGGCCACTCATCGCTTGGTTTGCCAGCTTTGTTAGTGAAACCAAGGTCAGCATGGGGAATATCTATCATCCTGCACCATCCAACACACACAGAGAAATATACACAGGATTCTACCTGGTCTACAGAGTAAATTAAACATTGCAGGGAGGTTTGGGAGATGGATATTTCATGATTAGGTTTGGCTTATGAGAGAATTAGTATCAAAGTGCCAAAATGGATAAATTAGAATTAATCTGAAAGAGAATATCTTCTAATTTCTGTGTTTAATAAATGGAAAAAATACAACCAGACAAACTAGGTGCTGGTGATCTGGTGGATCTTTAAAAGCTCTGGTTGGATTATAACCACGTATACAGTGACTAAAACAGAATTATTTTAGACTTAGATTCACTTCTGTCCTCTGCATTGTCAATGTTTTTCATCATCATCTAACAAGGTGACATGTTTGTGTTACTGTGATCAGTGTGGAAATGATCTCGTCAAGTGGGACATGATTAATGTGATTAATATGTATGTCAGTAATTTGGTTTATCATATTAACATATCAGTTCACATTCATTGGATGGTGAGGAAAAACTCATGAATTACAATGTTGCTGAGTTCAGGCTTGGAGAATGAGACAAGCCAAAACATACTGGAGTTGTATTAAAATCTGACCAGAAGAATATTAAAGACTGTGCATTAGGACGGCCAAAGGAACTGGGTCCGCTCTGCTTTGATTTCATTAGGAGGATGTAAAATATGGTTCTGCTGTATTACCTGCATGAATCTGACCTTTATCTCCTACTGATAAATATGATCTGTTTTGCATTAGTGCATTTAAGGACACAGGCTTCTGAGAAACATTATTAAACCATATAAATGTACAGTCAGAATGAGTGACATCAGTATTAAAGATGTTGTCACAGTAGCGTCTGATCTATAAAAATCAAATAATATTTCAATAATACCCACTGTAACACACAACTAGCCTGTGTGCTAATTGCAGTGAGCTGTTTGTTTCTATTAACAACAAAAGGGAGAGCGTAGGTTGAACAGACTAATAAAGATAGATGGAAATAAACTCAGACAGGAGACGGAAAAGGTGATTAGCCTAAGAGTGACAAAAAGTGCAATGGCCCAATACGGAAGATTTAGGGGCATCTATTTGCAGAAATGTATTATAATAATCATAAACATGCTTTCATTGATGTATAAATCACAGTAAAATGAGAATCATGCTTGTTGATTACCTTAGGGAGTGGATCTGAATTTACAGAATCTGCCACGACTAAATTAATTTCCTCTTCTCATTTTAATATATTATACCAGGTGGCGTTCAGTGTTATCATCATCATCATCTAGTTTGTATCAAGTGTGGATCAGAATTAATATCCCTTCACAACAAGATTCAGAAGTATAGACAGAAAAAAGCAAAAAACTGGACACAGGTGTTGATATGCAACTTCTTCAAAATACCTCGGAAATCAGTGTAAGGCTATGGGAAAAGGAAAATGGAGATGGAACTAGACAGGCAATACCACCCATTTTTATGCACCTGCGCCAAAATTTGATTACTCATGTTCTTGGCCCATGCCTTATCCTTCCTCTGAGTTTTGTGAAAAACTGTGCAGTGTTTTTTTTTTTTTGCATAATTCAGACAAACAACAGATGCAGGGGGTTACATTACATCTTCAGTGGCTGTAATAATACAAGGTTAAAAGAGGAACGGACATGGACATGTGGAGAGGTGGTCAAAAGGAAAAGGGAGAATTGCATTTCTGCAGGTGGGGAAATGAGAAATGTATAACCTGCAGGAAACAAGGAGAGGAAATGAGACAGATGCAGAGAAAGACAAATGAAAAATAAAGTGGGCGCTGACATACTGTATTAAATTATTTAGATGATGGATTATTGGAGAAGCACTAGCTCAGAAATGATTGTTGTGTTTCCTAATGAGGGTCAGCCATCGATATCTTAAAGCACTGATTAAAGTAATTATTCTAAATGCTTGGTATAATTATTGTTCCCCTGTTTGCCTTCTTTATCTCTTCACTCTCACAGACATTGACAAAGCTCAATAAGAGCATGTGAAATAGCTCAGAGGGTTTGAATAAAACTTATGTTTATTTATTTGATGTATGTGGACAAATGCATTTTTAGCTCCTAATATTTTTGTGTGAAATCTGTTTCAATTTTAGACATTTCTTAATTTTTTTAATTCTGTTGTTACATGTCCTTCAGTAGTTGCTTTTCCATTGGACATATACGCAAAAACGTTACCAATATGTACTACGTCAAAAAAATAGAACTGCGTAATGTCGGTTTTTCCATTAAATCACAAAGGCGATAATTTTTTGTTTATTATCACAAGATGTCACGTGAATGTTCGGTGGTGGTCGGAGGGGCTGTTAGGCGTGAATTGGCAGTCATGCTTCCGTCAGTCTGCCCCAGGGCAGCTGTGGCTACAAACGTAGTTTACCACCACCAGACTGTGACTGTGAGAGTGAATGAATAATGGATCCATTGTACGCGCTTTGAGTATGCGTTAATAAAAAAGCGTTATATAAATCTAATCCATTATTATTATTATATACAGTATTACCCCTCTATCCCGTACTAAATTAAAAAATGATTCGGTTTCCTGGTGTGTCCACACAAACCGCACTGTGTTTGTTGTAAAACTCTTCTTCGCTTGTTGTAACATCCATCTACGTCTTTTTTGTTGTTCACGTGACTCTAGTTGCGGAAAAAGATCTTTCCATTGCAGTTTTGCGGGATATACAAATTTCGCTACGCCTGAAAAAACCACCTCTCGCCAGCGCAAAAACTTTTCATTGAAAAATGAGAGTTTTGCCGAAATTGTTTTTTTCCATTAGGCAAATTTTTATGTGCAAGTTATATTTCCACAATTTAAGGATCAATGGAGAAGCGACTAGTATTAAACCAAACGAATAAATGTGCAATGTGAAAATGCTTTGCTACCTGCAAATGACAGCTTCGCTTAAATGCCTTTTAACTCCAGAAGGTGAAAGCTGTAAAACATGGATGAACATAGCTGTTCCTTGGCAGCTCTATATCAAGCTCATTTTTCCTTTTATATAAATATGTCAGAAGTGCAAAGTGATCTGTCACTGTTTGGGATTTTTTGCCTGTATTGGCACACAAAGTGCACAGGGAAGAATCAGTGGTTGCAGGCATTAAAAAGAAAAAAAACAAAAAACACTGAAGCACAAAGACACACCAAACAACAGTGTTTTGCTTTTGATTATGTCTGCAGCCGTGTAACTGTCATCTAACTGTATCAAATAAACAAGAGCAGACACAAAGCAGACAACTCGTCTATGGCTCCGGTGCTGTCACTGCTATGCACTGTGTGTGTGTGCCTTTTTTTTTCCTTTTACTTTTGCTCAGGTAAAGGGCTTGTATTTGTTTGTGCTTGTGTCCAGATGCACTAAGACAGATGGTGCGTGTGCGTACATTTGTGTGCATCATCCTTCTTCCACCCACACACACACTTCATGTCCTCACAGTAAGACAAAGTCACAGTCTTCTCAAATAAAGCATGTGGATGAGAGCTGGATGTTTGTGTCTGAGCGCAGCTATTCACCTCTGACTCTATGAACCTGTTTTCCATCTGCTTTAAGAATTGCTCTTTGTGTTCACAGTCAGTGTTGGAACGATTACTGTAAAATATATTTCACTTCGGTTCACAGACCACATCTCCTTAAATGTCATTTGCAGCATGCATACTTCAATATTGTCTCAAATTGTTATTCTTTGCGTCATTGTGAATAAATGTGAAACAGTGGACTGAACCCAAACATGAATATAAATAAACACATGGTACAGAGATTCAAGTATGTAATCACAGAAGTATTGTGTTGTCCATTTTTCTTCACAACATCAAGTTTGTGTGAAAACCAGTACACGACGTAGAACATTTTGTGTTGACTCAATTTCTGACGTACATTTTGCTTCCTTGCATCTAATCCTCTTAAAATAAAAATGGCACTGATTTTCCACAGCGTGAAATGGGTGAAAAAGGCATGACACACATAATAATAATAATGTAGATTTACAATTTTCTTAATGCAGCATGTAACTCCAGCCTCTCATGTCATGTTAAATAGGCAATCTACTATTATATATTGTGCTGTGGTATGGATGTGTGCATTATGGGAAATTAATGATTCCTTTGAACCCAAGCAGCCACTGTGAACCAAAATGATCTACTGATCTAAAATGTTCAATACCTTTTTTTTTTAATCCTACCAATAAATGTAAATAATTGGTGTAAAATACAGTTTGTCATCTTTTCATGGTCATCAGATATGATCCATTTGGACGTT